>OY992876.1:155148167-155225667 GCA_963921405.1 Cepaea hortensis
GACTACCAATCTAAGTCCTTGTAAAACCACTCAACTTGCCAACATAAGCCATTGTAAAGTAACTCAACATCTCGACCTAGGTTATTGTAAAGTTACTCATCATGCGAACCTGTCATTGTAAAGTCATTCAACATGCGAACCTAAGTCATTGTAAAGTTACTCAACATGCCAACCTAAGTCATTGTAAAGTTACTCAACATGCCAACCTAAGTCATTGTAAAGTTACTCAACATGCCAACCTAAGTCATTGTAAAGTTACTCAACATGCCAACCTAAGTCATTGTAAAGTCATTCAACATGCCAACCTAAGTCATTGTAAAGTCATTCAACATGCCAACCTAAGTCATTGTAAAGTCATTCAACATGCCAACCTAAGTCATTGTAAAGTCATTCAACATGCAAACCTAAGTCATTGTAAAGTTACTCAACATGCCAACCTAAGTCATTGTAAAGTCACTCAACATGCCAACCTAGGTGATTGTAAAGTCACTCAACATGCCAACCTAGGTCATTGTAAAGTCACTCAACATGCAAACCTAAGTCCTTGTAAAGTCACTCAACATGCCAACCTAAGTCATTGTAAAGTCACTCAACATGCAAACCTAAGTCATTGTAAAGTCACTGAGCATGCCAACCTAAGTCATTGTAAAGTCACTGAGCATGCCAACCTAAGTCATTGTAAAGTCAGCGTGCCAAACTAAGTCCTTTAAAGTCCACCGTATTGTTTTTTAATATTAATAACACCAATTGAAAGCATTAATTTGACCTTCATCTTGAATTAACATGTTTCCTATACATTAAATAAATATTAAATTCTTTGTAGATTATTAAATACTTTAATATACACGGAAAACAATACCAATACTAAATTATGCTTTACAGAATTTCAGTTCTAAAGGCTTTAATCTTAAATGATTTTACAAAATTGCTATATTTACAATAGCTTGCAAGGACAAACACGATAACGGCACCATAAATAACAACAACAACATTTATGCTACGGTCACGATGGTATAACGCAGGCACGTATTACAGCCGAGAGAACTTTAGTCGGAAGTGGAGGTGATGGGGAGACAGGGGGATGGATGGGACGGAAATAGAACTTGGTCAAGGTCAGCCATTGTTGTTGCTCCATACTCATACATTTAGTTTGTATTATACCACATATTCTCATCTCTAATGTCTACTAGCCGGCTTCGTGGCTTAGAGGTTATGACTTTTCTCCGTAATCTCGTATACTCTCGTCGGTAACGTGATGACGGTGAGAATCAGCAGTGGTTCGAATCGCATCAGTAACTTACGGGGTATGTGAGCCGGCCGCTCAGAAAGCAATGGCAAACTACTGAGCGTAATCTTGTCAAGAAATCAACATACAGCTGAAAGATGCTGGTGTTGACAGCGATGTCCTGTAAAGGATATGCAAAAAAAAAAAAATGTCTACTAGCCGTTTTCCCTGGCGAAGGGCTTTACCACTTTATCCGTAATCCCGTATATCCATGTGAGGAATACAGCTGCGCGAGATTCGACGGCGTATCGCGTCGCGTCAGTTACTTACGGAGTATGTGAGCCTGTTGCTCAGAAAGCAATGGCAAACTACCGAGTGCTTTCTTGCCAAGAACATCAACAGCAGCTGAAAAATGCTGGTGTTGACTGCAACATCCTGTAAGGGATATACAACTTCCCAAAAAAATGTCTACTAGCCGTTCTCCGTGGCGAAGACGTTACATGTGCGGTTCGTAATTCCGCTTACCTACGTTCGATACACAGCTGTGCGCGATTTGGCAGCAGACCGCGTTGCGCTGGGTTTTAACGAATTGGTATGGGAACCGGTCTTTCATAAAGCAACGGCTAACTACTGAACGTAAACTTGCCAAGAGATCACAATAGCAGTAAAATGCTGATGTTGACAGCAATATCCTGTAAAGGATGTGGGAAAAAAAATATGTCTACTAACTTTCGTTTTGAAGTAGTATGAAAACAGCAATAGCTTTAAAAGAGTTGCGTGTTTTAATTTCATTATAAATTCAATTTTTAATGAGATCATATTATGCGTATCGGACTTACAATTCCCCTCCGGAATGACAAGTTTTCTCCGGACTGACAAGTCCTCTCCCGACTAACACGTATCTCCGGACTGACAAGTCATCTCTGCGCCCACAAACTACCAAACACGACCTCATGACAGATGAAAGGAGTGGTCTTCATCACCGGTAATGGACGAACGATCGCTACCGTAAAAGTGGGAAGTGTTCGACATTCATAAATTCTTAGATGGTGTGACCTGTTCTCATCCTTGCCACCTTTCCTTCCTAGACAACTCCCAGACACATCTGAATATGGGCCATCTGTTGAGGCTGTTACCACAATGTTAGCTTGTTTTAGTCGGCGCCTGTCGTTAAGCGTAGCGAACGCAATTCGCAATCCCGTATACTAGGTTCAAAATCAGCAGACAACCTTGTGTTGATTTTTAACAGCGGTATGAGCGTCGGTCGTTTAGAAACAATCATAACATCTGATGGGGGATGCGTTGAAGAGATTAGAACGAGAATCACTATGGCGAATGTAGCCTTTTGCGATGAAAATCATGCTGACCATTAAAAAGGTGTCAATTGCTACGAGAAAAAGAGTGTTGGGGTGCTACATAGAACCTGTACTTTTGTTTGGATGTGAAGCGTGGAAGCAGTCAAGATGAAAAACAGCTGATGGCTGTGGAAATGTGGTTTCTGAGGAGAATGCAAAGAATACCATGGACAGGCAGAAAAACCAACGGCCAAGTCCTACAAGAAACAAATTAGAATCGTAAGCGATTAGAGAAATTAGACGTAGACAGTCAGAATCTTTTGGACATGTTATGAGAAGAAATAAATTAGAGAACTTGGTGACAACTGGCAAGATCGAGGGGAAGAGAACAAGGGGAAGACAGAGACGTCAATACCTGGATGGCTTGACCACGTGGCATGGTCGAGACAAGAACACTGAGCTAATCCACGACTCTGGTGATCGTGTGAAATGGCGAATCATGACCGCCCTCGCTTACTGGCATGGCATATGATGGATGGATGCTCTAGTAATATGTAAAATGTAAGAATGTTTAGAGAACTCATTACACGATTACTGGGATTCACGGGGGTCAAGTCAATCCCACGTCACACATTATGATAAACCGAAGAGTTAATATAATAATATAATGTTGTTTTATTCTAGCAAATCTGCTCATGAACTGAAAGTCCTCGTCTTGGCAATGATGCTTTATTCTAGCAAATCTACTGCTGAACTGAAGAGTTAATATGATGTAAGAGTCTCGTCTTTGCAATGATGCTTTATTCTAGCAAATCCACTGGTGAACCGAAGAGTTCATATAATATAAGAGCTTCGTCTTCACAATAATGCTATGAAGGATCCATTGGCGACCACACGGTGACGACCCTATCTGTCCAGTCGACCATGATTTCAGCCGAGCGACCGGGCTGGCTATGCGTCTGTGGTAAAAGCTTCGCCACCTTCCGGGGAATGAAATTCACTCTGGACGAAAGAAGTGCGAGAGTGCGTCACAGGAGGCACGACTGTGCTCCTGGAAACAGGATATACATGAGACACAAGAGGGTCTTAGCTAGGGAGAACCCAACAGTGCTGAGAAGACTCATGTCAATTACACCGGTGACGCACGCGAGCAACCTTCCGAGAGTCTAAGGGTGAAGGTTGGGTTGCCAGTTACGTGGGCACCAAAAGGAGGACAATAATAAGACAAAAAGGAGGACAAAGGAGGGCATAATAAGACAAAAAGGAGGACATATTGAATGTTTCATTTAAACCGTTCCAGATTAAACCCACAATCAGTACAATTTTATTACAATTGCTCCCAATTATTTTTTTTTTAATCATAGCAAGTGGTTGGTTTACAGAAAGAAAATATTCTTTCAAAACAGTAAATAGCCTCAACAACTGGAAACAAACTGAGCCATCTAGTTTTAGAGTGATAGAGTAGTTGCCGAGTCACACAAATCCTTTAAAGTTTTTGTTCTGACGGTGTATACAGAAAAGAAATTGAATATCTTCAAGACAATAGATTCAACGTCAATCTGTATTAAATCTGCGCCGTGTTGGATGCAGTTGTGCAGAACACAAGCAGAACATCCAACGCCTACTAATGGCTTGCTCAAGGCGTCCTTCAAATGCGTGAACACATTTCTACCTTCTCTTCTGTTAATTCCTTCAAAATTCACATTGGCATTGTCACCAGCGAAAGCAACACATTTGGAGTACAAATCATGTTTTTGGAATGTTCTCAAAATATACTGTGATATAGTTTCTGAGGTTTCATTTTGTGTCTTGTCTAATTCGAGAATCTTAGTTTGTATTCCAACTGCTTTCCAGTCAAAGTACTGAATAACGATCGGAATTATTTTTTTGCGAACCGTGATTGCTAGCATCTGTCAAAAGACCGAAACATGAAATAACACTTAAAGATTTATACAATTCATCAACAGTGTTGGGGACAATCACCTGGTTTATTATTGCCTCAGTCTTTGTTTTTGCACAAGCAATAGTTTTAGCAATTTCTGAATCTTCAAATAATGTGTACCTCAAACCAGCTGTGCAGGTCATCGAGTTGTAAGACTGACGATGACAAACTGTATGAAATGCCAATGTTGCTTCAGCCGCATGCGCTTTCAGCAACACATTTGAGTACTTAGGCTGAAAAAAAAAAGAGGTCAATATGCTAGATGACGCGGACACTTTGATTAGGTTTCTATGTCTCTCACTGTTAACTTATCCCTCCAAGTCAGTAGTTCCTTTGTTGGCAACGGACAAGTAACTATCACAAATCGTACACTTTTCCTCATTCTCGTTGCGTCTTTCAACGAAGCATGGAAACTTATTTTTCATAGTGTTCGAGAATTTGCATTTTCTCTTTGTAGAAGCCATTTTCATAAAAATAGACGGCAAAAATTACAGATTAAACAAACAACTTTAAGTGGCGTCTCTGCTACCGGAACCGGAAATAACATTAACATTTTGACCATAGAGACCACAGCATTGTTAGTGTTGCCGAATAGAGCAACAGTTAGATTCAAATTATACAAATAATTGGTGTTTCACATTTGGTATAAACGGGAAAATTAAATAAATATGATTAAGCAATGGGTTTTAATAAAGAAAGTAAACACACGTTAGAGTGTAGCTATATTGTAAGTTGTAACAACAATACATACAAAAATGATAACATAAAATATTTAAAAAGTCAGAAATTGTAAAGGTTTTTAGCTTTGCCTTCCGGACGGAGGGTATTGGACTAAAAAGGAGGACATGTCCTCTCTTTTCCGGACGTCTGGCAACCCTAGGTGAAGATCAAGTTCCCCAATGCCACCAAGACAGATTAGTGGGCTCATTTAGACGAAACGTTGTCCCTTGTTTTAGAGGAAGAACTAAAACACAAGTCCCTTGAGGAGAAGTTGCTAAAGTTCGGAGAGATTATATACCTCCACTCGCTGATTCAATTTGGTAGCAGCGAGAAGAAGGAAGCAATTACTCCGCAGAATACCAGACGGCAGAAACTGCTGGAGGAAATAAGAACACAGAAGAAAGCGGCTCGGAAACGGTTTAAATTAGCATCCGAGCATGAGAAAGAGGGCTTGCGCCAGGTGTGGCAACATCTGAAAGCCAGGCACAATGCCCTATCCCGAGCGGAAAGGTTCTGCAGGAACAGGCGGAAAACCCAGAAGGAACGTGAGAGATTCTTCCGGGAACCATACAAGTTTGCACGGGACTTGTTCGAACAACCGCGATCCGGCATCCTCATTGTCAGCAAAGAGGAGCTGGAGAACCACCTCGTGACGACGTACTCCGATGCCCAACGGGACGTCCCACTCGAAGAAATTTGAAAGGCTCAAATGGCAGGAGAAACCAACTGTGGAGTTCAATGCCAAGCCTCCGATGTGGAGCGAGGTGGTTTTGGTAGTTAAGAAAGCAAGAGGAAAGTCGGCACCAACGGTGTACTTTACACAGTCTATACGAGATGCACGAATGTCCCTAAGAAGTTACACCGGATATTGAGATGTGCGTGGGCACACGAGTGCATCAGCACGGAGTGGAAGAAAGCCAACGGAATCTACATTCCCAAAGAGCAAAACTCAGCCGATATTGCCCAATTCAGGCCGATCTCTCGCTTGAACGTCGAGGGGAAGATATTTTTCTCGGTCATGGCCAGCCGAATCATGAAGTTCTTGATGAAGAACAAGTACGTAGAGACAGCGATTCAAAAGATCGAGTGAGGCGCCGCGAACAGCGCACGAAGAAGGAACACGGCAACGGAGGCAATGGAGGAGATAGAGGCCGTGGCTGGGGAAGAAACTGGCTCCCCACAACCACACGTGCTAAGGGACAATCGCAGGCGGCACGAAATCTCCTCACTGAGGGAGAGGAGGCTTGAGAGTGGACATGGTAACAGCACAACAACAAGGACAACGAAAGTGACCGAACGTATCCATGGCAGGGGAAAGACGTCCGGAGTCATGACCCGGACGGGCCCGCCACGAGAGAGTGTCAAGGGTATAATGGGCCGAAACACTTGGGGAAGGGGTTTATTTCTGACGATCAGAAGCCCTCTGCCGTGTTTGTTCCGCGGCGGAGTTTTTGCTACTAGTAAACCTACTGATGAACTGAAGAGTGAATATAATATAAGATCCTCGTCTTCGCAATGATGCTTTATTTTAGCACATCTACTGATGAAGTCACAGCTGCGGGCGATTTGGCAGCAGACCGCCTTGCGTTGGTTATTTAGGAAATGGTATGGGTGCCGGTCTTTCAAAAAGCAATGACAAACTACTGAACGCCACTTTAGTTCTAAGAGAAACGTCCGGGTTTCTAAGCTACGAGGTCGGTCAACCCTAAGCATAGCGGTTCTCCGCGCACATATCCACGCTAGCGTTAACTACTGACTAACCGACACGTATTCAATGCCTTGGCACGTAGGCTCGCCTTGATGGTGTATTTGTTCACACCCGCAAAATCCCACACACAAAAAAATGTGTACCATTTACACGGGTCACAGGGGTTACAATACACTGCCCGACCAGAATTTAAACTGGCAATGGCCTTGAAGCAGTTTTGCCGCGGTACAGCCACTACGCCAGGGGTCCCCAACCAGGGGTGCTCGTGGAGGTGTGCGAGATAGCATTTCAGGGGGTGCGAAACTTAACTAGCAGGGAAAAAGACAACGACTCTTTCTTAAGTTAGTTAGTTAGTTAGTTAGTTAGTTAGTTAGTTAGTTAGTTAGTTAGTTAGTTAGTTAGTCGAAAGATCATCCTCACTGCACATCGAACCATTCAGTTCATAAGTGCTCGGATCCCCTGCTGAGCAAATCCCGCAGCGTGTAGCGGCTAACGACACCAGTTCTGTGTTGGTTTATCAATCTTCTTTGGCTTCCTGCGTAGTGTTCTTGTTTGGCCACCCCTCTTTTAATTTGCTGTTCTCGCAGTCTGGCCATGGTTGTAGATTCACAGTCATCACTTAGTTCACGCAAAAGTCTTACTTCTCGTAGAGCATTCAGAATGTCAGCCTGATCCATGGCGCGTCCGCCCTCCACCGTAGCCTCACCTGCGAGCTTGTCAGCCTGCTCATTTCCTTGTACTCCCGCATGCCCTGGCACGAAGATGAAACTAATCTTTGCCAGCCGAGACCGCTCCAGAGGCAGCAACCATTCTCTTCGGATCGACCCCTCTTCTATCCTCTTGATCATGTTCATTGAGTCGCTAAGGAAACATGCCCTAGTGAATGTCTGTGTCTCGAGCCATGTTATTCTTCATTTTCTTAAGTTACCCAACGTAACAATACTGTATACAGAAAACGGGGTGGAAGTAAGATGTTACATAAAATTTTCAATTTAATAAAACTATGATTTTAAGTCAAGATGCTTTGAAACCCGTTTACAAATATGTTTGAATTTAGTTTCTATATTCAGTAGAATAATTACAAATACAACTAATTTGTAAGTTGGGGAAAATGTTATACATATGCGAGACTTTTATATATGTAGAACTGAAATTGCATTTTTATACATTTATTTATTGATTTCTGTTTTCTATTTTTCTCACAGAGTATTAACCCTTAATCATGTCCCCCCCCCCCCCCCCCCCAATGGAATGATGACTATGTGCGCTTTGGTTTCACTTGCACCGTAAATGATGATTTGCAAAAACCCCAGTGTCATCCTTTGTAATGCTGTATTTTTCAATGAAAATCTGAAGCCATCAAAGCTGCAAAAGCACTTCAACAACAAGCACGGTGGAGACAGTGTTTCAGTTCAAGATGTTGAATAACTAAAAACTAAAAGAGCTCGTTTTGATTCTTGAGGAACTCTTCCAAAATTACGTTTCATTCGTGTTGACAAACCACTGCTGGTGACTTCATATAAAGTAGCCAAGTCCAAAAAGCCCCTTACAATTGCAGAACAGCTGATCAAGCCATACACATTAGATATGGCAACATTTATTCTGGGCCAAGAAGCAAGAAAAAAGTTGGAATTAATACCGTTATCAAATAGTGTCATTCACAGCCGAATTAGTGATTTGAGTCAGGATATTTTGGATTAAGTTATATCAGATGTCAGGTCTAGTTTCCCGAAGATCTCTCTCCAGTTGAATGAATCAACTGATGTCTCAAATTGTAGTCAACTCATTGCACTGGTGAGGTATGTCAATGATGGTACTGTGAAGGAAGATTTTCTGTTTTGTGAAGATCTGAAAACAACCACACAGGGAAAAGATGTGTTCCAGTTTGTGAAAGACTTCTTTGCCAAACATAATTTAGATATTCAAACTATTGGCTCTGTGTGCACTGACGGTGCTCCTGCGATGCTAGGGAATAAATCTGGATTTTCTACACTGATGAAGAGGGAGATACCACACTTACACGTAACCCACTGTTTTCTTCATCGTCATGCTCTGGCAGCAAAAACATTGCCTCCAACGTTGAAAAAACGTACTAGACACTTCTGTAAAGACCATCAACTGGATTAGGGGTCGTGCTCTGAACCACCGCATCTTTAAGTCCTTTTGTGAAGATCTGGGAAGTGAACACACAGTTTTGCTTTTCCACACGGAAGTCCGCTGGCTTTCACGAGTGCAAGCTTTAACCTGCTTCTTTGAAATGCGGGAAGAAATCAAAGTTTTTCTGAGGGAACGTGACTGTGATCTGCTTGGATAACTTAAATCACAAAATTTCATGCAAATGCTGGCTTACTTGGCTGACATTTTCACTCGTATGAATTATCTGAGCGTGTCTCTTCAAGGGAAAGAGATAAACATATTAAAAATGTTGTGAAAAGTTGAATGCTTTCAAAGAAAAATTACCTCTTTGCGTCGACGGGTGGAAAGAGGTGATCTTTCAAATTTTCTATCACTTGAAGAAATGGTTGATGATCATGGAACGATAATTCCTGCTGTGCACGAAGAAATTGTGGCTCATTTGGAAATCCTGTCAAAATCGTTTGATGGATATTTTGCAGCTGGAGAATTGAAAATTTCAGAAGAATGGATCACGAATCCATATTCTTACAACTTGGATAATATGTCAGATGATGGAGAGCTGAAGGAAAATCTGATTGAACTGCGGACAAATCATGCTCTTGAAATGCAATTTGAAAACAAGTCTTTGGAGGAGTATTGGTGTTCAGCAATGAATATGTCTCCAAGACTTTGTGAAAAAGCACTAGGTGTCCTCACCCCATTTGCGACAACATACTTATGCGAGTCTGGATTCAGTTCTTTTTTGTCAATAAAGACAAAATCTAGAAATCGCCTGAATCTCAGGCAGACATGCGGATCGCTATAAGCAACAAAGTACCACGTTTTGACAAAATCATATCTGAGAAACAGCAGCAGAAAAGTCATTAAATTTAAATTCTACAATTTTGAATGTTAGTTTTAATTTTTTATTTATTTACTTTTTTTTTTTTTTTTTTTTTTTTTTGTAATTTTAAATTTACACTTACACTGAATGAAGAACTTAATTTTGTGTACTGCTTGTATTTGTCTTTCTTTTCTTTTTTCTTGCTTTTTGTGTTATCCAAAATGTAGCTTAAATAAATATGTTGCTAAAATTCGATATAAATTGTTTTTTTCTTCTTATGAGATATTACTTATATTACTTTTGTAGGGGGTGCGAGAAGGTACTAAAAGTTTTCTAGGGGTGCGGGACATATAAAAGGTTGGGAACCCCTGCTCTAGGCAATCAGGCTAAAACCTCACGAAACGTTATCTCTCTCTCTCCACTGATGTTCAGCTAAAATAGCGGTATTGCATCACACAGTGGATAGGGGAAGAAGAGATCTACAAAACAGTATCCATGGAGATGGTAGTTCTGTACTGGGTCGAGAAGAATATTTTACTCCGACAGATGCAATCCATTTTCAATGCTCAGATGACCTGAACTTTAGCGCAGTTGGATTCAAGAGTTGGAACTTGAGACTTTCAGAAGCTTTCCAACCAGCCACCCAACGAATAACCTAGACAACCTACCAGCTACCCAGCCACCCACCTAACGAACCAGCCGCCAACCCACCCTCCGAACCAACGAATAACCTAGACAACCTACCAACCACCCACCAAACCACCTACCCAATCAACCAACCAACCAAACTAGAATACCTACCAGCCACCCACCCAACCACCCACTCACCCAACCAACCAACCAACCAGCTTGGACAACCTACTAGCCACTAACACAACCACCCACCCAACCAACCAACCAACCAGCTTAGACAACCTACCAGTTACCAACCCAACCACACAACCAAGCAACCTAGACAACCTACCAGCCACCCACCCAACCAACAAACCAACCAACCAACCTAGAAAACCTACAAGCCACCCACCCAAACACCTACCCAACCAATCAATCAACATAGACAACCTACCAGATACCCACCAAGCCAAACAAACAACCTAGACATCCTACCAGCCACCCACCTAAAAATCCACCCAACCACCCACCCAAACACCTACCCCACCACCCACCCAACCAACCAAGACAACATACCAGCCACCCACCAATCACCCATCCACCCAACCACCCACCAAACCACCCACCCAACCAATCAACCATACAACCTAGACAACCTACCAGTCACCCAGCCAACCACCCAGCCAACCAAACAACCAACTGATACAAACTACCAGCCAACCACCAAACCAAACAACCAACCTAGACAACCTACCAGCGACCAATCCAACCACCCACTCAACTATCCACCCACTCAACTATCCACCCACCCAACCATCTACCCACGCAACCACTCATCCAACCTAGACAACATACCAACCACCCATCCAACCACCCACCCACCCAGCCAACCTATACAACTTACCAGCCACCCACCCAAACACCCACAAACACAACCACTCACCCACCCAACCCCACCCAACCAATCAACCAACCCAGTCAACCTATCAGCCACACACCCAACCAATCAACCAACCTAGACAACCTACCAGCCACCCACCCAACCAATCACCCAACCGAGACAACCTACCAGCCACCCACCCAACCAATCAACCAACCTAGACAACCTACCAACCACCCACCCAACCAATCACCCAACCTAGACAACCTACCAGCCACCCACCCAACCAATCAACCAACCTAGACAACCTACCAGCCACCCACCCAACCAATCACCCAACCTAGACAACCTACCAGCCACCCACCCAACCAATCACCCAACCTAGACAACCTACCAGCCACCCACCCAACCAATCAACCAACCTAGACAACCTACCAGCCACCCACCCAACCAATCACCCAACCTAGACAACCTACCAGCCACCCACCCAACCACCCACCCAACCTAGACAACATGCCAGCCACCCACCCAACCACCCTCCCAACCACCCACCAACCACCCAACTAACCTAGACAACCTACCAGCCACCCACGCAACCACCCAACCAAACTAGACAACCTACCACCCACTCACCCACCCACCCAACCACCCACCCAACCTAGACAACATGCCAGCCACCCACCCAACCACCCTCCCAACCACCCACCAACCACCCAACTAACCTAGACAACCTACCAGCCACCCACGCAACCACCCAACCAAACTAGACAACCAAGACAACCTACCAGCCACCCAACCACCCATCCACACAAGCAACCAACATAGACAACCTATCAGCCAGCCACCCAACCAAACAACCACCCTAGACAACCAACCACCCACCCACCCAACCAACCAATAACCTAGACAACCTACCAGCTACCCACCCATCCAAGCAACCAACCAAGACAACCAACTTACACTATCTACCAGACACCCACCCAACCACCCATCCACCCAACAAACCAACCAACCAAACACCTAGACAAACTACCATCCACCCATCCAACAAATCAACCAACCAACAACCTAGACAAAATACCAGCCAGCCACTAAACCAACAACCTACCAGCCACCCACCCACTCAACCAAGAACCTACCAGCTACCCACCCAACCAACAACCTACCTAGCCACCCACCCAACCAGCAATCTACCAGCCACCCACCCACCCAACAACCTACCAGCCAGCCACCCAACCAATAACTTACCAGCCACCCACCCAACCAACAACCTACGACCCAACCACCCACCAAAACAACCAATCACCAAACTAGATAACCATCTATCCAACCAATCAACCAAGCAAAACCTCACCCGACAAGTCACCCACCCAACCAACCACCTATCCAACCAACCACCTATCCAACCAACCACCCAATCAGCCAACCAACCATCCACCTAACTAATCAACCAATCACCCACCAAACTACCCGACCAACTAACCACTCAACGACCCACCCAACCAAATAACAACCTAGACAACCTATCAGCCAGCCACCCACCCAACCAACCAACCAACGAACCAACAAAACAGACAAACTACCAGCCACCCACCGAACAAACTAAACAATCAACCAGCTTAGACAACCTACCAGCCAGTCACCCAACCACCCACCATCCCAACGAACCAACCAACCAACAATTTAGACAACCTACCAGCTAGCCACCGAACCAACAATCTACCAGCCACCCACCACTCCCTCAAACAACAACCTTCCAGCCACCCACCCAACAGCCCACCCACCAAACCAAACAACAAACCAATCTAGACAACCTACCAGCCACCCACCCAACCACCTATCCTAACCAACTTACCGACCAACAACATAGACAACCTACCAGCCACCCATCCAACCACTCACCCACCCAAACAATCAAACATCTTAGACAACCTACCAGCCAGCCACCCAACCAACCATCCACCCAGCCACCCAACTAATCAACCAATAACCTAGACAACCTACCAGCCACAAACCCAACCAACAACCTCCCAACCAGCCACCCAACCAACAACCTACCAGACATCCACCCAAACAACAACCTCCCAACCACCCACCCAACCAACAACCTACCAGCCACCCACCCAACCAACAACCTAGACAACCTACCAGCCACCCATCCAAGCACCCACACACCCAACCAATCAACCAACTTATACAACCTACCAGCCACCCACCCAACCAACAACCTAGACAACCTACCAGCCACCCATCCAAGCACCCACCCACCCAACCAATTAACCAACTTATACAACCTACCAGCCACCCACCCAACCAACCATCCACCCAGCCACCCAACTAATCAACCAACAACCTAGACAACCTACCAGCCAGCCACCCAACCAACAACCTCCCAACCACTCACCCAACCAACAACCTACCAGCCACCCACCCAACCAACAACCTCCCAACCAGACACCCAACCAACAACCTCCCAACCAGACACCCAACCAACAACCTACCAGCCACCCACCCAACCAACAACCTCCCAACCAGCCACCCAACCAACAACCAACCACCCACCCACTCAACCAACAACCTACCAGACATCCACCCAACCAACAACCTACCAGCCACCAACCCAACCAACAACCTACCACCCACCCAACCAACAACCTACCACCCACCCAACCAACCAACAAACCAACCAACCACCCCAACTAACCACCCAGCCAACTAACAACTCAACCAAAAAACAACCCACCCAACCAGATAACCACCCACCCAATCAAGCAACCACTCAATCAACCAACTATACAACCACCCAACCAACCAAACAATCACCAAACACCCACCACCCAACCCACCAACCATCCACCCAACCAAGCAACCACCCCACCAAGCAACCACCCACCCAACCAAGAAACTACTCAACCAACCAACCAACCAACCTACCAACCAATCAACCAACCAACCATCCAACCGATCAAGCACCAATCCACTACACAACTACCCAACCAACCAACCAACCAACCAAATACTCATCCAGACAACAAACTTCCCAACAAACCAACCACCCACCCAGTCAAGCAACCACAAAACCAGTCAACTAACCAACCACCCACCTAACCAACCAACCACTCAACCAACTAACCAACCACCTAACCAGTCAACCGACCAACGAACCAACCACTCAACCAATCTGTCCACCAAACAAACAAACCGATAACTCAATCAACCAACACTCAATCAACCAACCAAACAACCACTCAACCACCAAACCAACTACTCAATCAACAAACCAACCACTCAACCAACCAATCACTCAACCAACCATTTACCCACCGAACCAACCACTCATCCAACCAAGCAACCAACCACTTAACCAACCAACCATCTAACAACAACCCACTTAACCAACAAATCACTTAACCAACCAACCATATAACCAACTAACCACACAACCACCCAACCACCCAACCAACCAAAAATCAAACCAACCAACCAGCCACTTAATCAACAAACCACTCAATCAACCAACCTCCCAACTAACCAACCACTCAACCAACCAACCACCCAAAAATCAATAAACCGCTCAACTAGTCAACCACCCAACCAATCACCACTCAACCAACCACCCAACCAATCAAACAACCACTCAACCAACCAAACCAACTACTCAATCAACAAACCAACCACTCAACCAACCAATCACTCAACCAACCATTTACCCACCGAACCAACCACTCATCCAACCAAGCAACCAACCACTTAACCAACCAACCATCTAACCAACAACCCACTTAACCAACAAATTACTTAACCAACCAACCATATAACCAACTAACCACACAACCACCCAACCACCCAACCAACCAAAAATCAAACCAACCAACCAGCCACTTAATCAACAAACCACTCAATCAACCAACCTCCCAACTAACCAACCACTCAACCAACCAACCACCCAAACAATCAATAAACCGCTCAACTAGTCAACCACCCAACCAATCACCACTCAACCAACCACTCAACCAACCACTTAACCAATCAAACAACCACTCAACCAACCAGTCACCCAATCAATTAACCAGCCACACAGCCAACCACCCAACCACCCACCAAGCCAGCCACTCAACCAACCAACCACTCATCCAACCAACCACTTAACCAACCAACCACGCAACCGAACAACCAACCACTCAACTAACCACTCAACCAAGCAACCACCCAACCAACCAAACTTTCAACTAACCAACAACTCAATCAACCAACCACCCAGCCAAACAATCACCCAACCAACCACCCAATCAACCAACGAGCCATCCAACCACCCAACCACTTAACCAACCACTCAGCCAACCAACCAACCACCCAACCAACCACCCAGCCACTTAACCAACCAACCAACCACGCAACTAAACAACCAACCAACCACCCAACCAACCAAACTTCCAATCAACCAACAACTCAGCCAACCAACCAATCACCCAACCACCCAGCCACTTAACCAACCAACCAACCACGCAACTAAACAACCAACCAACCAACCACCCAACCAACCAAACTTCCAATCAACCAACAACTCAACCAACCACCCAACCACCCAGCCACTTAACCAACCAACCAACCACGCAACTAAACAACCAACCAACTAACCACCCAACCAACCACTCAACCAACCAACCAACTACCCAACAAACCAAACTTCCAATCAACCAACAACTCAACCAACCACCCAACCAACCACCCAACCAACCACCCATCCACCCACCAACCCACCCAGCCAACCAACCACCCAACCAACCACTCAACCAACCAACCAACCACCGAACCAACCAAACTTCCAACCAACCAACAACTCAACCAACCAGCCTCCCAGCCAAACAACCACCCAACCAACCACCCGATCAACCAACGAGCCACCCAAACACTCAACCAACCACCCAGCCAACCAACCACCCAACCACCCAGCCAACCAACCACCCAACCAACTAACCAATAAACCATAAGCCGTCCACCGAACATTTAATGGAAGTGATTGCTGGACCGATGCAAATGAGGCTCTGTAGGGATGTTTTTTTGTTTGGGTTGAATTGACAGAAAAGTACCCTGTTAATAAATGCTGGGGTTGATAGCAACCTATCCGAAACTGCACAATTTTCCCGTAAGGACAAGCAACTAACATTTTATATAGAAGTATCAGTTGGAGAGCCCCTTCAGACCACCAAGACGGTTCATAAATAAACACACGTGTTGCTTGGCGCTCATCGAGGTAGAAGGCAGAAGTAAACACTAGTGTCTACATCAGTGGTTCTCAACCTTTTTTGGCCCATGCACCCCTTTACCATATGTTCAGAATATCATTCCCCCCTTTCATATTCACTCCTTTATAAATCCCTCCCCCCCCCCCCCCCCCACCCCCTCTTACACAGTAAATGTAAAAATGGAAGCTAAATTTAATAACACATACTAGGAGAAGTCTACACGTCTACATAAAATGTGATTTGCGGGTCTACTTACATTATACAACGAATTTCAAAAGGGCAAGAAGTTCAGAACAGTAAACTATGGAGGGAAAAACAACATCAAGCAATCGGTTCGTGTATTAACGCGATCTCGAAATAATCCTAATTCCCCCCCCCCCCCCGGAAACCCTAAAATTCCCCCCTCCCCTGGGGGAGGGGAGGGAAGTCCCCACCGGTTGAGAACCACTGATCTAGATGCTCATGCGTCGAAGTACACTTATTCCAGCAGCGAGGCTCTTTCGTCATTTGGAGGTGACAGGTTCGAATCCCGGTCGGTAACTATAGCTTTCAATTGTTAAGTTGTCCAGTGCGTCCTTTAGTCTCTAATACTTTGTCTACTTCTATGAGCGCTAAACAATACATGTTTCTCTATTTACGAACTATCGTTTTATATGCAGGATACAAATGTCTGTTTTCTTTCTAAAGCACAATGTAAACAAAAATTTACAATCATAGACATAGAGAAAATAACTGTAGGTTGTGGTAATTTAATTTAAACACAGGAAGCCACAAACAATATGCTGCGCGATTTATTGCCTGACATATTTCACTGTATCTCGTCAGGTATACCTGCATTGTTACATATCACATGAAGTGAATATATGAATAATACTTTAGCTGAAACCATTAAAATACATAGTCGTAGGTATTGTTCGAATATGGAACATCTGTTATTCCCACGGTAATTTAACAGCAACTTTTTCTGTTTGCACAAAACCGGCTGCAACCGCCTAATTGGTAACGCCTCACTATGTTTGAGCAAACTGTTTATTGCTAGTCAAATACGAATGAAGTATAGTCAGTTACACTTTGCAAAAATATAAAAGGTCAAATCTCAAACTTGACATTGTGAGAAATGTTAACTGATGATCTACCGTAAAGGTCACAAGACCAATTTGTTGTTAGGGCGGATTTTCTATTTCTTCTTGCCCTGAAACAAAACCAGCAAAAGTTTTATTGGGCTGCAATTTTTGTTTCAGATTCTGAAGAGCAAGCACAATTTGCCACTGAACATGGCAATTTATTTGTCAGCTGGTACAGCCTAGAGAGGCGACAAGGGCCGCTTATTTTCTATCTATCTGTCTGTTTATATGTTTGTCTCTTTGTCTGTTTGTCTTTATGTCTGTTTGTTTATCTGTATGTATAACTATCTGTTTATCTGTTAGTTTGTCTGTCTGTTGTTATGGCTATTTGTCTGTCTGTCTGATTCCCCCCTCCCCCACTTCCTCTCTGTCAAACTGTCTATATTTATATATCAGTCGATCACTTTGTTTACTGCCACCTTCAATTCTCGCGCTATTTGCATCCTTTATCCGGCATAAAAATATGTAAGGACATTATCTGCAGGCGTCAGTATCCTTTCAATCTCTGGTGCTTCAATCCTTACAATCTTGCTTGTGTAAAGCTTTGAATAGTACAGATGAAATTGCACAACTTTGTTTCAATCCCTGGTTTTACCCCCGCTTACATTTAACACAAGCGTAGTCCATACATGTGCTACCACTACTTGTAGTCGCTACTACTGGGGAGTGCACTGGACTGGTATTTGCATGTGGATTAGCTTTCCCTATTACCAGTGTCCCTCGCCATCAGGCGAACCCACTCCGACTTCAGAGGTACTTGTAATTTACGTTCCCAAATCAAGGACGAGAGAGCAGCATATTAGTCCTACTGAACGGTATAGGGGTTGGACCCGCTACCTCGCCATCAACGCACAGGAAGTTTATGTGTGGGCGCTTTGATCCAAAGAGTCATATTGACCTCCAACCCCGGGGTAATTATGCAGGGCTCCGAGGTTCACCCAGAGACTTACACCTATCTCCATGAGAGTGTGCGTCTTGAGATCATATCTGACTGTTATATGCATCCCCAAGATCCAGTGCTGCTGCTACTGCTTCCTGTTTAATCGGAACCCCTCGTGAAAATCAAAGGCACATGTAGCATTTGATCAAGTGGTCTTCATTGGCCAGTAAACCTGTTACCCTCTTCCCTTACCAAAACATTCCTGCAGTTTCACTGCAACTGTCTTCTCTGGCAATTTGCCGAATGTATTCTGCAAGACTCTGGTGATCGAGTGAAATGGCGAATCATGACCGCCCACGCTTTCCGGCATGGCACATGATTGATTGATTGATTGATTCTGCAAGATGATAACCTATAGCCATTGAATTTTAAATAGTTGTTGCCTCACTTTGGGAATGGGATTAAACAATTGTGCATCAACTTTTGGGACATTGATGCTAACTTCTTCTTTCGTTCGCTTGAAATTTGTCTATAACTGCAATGCTGTCTCTTGTATGAATTTAACTGTGTTTTGTTGTTGTTGTTGTTGTTGTTGTTGTTGTTGTTGTTGTTGTTGTTGTTCACTTAGTGGTCCATAGAGTTTATCTTCCACTGTTGTTTCTCTAGGCCAGAAGGTATGCCTAGATATGTCGTATTTTGGGCAGTCTTTGAGTATGTGATCTGCTGTCTGCTGTGCCAATCTACATGTACACATGGCTGATTCGCCAATCTTGAATTGTGTATACATGTTGTTGCGTAATCGTTTGTCAAGTTCTGAGGTCTAGAATAATGACTTGTTCTAGTTTGTCTATAATGTGGTGGTCGTCTTGAGTAGTTGTGATGCTACCTTAGTGCTCAGGTTAAAACGAGTAGCCATCTCTTACCTGTTCCACTCATATCTTTTATATGGGCGCTCCTGAAATCCACCATTTCCTGAGGCAGTGCCCAATGCCTTTTATTTTCAATATGCTTGCTATATCTTTTACCTGAACTGAGTTGAGCTGTGATGAGCTGAGATGAGCTGAGCTGACTTGAGTTGAGTTGAGTAGAGTTGAGTTGAGTCAAGAACCGACATCACAGCACTCGGGATCTTCCCATACCTGCTTACCTGCACGACATCCTCATATCGTAAACAATATTTTCCCTAGTGAATATGAATAAAGAAAAGACAAAAAAATAGTTTGCACGATTTATTGTCTGACATATGTCGCTGTATGTTTCAACTTGAGGAATTTATCTCATTGCTTTAATTTATGTTGTGTGATTTCTGCAGTATGTACCTAACGATATACAGCTAAATATGCCAGGCATTAATTCGTGCAATCTATTGTTTGTGTCTTCGTTAATAAGATCCACATTGTTATCGTCTGTGGTGACGCTTATAAGATGCTCGCTAAATAAATCCCGGATGTCTCCATTATTGTGCTCCGTGTGTGTGTGATAAATTCGAGGAGATCATATTTTTAAACATTGACCTTGGCCCCTACCCAGGTCGATCCAAGAGACAGGCAGCGAGGCAAGTGACAAGACAACATCAAGAGATGGCCGAACATATAAGTCTGCTCCAGTGCACAGCCAGGGCGAGAGACAGGGTGTTTGATATCCCTACAGCCAACTTTCATTGTTGAAACGGCGCATGACTATTTGATTATCTGAAGGTTGTTCTTGATTTTCGCATCACGGCACTTTTTCCAATAGAAAACAGACCAAAGTGCGCCGCCGTAACTAGGCTGACAACCGACAGTATACCACAACAATCAATCATGTACAGACCAAATGGAAGCAGAAAAAGAGGTCGACCATGTAAACGATGGACAGAGGGAATAACAGTTAATTGGAGCTCGATATATGAAACCCATAAACGGGCACTCTCCCTCTGTTTATGCTTCACGCGACACCGCCAGGTACGAGAGGAACAAGATGAGATGAGATGAGATTAAATGAGATGAGATTAGATACATCTTTCCTGTGGATATGTGCAGCATGTGGATGTGAGTCGTGGATAATTTCTCAGTCACTAAAGAAACAAATCTGGCATCAAAACTTAAAGCCTACAGAAAAGGTCTTCAAATGTCATGGACTAAGAAGAAGATTATAATGTTAAATCAGTACCAGAAAAAAAAATTGAGAACAACAACAACAATCACAAATAAACTATAAATATTTACTAATTGGCGCCTGCGCAGAATGGAGGGAATTAGATGGTATAACAGAATCAACAGCATGGAGCTCTTGGAGAGAACTAGACGTATATCAGTGAACCAAGCCATGAAGAACAGCATGGAGCTCATGGAGAGAACTAGACATATATCAGTGAACCAAGCCATGAAGAACAGCATGGAGCTCATGGAGAGAACTAGACATATATCAGTGAACCAAGCCATGAAGAACAGCATGGAGCTCATGGAGAGAACTAGACGTATATCAGTGAACCAAGCCATGAAGAACAGCATGGAGCTCATGGAGAGAACTAGACATATATCAGTGAACCAAGCCATGAAGAACAGCATGGAGCTCATGGAGAGAACTAGACATATATCAGTGAACCAAGCCATGAAGAACAGCATGGAGCTCATGGGGAGAACTAGACGTATATCAGTGAACCAAGCCATGAAGAACAGCATGGAGCTCATGGAGAGAACTAGACATATATCAGTGAACCAAGCCATGAAGAACAGCATGGAGAGAACTAGACATATATCAGTGAACCAAGCCATGAAGAACAGCATGGAGCTCATGGAGAGAACTAGACGTATATCAGTGAACCAAGCCATGAAGAACAGCATGGAGCTCATGGAGAGAACTAGACATATATCAGTGAACCAAGCCATGAAGAACAGCATGGAGCTCATGGAGAGAACTAGACGTATATCAGTGAACCAAGCCATGAAGAACAGCATGGAGCTCATGGAGAGAACTAGACGTATATCAGTGAACCAAGCGATGAAGAACAGCATGGAGCTCATGGAGAGAACTAGACGTATATCAGTGAACCAAGCCATGAAGACAAGACACTGGCGTTGGATAGGATATACATTGAGTCACCCTTAGAATAATATAAATAGAAAGGCATTTTGTCAGGAAGCCATAATGCAAAAGAAAGCAGCGAGGTAAGTGACAAGACAACATCAAGAGATGGCCGAACATATAAGTCTGCTACAGTGCAAAGCCAGGGCGAGAGACAGGGTGTTGGAGATCCCTGCAGCCAACTTTCATTGTTGAGAGTGCGCATGGCTAATAGATTATCTTAAGGCTATTCTTGATTTTCGCAACACGGCACTTTTTCCAACAGAAAACAGACCAAAGTGCTTCTGCGTCTGCCTGCACTGTGAGCACTCCCATTGCGGATCCTATAACAAGCCGGGCAGATACATTTTATCACCTATGTCGTATCGCGAACTGGCCTGAATTGTGGATGTCCTTGAAAACGACAAAAATACCCAAGTCAAGGACTAAGGTTCATAAACAGTTATCTTTTAATACGATTGTTCAGACACACCTCCCTGGCCATATCTTTGTCACATTGCAGCTGTCGGATATTATACACAACCGCTTTATAAACTCCATCAATTTGAACATTATAAGCACATTCATCGAGTAGCGCTAGATTTCATTAGAAAACAGCAAGTTAAATTATTCGGTCACATAACTAGGCTACCAACCGACAGTATACCACGACAATCAATGATGTACAGACCAAATGGAACCAGAAAAAGAGGTTGACCATGTAAGCGAAGGACAGAGGGAATAACGGCCAATGGAAATCACGATATATGAAGCCCATAAACGGGACTCTCCCGCTGTGCTGTGATAGCTTCACTCGACACCGCAAGGTACAAGAGGAACAAGATGAGATGAGATGACATACATCTTTCCCGTGGATATGTGCAGCCGATGGATGGGAGTCATGGATCATTTCAGAGTCGCTAAATAAATAAATCTGGCATCAAAACTTAAATGCAACAGAAAAGATCTTCGTGGACTAAGAAGAAGATTGTAATGTTCAATCAATACTACTGTATGTACCAGAAACACGGAGAGCAACGAAAACAATTACAAATGAGCTACCAACATTCAATAATTGTTGCCTGCGCAAAATGGAACGAATAAGAAGGTAAAAAAGAATCATCCATATGGAGCTCATGGAGAGAACTAGACGTATATCAGTGAACTAAGACATACAGAAAAGACGCTGTCGCTGGGTAGGATATACATTGAGTCACCTTGAGAATAATATAATGTGAAAGGCCTTTGTCTGGAATCCATAATGCAAAAGAAATAGAGGAAGGCATAAGATCTCAAACAGAAGAGAAGTAGAAACAGAAATGAATAACGTGGGAAGAACATAAGCAGAGCTGAGGGTTGTTGTGCCGTTGGAGGATAAAAGGCAGAAGAAGAATTCAGACAAGGATCACCCACGTGGTGCACACACCGCTAGCAGAGCTCACCAGCATGTTGGGGATAAATGTGTTGCTTGTCTGCCGGAGTTGAGCTAAGTCATTTGCCGTCCCCGATTCATCAAGTCATTGCACGAGTGGACAGCTCGATTCAACGGGGTTATATGACAACAACAACTACAACAACAACAACAACAACAACAACAACAACAACAACAACAACAACTGTAATAACAACAAGTAAAAGGAAAAATAACAACAATAGTAACAACAACATTACCTTGGTACCTTGCCGTCTTGACAAACGATAGTTTGTGCTTTAAAAAGGCATAACGTTTAAGACCAGGGATGGAGTTATTGCCTCTCCATAGCACAAAGCCTGGGCTAAACTATAGTGATCATGTGTTGCCCATGCAGCATGATCCCTCTCTCGGCCTGCCTAGTTCACTCCAGAGGGAAGGTAACACCCCTACATCTGGAACAAGACAAGCTGCAGAAGCTGCCGGATCAGCAAAGCAATGCTCTAACTGTCCGCCTGTCGGAGCTTCGATCCTAGACCAGCTGCCAACCAAGGCTTAGGGCCTGGTCTGCCCTGCCATGACATTTTGTCTTTAGGTTGCATTTCCTCGCAGCAGGGTAAGGCGTGTACCCTCCCAATTGCGCTCTTCCGCCGGAAGCCGTTGGCACAATGTGGGGTGTCGGGTTTGGTAAGCGCCGCGCAACGTTCGGCGCTAACAGAAAGCAGGTAGTACCGTCTACTGTTATACGGTATAACAACATTATTATTGTTATACTGTTATACGGTACAACAACATTAACCATAACAATAATAATTTAAAAAAAAACATAGCACCAACTATAGCGACAATAATAGCAACAAAAGCAATAATAATCATAATAGTAGTGTGATGTATTTTCCAGTCACTGTACATATTCCGAAACTTATTACACTGACCAGAAAGGAGCACCATAGTAGAGGAGATTTCATCAGACTATTCAAACTTGGAGATGTATGTGTGGGTGATTTTTAAAAAAGCCAAGAAATGACTGGCTAAGACCAAGCCGGAGAGTCCCGCCAGACTAGGCAGAATTAGCGGAGAAATGGAATCAGTCCAGTAAACACTATCGTACGACCACCATCGATTTTGGGTTGGGAGCAGATAGGATCGGTGTTCTGTGCCCCCCAGGAAAGCTTGACCGTATATACATGTTGAAACTATCCTTAAGGTTAAAGTATTACGATGTTAATATAGAATAATGTCGGTGTGGTGTTTAAGATGCTTAAAGATGATCATAATCAATACTCTTGTTCCAGAAGGAAAGGAGGCCAAGCGCCATGTTTTTCTGTTCGCTGCACTTGCTATGTTAGAACCTTCTACTTCACATTCTTTCGCAATATGCTACAGAAAGCTATTATCTCCTAATTGCATATGTATATAAACACTTTTCTCTTTGCAGTGTAAATGCACTCTTTAAATGCACAGTCTAGGCATTGGTGCTTCTGCAGAGAAAATGTCGCTAAGAGCCTATCTCTTAAAACCCCTCTACACAGACTCACAACTTCATGTATATATTATGTGATTCTCCTGTTTACCTTTTAACGAATATGCTGTGTAAATTCGCCATGTTTTTATCATGAGAATGAATGCTCATTGATAAGAAAAGATATTTGCACCATATACGCAAAATGTTTGCTAGACGTTGCACACACTACCATCCTCACAACAATATCGTGATGATGACTGGGTGTTTTTTACGTTCAGAGACCTGCAAATAACGTTCTGAATAACAGTAGCCCACTTCTGACTTCTGTGCACCGAAATTACCTGCAGCAATGGGAAGGTTTGAAAACGTCGTCTTCAATCCCTTTCCCCGAGGAGACAGCTGAGAGGAACAATCTGTGTTTGTATTCGAATCAGTGCTTATGTGAAGGTATAACTATCAATAAGACTCTCGCATAAATTCATGAAATAAGTATGTTTTCATTTGTGAATGTTGTACAGTTGATGTTGGTTCATGATGATTACTTTTGTTGTGGGAGGAAAGGTTATAAGTTTTCCCCTGAATTAAAAAAGCAAATACATAAATAATGATGATGATGGGAAGCATTCGAGAACTAAGCAAAACCCAGAGGAATGAATACTGATCTTACATTACAGGGACATGATGATGATGAGAGGTTATAATGTGGAATTTATCTCAACCTACATTCAACCCAGCAAACCCTGTCTCGTCAAACATCAGTATCTACATCCCTCTGAATTACTAGGCGGTACCATTACATGCATCTGCCTTAACATGCATCTATCACCACCTGCATCAGTCTCAACCCACCTTCATCACAACATGCCTTCATTTCCACCTACTCCCATCCCAACATGTTTGTCACAACATGATGACCCCGTCTCAACATGTCTGTTACATCACTGATGACTTGGAATAAACTTACCTTGGTAACAACCTGATGTCCTTGTCACAACCAGACACCTTGTTCTCAATTTTATGTCCGTATCTTATTTTAATGTTCTGGTTTCATCAGGAGATAACACATCATGACCTAACAACATCATATGATGGATTGAATGTCATCTAGAGAGAAAAGAGTACTGATCTCACCAATGAGTGGACCCACTCTCCTTCCCCCTAATATATAATTTTTCCTTCACACTTTTTATTTTATAATGAAGTATGATTTTTGTCAAATGCTTATGGGGTTTGCGATTTTATTCCTGTGTTACATGGGCGGTGGACATATAAGCCAATCAGAAAAAGTGCAGCTCATTTAGGCCTGATGCAGACTTGCTGCCTGACTTGGTAGAGGTATTGTAATCTGTCAATCTAATACCAGGCCCAATATGATTCTAGCCAATAATCTGTCACCACCACTCCTCCTCCAGTAGATGGACCAGAAGACTATTACCTTGATTACTAGAAAGATCCGAGGCTGGAGACTGCCAGTAGACCCCGTACCTTGTTTAGCTCAACTCTTGACCCTGAAAGACTTGACCCTACTGAGAGAACATCGTCCATGGGGCTACACACTTATTGATCCCTGTCAGCAGTCAGAAGAAACTGTAAATCGATACTTTGTTTCAGTGACCCAGGAGATTGCCAGATCTTCCTTTAAATGTAGTTACTGAATTTAATAATATACCTGATTGCTGTATTGTTGCATTTTGACTGAACAATGTGTTGTGAATATCTTGTCAATCTGAATGAGATATAGGGTTGACATAAAGTTTGATCCATGACTCAACTTTTTGATTTTTCATATTACACTTTTTTGCTTGGAGACTGATATTTGAGTGATTTCTTTAAGATTGCTCTGTTTCTCTGTACTTGTTCAATACTTTCAATATATGGTATGTTCACATAGTACTTGTTCTGTATTGTCAATATGGTATGTTCATACAGAAACTGGCTATATCCATAGTTATCTTCACGTGAGGGAAAAGATCCAAATTTCAGGCATCCTACAGAAGACGATTGATGATGGGACCCCATCCCAACCGGGATACTCTTATAAATATTTCCCTCTATTAATATTTACACCTCAAAAATAGCAACAACAACAAGAAAAAATAACAATAGCAAGAGCAACCATAATAACAACAGCAACAGTAGTACCTCAAGTGGTAATGGGCCCCCAAATAAGGTGCAGCACCTTCGAGGTGATGTCATATTTTACTATATGAAGAGTTCAACTGCCTACGCCGTTACGTCATTAAACTGCACATACGGTGAATCGAATATTTGAATTAGCGGTTTTATTGTACTTCCGGTGTCTCTTCCGGTTGACTAGGGTACTTACCGTTGACTACTTTCGGACCTCTGTGTGTGTGTTGGGGGGGGGGGAGTGGATGGGTGGGTGTCTCCCGTGGCGGGCATGTGGACACGAGGGCGAACTGGTGCGAACCGGACCGGAAGTAGTCAACCGAAAGTACTACAGTCAACCGGAAGAAACACCGGAAGTACAAAAAATCCGCCAAATTCAAATATCCGAGTCACCGTTTGTGCAGTTTGGTGACGTCTTGACGTAGGTGCTAGGCTCTTCATATAGCAAAATATGACGTCACCTCGAAGGTGCTGCACCTTATTTGGGGAGTCCATTAAAACTTGAGGTACTACTTAGAGTTAACGACCTGAATTCGAACTTGTCATCTCCAAATGACGACAGCGCCTCGTTGCAGGAACACGTGTACTTTGACACTTTCATTGTTATTTTAAACTGTACGATGCCCGACAAGTAAATCGGTACATTTATCTCAGAACAGTCATAACATCTGATGGGAGATGCCTTGAAAAGATTAGAACAAGAATTGCCATGGCGAAAGTAGCCTTTTGCAAGATGAAAAATATATTGACCAATAAAATGATGTCAATTGCAACGAGAAAAAGAGTGCTGAGATGCTACATAGAACATGTACTGTTGTATGGCTGTGAATCATGGACAATGATCAAACAAAATGAAAAATATCTGGTGGCTGTGGAAATGTGGTTTCTGAGGAGAATGCAAAGATTACCATGGACAGACGGAAAAACCAATGACCAAGTCCTACAAGAAACACATGGATATCGTAAATTGATTAAAGAAAGTAGATTTAGACAGTGAAAATTGTTTGGACATGTTATGAGAAAAAATACATCAGAGAACTTGATGACAACTGGCAAGATCGAGGGGAAGAGAACAAGGGGAAGACGGAGAAGTAAATACCTAGATGGTTTGGCCACGTGGCGTTGTCGAGACAGAAACACTGAGCTGATCCACGACTCTGGTGATCGAGTGAAATGGCGAATCGTGACTGCCCACGCTTATCGGCATGGCACATGAAGAATGGAAGATTCCCGAGGACCCCTGGAGCCTGGTGTAGTGGATGGGACGTCTAGTCTTCTCACATAAGTTCGAAGAAATTGGCAGATCTGAGTTCACACTGCGCATGTTGACAATAACTCGGCAATTAGAAAGTGTCGGCTCTGTGGCGAAGGCATTACGGGTAAGCTCACATACCCGAGTTCGAAAGACAGCTGCGGATGATTTGACAGCAGACCGCCTTGCGTTGATTTTTTTAACGAAATGGTATGAGTGCCGGTCGCTCAAAAAACAATGGCAAACTAGTGAACGTTAACTTGCCAAGAGATCACAACAGCGCAAAAACGCTGGTGTTGACTGCAACGTCCTGAAAAGGATGTGCAACTAACTTTTAACTTAATTTGAAAGTGGGGGTAAGTAGAACGAATAGGCCGCTGCCAAGGCCACATTTTAAAAAAAAATATGTATGCATGGTTACTCATATGAGAACGAGAAGCAGCAGCAGCAACACCACCACCAGAAGAAGAAGAAGAGGAGGAGGAAGAAGAAGAAGAGGCAGCAACGAGACCATACAGTGCAGCATAACTGTTGAAGTTGCGAAAAGAATTAAAATATTTACATAAGAGGCGAAGCTCGTGGAGAATCGAACTGCACCGATTATTCAACAGAATGGCAGCGTTATTGGGAGATGACAGAGTATAACCCACCTTTTCTAAATCGTCACTGATGAGAGTCCCCTTATACTAATTTCTTGCAAATTGTTGTCTCTGAAACGAGAAAACGAGTGTCGAAGTGCTATATGGAACCTGTACTTTTGTATGGGTGTGAAGCGTGGACAATGAGCAGCCAAGCTGAAAAACATCTGATGGCTGTGGAAATGTGGTTTCTGAGGAAAATGCAAAGAATACAATGGACAGACAGAAAAACAAAAGAACAAGTCCTTGAATAAACAAACGAAGATCGTAAACTGATTAGAAATATTAAACTAGACAGTCAAAATTGTTTGGGCATGTTATGAAAAGAAATGAATTGGAGAACAAGGTGACACTGGCAAGATTCAAGGGAAGAGACCAAGGAAAATACCGACAAGTTGTAGCGTAGCGTATACTACTAGGATGGAAAATAGATCAAAGTAGATACTAAATAGACTTCTATGAATAGAGAATCTAACCACTGCCAAAGAAGCGATTAAATGGCTCGCAATTCTAGAAGAATGATTTTCAAAGCCCCAGAATGGATCACTACTTCTAAACAGTGCCAGGCGGAAAGTTATGACGACTAACTGTACTAACAAACGAAAACAGTATGTCAAGTGATTCCTGCTAACGTGCCCGGATGAATAATGACCCCCACCATCTAATGTATTCTCACACAACAGGAGATAAGACAGATTTATAAGTATAGATATAGTCCTTTCATTCGTCACCCAATCTGATGATGATATTAATCTAATCCTATAATGACAGACGTCGTTTGTTAAAATTACAAATATAACATAGCGTGTTTAATTCTAAAAAACACTACGTGAGCCCCACGGCGAACTCACTGACACATAAGAGATACGCAGATCCCTGGTTAGACTAAATTTCTACAAGATTATATATTCAGCTAGAGGATGTAATCACAGTCAGTGTATCATAGCCGATAGCGGACATAAATTGGTGATTGCTGTGCAGTGGCAAACGGGTGGTTAGCCACTCATCTGATTATTCTTCGCCTTCTGGATGGTAAGTTGAAGGTGCTGACTGGATAGTGGTATGGACTCCACACTCTGCTACATCAAGTGAGGGGTTCGTAGCTCAATCACCGGTCGTGACTACGGCTACTGTTGATCAGGGTGTAGGCTCCTGCAACTTGTTTTGATCGGACATATCGGGTGAGAAGTGGCACTGGCATTTCTATGGTGATTAGAAATTGTACGGCTTAACAAGAGCCAGAAAAAGGTCTAAGACACAGATATGTGTTCTATTTTTGCCAGGGACTTCGCCACATCCTTCACCGTCCAGTACTGAGATCAAAATGGCAGAAGTTAGGGTTTTGACCAGAATTATCTCCCCCTAAGGAGAGTTCTCTTAGACTTCCTGTGGCCAAATTAAATTCACAGCCAAACTGAATATAAAATTCAGCCTGACGTGATTTCTTGGCTTGTACACAAACTCTACACTATATCTACTTCTAAATATTAGAAGAAATCGTATTTTATCTCTATAGTTTTATGTATATAAATACACTAAACAAAGATGATTTTAGTCAATATTTGAAAATATAGATAACAATGAAAAGTAATACAGAATACATAGAGGGGTTTACTGAGGGCTATCTCCATCTAATAAAAACGTATGAGATGCGGGCCAACTTGTCACAGAAGTAAATATGTGGATGGCTTGGCCACGTGGCATGGTCGAGACAGGATCTAGTGATCGAGTGAGGTGGTAAAACATGACCACCCACGCTTATCGGCATGGCACATGATGGATGGATGGTCTTCTCTGAATGCTAATCAGTACTAATATAATCATTGCGGAAGCTAGTCTTACACAAATGCATGCCGAAGTCAGACACGTTGTGCTTTGAGGTGCATAAACAGATGTGACACACTTCCCTCGAAAGAGGACTGAAGAAGAAGATACATCTGCTTAGATAGCATGTAGGCAAATATGGGGGAACAGACAGATTTCAAAATAAGAATATAAACAGGGAAGAGCTTTTACAGCGTTAGGAAATTTGCGCAAGTCAAAAGAAATTAAATTCAGCACCAAACTTAGATGTTTTTTGTTTAATATTTATATTAAATCGGTATTAATTTATGGATGTGAAATCAGGAGAACGACTAAAACAATGAGAAATAAACTGTAAAGATTCATTAAATGGTGCCTGGGCGAAACAGAAGGACTAAAATGCTATACCAGAATCATCAATGTGGGGCTCATGGACAGAAGAACTAGACATACGTGAGTGAATCAAGAGGTGGAGAAAAGGCGCTGACGTTGGATAGGGCATACACGAGAACACCCGAGAATAGTATAACTAGAAAGACCTTTGTTTTGAATCCACAAAGCTAAAGAAATAGAGGAAGACCCAAAAACACACAGAGAAGAAAAGTAGAGACAGAAATGAATCATGCGGGAATGGCGGAACTGCGTGGGGTAGCTCAGTTTACGGCTACTTGGAGAGCGTTGGTTGTGCTGTAATGGGGGGGGGGGGCAGTTTAAAAGGCAAGAGGATGGACTTGGGTGTACCGGGTATTACCCATATATTATACATATAGCTCGGTCTCTGTCCGCAGGACGACCTCTCGAAAGCGTCACACAAAGAACCAACTCCGCAGCTCCAGCGACTACCTCAAGGAGTCTCGGAGAAATTTGCACTCGTAAACTGAAATATCCAAATATACCCATATCCGCAAAACGACAGATAATAACCAGCATATTCACACCAACCCTACACTACCAATCTTAAACTTGGACTTTATCCAAATCACACTTTCGCAAAATCAACACCTGCGAGATGAGATGCCTGAGGAGAGCTGCCAACTTAACAATCCGAGACCGAATAAGAAATGCTGTTATCAGGCAGACAGTGGGATTCTTCTTCTTCTCCTTTCGTTCGCCTGAAATATGTTTATAACTGCAATGTTGTCTCTTGTATGAATCTAACAGTCTTTTTTAGTTCACTCAGCGGTCCATAGAGTTTATCTTCCACGGTTGTCTCTATAGGCCAGAAGGTTCGCCTGGATATGTTGTAGTTTGAGCAATCCTGGAGTATGTGCTCTGCTGTCTGCGACGCCAAACCACTTGTGCACATGGCTGAGTCACCAATCTTGAATTTTGTATACATGTGGTTGTGTAATCTATCGTGTCCTGTTCTGAGGCGCAGAAGAATGACCTGTTCTGGTCTGTCCACAACGTGGTAGTCGTCTTGAGTAAGGTTTGGTGGCCTTCTGACTGATTTGATCATTCTTTTCTTTTGGTGGTATGTAATGGGCACATCGGGTTGTTCTTCTTTTGCCCCTTCCTTAGCCAATAGATCAGCTCTGTCGTTTCCGGGGACTCCACAGTGGGATGATATCATTGAATTATCAACTGTATGGTGACCTTACGCTGACTGCTAAGTTCAGAAAATAGCGTCCTTAGAACTGGCAATTTTCCAGACAGGAGCGTCTCTATTACGGATTTTGCATCTGTCAATATCACCACAGGTTGTTTACCATGGCTGGTATTTTGTAATTTCTCTGTGGCTATCTTGATTGCCTCAATCTCAGCATCATAGTTATGACAGTACTTTCCTGTTGGAACTCTGGCCGTGTCTCTAGTATTATTTGGGTATTCTATGTACACTCCCGCTCTTCCATTTCGAACAGCATTTTGTGCTGACCCATCTGTGTAGACTCGGATCCAGAGATCCTGTGGGTATTCGTCATCAAGGAAGCTGAGAGTGGCTGTTCTGCGCTGTACACTGTTCTGTTCTTCCTTGTCAAAGACAATGGGATCAACACCTTGTGCCACATTTATTGAAAGACAGAAGTTCAAGTGGTTTGGCCATGTCGTTAGAATGCAACACCAACAACTACCATCACTGGCCTTACATCAAAGATCATCCGCGACGAGACCAAAAGGACGTTCAAGAAGAAAATGGATTGACGATATCAAAGACATTGTATAATCACACGGAATGACACTATCCAGTGCCGCCCACCGGGCGCTGGAGCGCGCATTGCCATTATTCCTCCCCTCGGCGCTTGACGGCAGAAGTAGAAGATGATGATGATGATGAAAGTGAACGAATCGAACTCACAAACTACGGATCGCGGGGAAAACGGCGTAACCACTTCGCCACAGAGACTCGTTAATAGAGGATAGCGGGCGAAAGATGGAGACCTCGTTAAATATACAACAAATTCCTCCAGCATGTAAAAATTTGTTTCTGACTAAATTAAACACTAAATGCCGTATAACCGATTTTACATTAGCCAGTCTAAGGCAACAGGCCACGATGCAGCCAGCCGGTTTTATTATATACTGTACTTTAACGGCACATTTTTGACCAGTCCGCGTCTCTCTTGCTGCCGTTGTGTGTGAGAAGTTGTGGCGTCGAGTACACGTAGACTGAAATAATTTGCAATGTAAGTTTACGTTTGTTTCCCAGTCGATTCCTGTTCATTTACGTATAAGTGATCACACATTCTTTGTCAGAAAAGGGCTTTATTCCTTTATTTACTAGGTAATTTAGCTTTCACTTTCACGATAGTAGTACGATACCAAAGCAGGAACTGTCTTTACTCTTCACTACAAACAATCATGTATTAGATTTACTTTATAATGTGTAATAGTGTATATCAAATGGTTACTAAATTAACCAAAACTGTTTCTGGCATGTTTTAACGCGATTATTATTTTAAACGTTGCAATTGCAATAGAGAGGGGATACTGGCCCATTCGGGAGACCCGGGTTCAAAATCTCAGTTAAGGCCGCCTAACTGGATCAGTCGCAATGAACTGCGCAGGTTTGTTCTTTCCCCCTGACAGGAAAAAAAATCCATCACTTTAATTCTTCACGCTTAAGAACTATAGTAGGCATTTTTTTTTCCAAAGTGTTAAGACAGTCAAGATATGTTGGATATGTTATTGTATTGAGGAGAAATACACGTGAAAACTTAGTGACAACCTAGCAAAGTTATGGGGATATCAAAGAGGAAGACAAAGAGATATATTTCTTTAGCCTTAGTTTTGAAAAAGGCATAATCGGGTCAAGAACACAAACTTGACCCACGACTGGTGATTGTGTGAGCGAACTATTACTGTGCAGATCTACTGCATAGCTTATGCTGTTGATGAATCCTGTGGTAGCACTAGAAACTAGTGCAGTGTGAGGTAGGGAATTAGACTACAGGTATACAAAAGTCACTGGACACCTGTTTGCATTCAAGGTCATAATGCTGGTGACGTCACAAGGCCAGGAGTTTACAACATCTTCACTTATGGGTCTTATGGGTCTTATTTACACACTATATGGATTGAGTTGAGTTGAGTAAAGAAGCGACATCACAGCACCAGGGACATTCCCACACTGGCTCTGTCCTCATCTTCCTGAAAGAATCACTATGCCCCCCATGTGAAGATGTACCACTAACAGAAGGACTAAAATGCTATACCAGAATCATCAATGTGGGGCTCATGGACAGAAGAACTAGACATTTGCACTCGTAAACTGAAATATCCAAATATACCCATATCCGCAAAACGCTACCCGCTAGTTTCTGAGCTGGGAGAAGAGAAGGAGAGATACAGCATAGTCCCAATGCAGGTTGGGAGAACTATCTCTACTTGGATAGGTGCAAACTCTTTTCAGAGCTCAGTTAAAAGGCCATTACCACAGCAGAGTTAAGAGTTTAAGCTGTTTAACTCACTGTTGCCCATAGAATTACAAACAAATCAATTCAAAGTAAAAGCCACGGACATTTTTATCTATGAGTTGATGATAATTAATAAATGATTGAGATGATAACAATGTTGGGTTAGGCTAACTATGTGTTCATTTGATGTATGATAATGATGTGAAAATGGTGATGTTGCTATTGTTATGTTGAAGAATATAATGACAAAATAATGATAATTATGGTAAAATGGTGTAGAATATAAAAGAATATGACATTTGTGTCATGGGAGGCTCTATTCGCAATTCCATTGCAAATATAATTTTTTTATATTCGCAATTCCATTGCGAATAGTCACTTCATTGTGTCATTGAAGGAGAGGTAGCAGAAAATGAAACTTAATAATAAAAATGAAGAACATGAAAATAATTATACATCAACAATTAAATCATCATCATCATCATCATCAACACCTCCTGAACATGTTCCTCTTGTGTCGGGGTGAAGCATAAACAATGCCCATTTATGGGCTTCTTATATCAGGATTCTCATAGACTGTTATTACCTCTGGCCGAACCATTTCACTTGCTGTTTTCTAATTAAATCTAGCATTACTGTTACCCTCACTGTCTGTCAAACTGTCATTTACTGCCAATATAGTACCTTGCGGTGAATGTCAGAGGGGTCTTTGAGCCTGAGGAATTAAGGCTGCCTGGCTAGTGCAGTCACCGCGAACAGTGCAGGTTAGGATTTTCTTTTTGCCCCCTACAGAAAAAAATCCCACACCTTACCGAGGGATCGAACCCGGGTCTCCCGAAGGAGAGTCTGGCCAGCCGCTCCTCACTTTAGTCTTGATTTCATCATTTCTGATTTTCTTTCTCCCTGCTACATTGACATTCTTCTCAAGAATCTCATTTCCATTGCTGTAATTTTTCTTTTCCTCTTTTTTTTGGGTCATTGTTAAGGTTTGGCATTCGTAGCATAGAGTTGGTAGGAAAATTGTGTTGTAGAGTGCTTTTTTATTATCTACTGACGTGTTTGTTCCTTAGGACAGTATTGGTGCCATTTGTCCAATGAGTTGGTTTACCTTATTGCATCTAGTTTTGATCTTGTCTTCTATTTTGCCATTTGATGATATTATACTTCCTAAGTAATTAAAGCTCTTGTTTCAAGGGATGCTTCTTTAGATGAATCTTTGTTTTTTTCTTCTTTGGTTATAGTCATTACCTCTGTTTTACTGATGCTAATTGTAATGTAATGTTGCTTGCCCACTTCGTTTAGACTGTTTATGTGAAATCTTATCTTGCTAGTAGTGCTTGATTGTCCGCATATAGGAGTTCTTTAAGGTGTAATTTGCCATTGGCTCTTCTTCTGTGTTCTGTTCATCATGAGATGTTGTTGCGGTCCTTGTTTGACTGATTTCTTTACATGTGTTGTCTATATAAGTTATGAACAAGAGGGGGAACAGGTCACAACCTTGTCGTACTTCAGATCTTATGGTGATTGGTTCTGAGTGCCCTCTATTTGTTCTTACAGTGCATTCAGTTTTGCTATATAAGTTTCTACATAAGTTAGTTAGACATAAACTCACTCCATATCTGTTTATTTCCCACAGCTTGTTTTCATCTACCCTATCAAATACCTTTTCTTGGTCAACAAAGGCTAAGCAGAGTATTTCATTAAATTCAATTGATGTTTCTATCAGTTGTCTTAGAGCAAAGATGGCATCTTTGCATCCTTTGTTTTATATTGCAACAACCTGTTATTATAGTGGGAGCAGGAAATAATTTTTAAAATTGTGTCACATTTAATTCTTTAGTTTAAAAAGATCACTACAGGTAGTCCCATGAAATATAATGCCATGCTACATATTCACTTATTCTTGATTTCTTGTTCATCTTCTTCTTCCTCCTCTTCATCTGCTGCTGCTGCTGCTGCTCCTCCTCCTCCTCCTTCTGCTTCCTCTTCTTCTTTGTCTTCCTTTTTCTCTCCTCTTCCCCCTCCTAATATAGTGTGACCAGTGCCCTTCCTCACCATGCTTTGTTTCCAGAAAAATCATGACAGTTTCTTCTTCTTCTGCTGCGTTCATCCAGAGTTTTTTTTCCGGATGTGATTGTGTTGTGCCTGTTTACAGCAGAGCTGCGTTCTTGCGCTATTAGGCAGACACATCCGACTTCTGCGGGCATTTGTTGACCGGGTTAACCTTCCCGGGGATGACAGTTTCTAATTTCCCACTTCTGAGATTGTGCGGATCCCAGAACTGTACTCAAGAAAAAGTCTAATTCTCCCAGTACTTGAAGTTGTCTGATGCTGTGCCGAAGGGATTACGAATGCAATTCGCAGTCCTAAATACCGCGTTTGAAACAGCCTGCTGCTGGCACTCATACAATGGTATGAGTGCTAGTCGTTCAGAAAACTACTGAATGTAGACTTGCCTAAGAATCACAAACAACCAAAAATATGCTGAGATTGACTGCAATGTTCTGTAAATGATATGCAATTAACTTGAAGATGAATGCCTGACCAGTTTTAGCAAGGGAGCTAACCACAATGCCAGCTTGGCTTCCATAAATGTCATTTATCATGATTATGATATTGACATTGGACAGGGAAGGCAGAGGAAAGCACCATCAAGTCTCAATTCCAAAATGAGCAAACGTACCCACAACAATATATCCATAGTGTACTTGAAGCGGAGAGCTATGGTAGTGCAGTGGTTAGCTTGTTTTCCTAATGACCCGGTGGTCATGTGTTCGTTTCCACCCATACAGAGATTGTTATTATTGACCCAGGATGACCCAGCCTAAAATTGGTGCCATGAAATTTCCTGGGAAGTAAAAGTGATGAGCGGGATATTGACCAGTCACCAACTGAGCGCGGATTAGTCTAAAAATATGGGGCTAGCACCATATACTCAATACGCTTCATGGCATTAGAAAGGCCCTTTACTTATCTGACTTTATATTTGGAAAGAAAAGGGGCAAGGCATAGCTTTAACTGGATGTCAGCATGGACGAATGGGTAAGAGCTCTTGCTCTTAAAGCTCTAGTGTGGTAATACTGTGGTTGCGGGTTCAACGCCTACAGCGGTCAGTTGGTGGGGATGTAAATCACAAGTACCTATGAATTTGGAGTTGGTTATACTTGATGGTGAGGAACACTGGTAATAGGATAAGCTAATCCACATGCAAAACTCCAGTGCACTGGAAGTAGTAGCATGTGTATGGACTACGCTTGAGTTCACAGCGAGTGAATGCACACACACAAATAAAAATTAAAAACTTTAACTCATTTAGTCTCTGCATATTATTTGAATGTTTTCAATCTTGGCATACTACTTTAACTCCATCAGTCTTCAGTGTTTTAGAGTTTGTGACAAATACTTCTAGTCTGATCAGTGAGAGGAAATGGAGGCACTTATGGAAGTGTCTGTACCCAATGAAGTTGGTAATGTAGAAATAAACCAAATGATCTTCCTATGTGCTCTGATTTACATCCCTAGAGATCTTTCTATGTGCTTTGATTTAAATTCTCATAGATCTTACTATATACTTTTATTTGAATTCCCATGATCTTCCCTCGTTCTCTGATTTGAATTCCCACATATTCTTTGAAGTCCTGAATATTTGTCTTTTTGAAGCAACAATTCAAAGCAAGGATTAACAATACTGCTGTAGAAGTGAGAAGAGTTAGACCTTCACATAGACTAGGTTATAGCTTAATGATGGCATGTTACTCCTTTCTTTCTTCATTGCTTTTCTTGTCCAGACAATTTCTGAAAAATTATCTACTGCTTATTTTACTCTGTAAACTTTTGAGCCATTATTGATAGGAAAAAACATCCTTCATTGGGGGTTGAACCCTGACCACTGCCTTGTTAGCAGCTGAACTAACCAGTATGCCAATGTGGAGATTGACTAACCAGTATGCCAATGTGGAGATTAACTAACCATTTAGCGGGTTCAACTCCTCCAGTGGTTAGTTGGACTAAAATGTTGATTACTTGTCCTTGACTTTGGGATGTAAATTACAAGTACCTCAGAAGTTGAAGTGAGTTTGCCAGATGGTGAGGGACACTGGTAAAAGGGAAAGCTAATCCACACAATAAAATCACTAGAATTTGTAGCACGTGTATGGACTGCACCTGAGTTCAAAGCGAGCAAAAACCCCCAAAATATTAACCATTATGTCAGCGTGGATTATTTGTTCTTAATTTCCACACAATTTTTGTATTTCTCTATAGTCATTATATTCTTTTTTTTTTTTTTTTTTTTTTTTGCTAGTCTGTATTTTCTTTGTATTTCTATTTGCTCTGTTATTTTATTCCCACAGTAACAATGGCCAACAGCAAAATAGTACTGAATTACTTTGACCTCAACGGACGGGCTGAGATTATTCGTCTGATTTTAGTGTGGGCTGATAAAGAGTTTGTGGACAACCGTATCAGCCGAGACAAGTGGCCAGAACTAAAGCCAAACTCCCCATTCGGACAACTTCCATATGTGGAGATAGATGGCAAAACATATGGCCAGAGTTTGGCCATTGCTAACTTTTTTGCCAGGGAATTTAACCTCTATGGTAAAACAAACCTGGACCGTTTGGAGATTGACCAGATTGCACAGCTCGGTGAGGATTTCATTCAGGAAATAGTTAAGGTTTTCCGTGAACCAGATGCAGGAAAGAAGGCTGAGATTGAGAAAAATATAAAAGAAGAAGCAGCACCAAAGTTTTTTGGATTTTTTGAAAATTTACTGAAGCAGAACAGTGGTCAGTATTTTGTAGGTGATAACATCACCCTGGCTGATTTGATTGTGTATGACATAATTACAGGGTTCATTAGTTCGTACACGGGACCAGTACCTGACAAGTTTCCCCTGATTAAAGCTCTTGCAGAAAGAGTTGGAGATAACAACAGGATCAAAGCTTACAAAGCCAAACACCAGTGAAGTTTTATTCCATGAAGTTTACTTACAGACATATTGAACTTTTTAGTGTATAACTGGTTCAGATTAAGGTTGTCTCAGATGTTCAAGTTAATGTGTTCAGTACAAGAAATAATCCCCAGAGGTGAATTATGGGTGTTTTTCCCATTATTGTTTTGTTATTTGTTCTTGTTACATTTTCTGTTATTGCTTGTTTGAGGAATTTAAATAGCTTGTTCCATCTTAAAAAAATTGTTCATGATAAATGTGTAAGCAAATTGAATGAATTGAACTAAATTGTATGAATTTATTTGCAGAGTGTGTCATTAAAATACCATCATAATAAATTACAAAGCAATTTTTTGTTCTGATGTTTTATAACGTTATGTTTAATTAACTTTCGAGATAGTTATCCATAAATTATATTTATACATCTTAGCATTCCGGAGTAAAATTGTTTGCTATTAGTAATGGTTTTATAAAATGCTGTTGGTGTTTTTAAAAAAGTTTAAGGCATTGTATTATATTATATTATATTATATTATATTATATTATATTATATTATATTATTAAGGCATTACACACATTAAGACACATTTTGCCCATTTAATTATAAGAAATAAAAGAAATGTTGACAAATTTTCTTATATTATTCAGCATTGTCTAAAATGCATATATTCAACATCCTTTCCTGAGTCAATAAATTTGTTGGCGTTTGAGGCCAAACTGCCTTGATATTTCATTAAATGTATTTTTAAAATAAAAATAACCATGCAATTTAATCACATAGTTATGGTTTGTGCACAAAGTAATATTTGCTAAATTGCTCAGATGTTAAATGTAATAAATCATTTGGTAAACTGCCCAGATAGTGCATCTTCTCATGGTGTCTTCTACCATTATAACAAAACATGTATATCAATCATTTTGGTGTCTTCTATCATTATTTAAAAAAAAAAACATGTGTATCAATTCTCATGGTATGTAAGTTGCATTGTGTTGTATTTTCAGTGCACAAAATGATGATACTTGTTAGTTGAAATGGTGCAATTTTTTCATGGACTGTTAGGTTATAACATATTTTATATGTCAGAAACATATGAAATATATGTTTGTATGGTGTCATTGCTATGTTTGTGTTTAAACTTGTCTAGCTTGAGGAATAAATCAACTAGTATTGATTGGTACTAATAATGAGGTTTTGCAGCAATTGATATTTCTGTGTTCTCTCAGTGAAAAAAATGTTTGTTCTGTGCCCTGTTAAAAAGTTTAGTCATTTTATTGATGTTATGTATGTTCGTGTTTGCTCTGTATGATACAGTGAATTTTATGTTTAGTCCAATGATTCACTGATATGTTATGTTTAGTTTTCTCATTTCGCTGGTATGTTATGTTTAGTTTACATTTCACTGGTATGCTATGTTTAGTTTTCTCATTTCACAAGTATACTGTGTTTAGTTTTCTCATTTCACAAGTATACTGTGTTTAGTTTTATCATTTCACTGGCATGCTATGTTTAGTTGTCTCATTTCACTAGTTTGCTGTATTTAGCTTTATCATTTCACTGGTCTGCTGTTTAGATTTCTCATTTCACTGGTACGTTATGTTTAATTTTCTCATTTCATTGGTATATTATGTTTAGTACCTTGTTTTGCTATGTTATGTTTAGCTTTCTTGCTTAACTAAAATGTGTTATGTTTAGACTCTTGCTTAACTGTTGTATGTGATACATGAATGTTATGTTTAGTCCCCTGTTCCATTGAAACATTATGTTTAGTCCCTTATTTCACTGACATGTTATTTTCGGTTCTCCTGTTTCACTGACACTTATGTTCAGTTCTCTTGTTTTACTGATTAGTCCCCTATTTCATTTATATGTTATGTGTGGTCCCATGTTTTACTGATATTATGTTTTGTGTGGTCCTATGTTTCACTGACATGTTTTGTGTGGTTCCCATGTTTCACTGACATGTTTTGTGTGGTCCTATGTTTCACTGACATGTTTTGTGTGGTCCCATGTTTCACTGACATGTTTTGTGTGGTTCCCATGTTTCACTGACATGTTTTGTGTGGTTCCCATGTTTCACTGACATGTTTTGTGTGGTCCCATGTTTTACTGACATGTTTTGTGTGGTCCCATGTTTCACTATGTTATTTCATGTGTGGTTCCCATGTTTCACTGACATGTTTTGTGTGGTTCCCATGTTTTACTGACATGTTTTGTGTGGTCCCATGTTTCACTGACATGTTTTGTGTGGTCCCATGTTTCACTATGTTATTTCATGTGTGGTCCCATGTTTCACTGACATGTTTTGTGTGGTCCCATGTTTCACTATGTTATTTCATGTGTGGTCCCATGTTTCACTGACATGTTTTGTGTGGTCCCATGTTTCACTATTATCACGATTTTCTTATGATAAGTCGATGTTCTTGATGATAAGTTCGTGATATGGTCGTTGTCTAGGTAACGATACTCCTGGTGTGTCAATTGAGCTATATAACTCTCTCAGAATACAACTCACCCCCGCAGTGCACATTCACCAGTCAGTAAACAAGATAGAGTTGGCGCACATAATCTTTTAATCCAGAAAGAACACGGACAAACGGAACATGTTTATACATCCAGAAACAATGTAATCCATAGAATATAAATATCCTCCTCACAATTTAACCAGCACACATCACTGTCTTCTCCCGGCCTGCTGAATCTCAAATTCACAAGACATTTAGTCCAGCTACTATCCACGGCTGGATCTCCCACAATACGACCCACACACTGGGTCGGAGCCTCTGCTCACTATGCCACCCACTCTGGGTTTTAGGCCTGCATTCACAGCTCGGAGAATCACACAACACAGTTCTCCGTGGACTACCGACTCCTCCAGTGTCTAAAACTCAACTCCCTGAAGTCCCTTGACTTCACACGAACCCAACCTCAGTCGGTCTTCGCTTCCCCTCCCCAGTCAAAGTTTTCCACTGTCTTTTTCCCCTGCTGTGTCGCCCCTCCCTGGGCTCCCAACAAGATTACACCCCAGCCTAAAACTGTCTTTATCCCCATCCCCCCCCTGGGGTCTTCCACTCACACCCGCCCCATTATTTCTCAGGGTTGATTGTTTTCCTCGTAGCCAAGTCACTCACCTTACTGTCAGTGACCCAGGCATATGTCAACTATGTTATTTCATGTGTGGTTCCCATGTTTCACTGACATGTTTTGTGTGGTTCCCATGTTTCACTGACATGTTTTGTGTGGTCCCATGTTTCACTGATATATGTAGTCCCTTGTTTCACTGATATGTTTTGTGTGGTCCCATGTTTCACTGATATGTTTTGTGTGGTCCCATGTTTCACTGATATGTTTTGTGTGGTCCCATGTTTCACTGACATGTTTTGTGTGGTCCTATGTTTCACTGATATGTTTTGTGTGGTCCCATGTTTCACTGACATGTTTTGTGTGGTTCCCATGTTTCACTGACATGTTTTGTGTGGTCCTATGTTTCACTGACATGTTTTGTGTGGTCCCATGTTTCACTGACATGTTTTGTGTGGTCCTATGTTTCACTGACATGTTTTGTGTGGTCCCATGTTTCACTGACATGTTTTGTGTGGTCCCATGTTTCACTGACATGTTTTGTGTGGTCCCATGTTTCACTGACATGTTTTGTGTGGTCCCATGTTTCACTGTGTTATGTTATGCGTGGAACCATGTTTCATAATGTTATGTTATGTGTTATCCCATGTTTCACTATGTTATGTGTGGTCCCATGTTTCACAATGTTATGTTATGTGTTGTCCCATGTTTCACTATGTTATTTATAGTCCCATGTTTCACTATGTTATGTTATGTGTGGTATAATTATTCTTTCACGGAGTATAAGAATAGATGAACAGAAGGAAGACATACAAAGAATAATTGTTCTATCGAGAGTAAATGAACACAGCGTAGAACGCACAATATATAATTATTCTGTCACAGAGAATAATAAATGAACAGAAGGAAGGCATACAACAAAGTATATTTAATTTATATCTTAGGAAAAGAGAGTAGAGGAACAGCACGTAGAACGTACACTATATAATTCTTTCACAGAGAATAAATAACGTAGACGTACAGAACAAAGAAGACATTGCAGTAACACTAACAGTGCGTCTGCAACTATGTAGAAGGTGACAACAACATGCCACATTTAATTGAAACCCTATTCCAAACAGTTCAACTAATTATCTGTGCGCGAGGCCTGATTGCCACGAAGTTGCTGTTGTCTCTACCTACGAGTTCACTCGCATGTCCGTGCACATTCACATGTGTGTCGTTGTCAGTTTGTGCCGTTAATGAACAGTGCTGTGAAGGTTAATTAGATGCGCACCAAGATGTAAGTTACCCAGGCTTGTAAAAGTAAAGGAAGTAGAGGATACGTGGCTGCGGAGAATAATGCTCTTGTGCTTAAACTTCCGGTGCACTGATGGCGGGGTTATAGGTTAGACGCCTATACCGGTCAGTTGGACTTCAAGGTTGATTTCTGATCAGAAAGCAATGACAAAATATTGCACGAAAAATTGCGTATAAAATCAACATGGGCTTGAGGTTGATCGCAAAGGACACGCAACATAAATGAAGCAAAGGATAGTAATTTAAAAGGGTTTAATTACCAGAGGATAGACTTCATTGCACCAGGTTTTATTCCATATAGATAGGTTTCTTTCTGTACGGCAACCTGTCGAAATACCCCCACAAAGCACGAACAATATAACTCCGCGACAATCCCCTGAGTCTCTGAGAAAATTGCACCGACGAATTTAACGACGTAGTCCGGAATAGAACTCACAACTTTCGAAGCGCTAAGCTTGCGGCGAACTCACTTCGCCACGGAAATGTCCTATGCTGGTGTTAATTATGCAGTCGTGCACATTGATGGGCGGTTTCTCAGCAAATGTGGGAGACAGATTCGTTACGGAAAAATGGATCGCATCACATAATATCCTCTAATATGAGAATGGAGATGTAGCCTGTCACCTGGGCAATATCTTACTTACACACGCAAAGATTGTCTCTAGCTCCCAGTTCAAACAATCAATCATGTGCCATGCCGGAAAGCGTGGGCGGTCATGACTCGCCATTTCACTCGATCACCAGTGTCGTGGATCAGCTCAGTGTTCCTGTCTCGTCCATGCCATGTGGCCAAGCCATCCAGGTATTTTCCTCTCGGTCTTCCTCTTGGTCTGTTCCCCTCGATCTTGCCAGTTGTCACTAAGTTCTCCAATCCATTTCTTCTCATAACATGTCCAAAAAAAATTTGACTGTCTACGTCTAATTTCTCTAATCAGTCTACGATGTTCATTTGTCTCCTGTAGTACTTCTATAGAACGTTCAATAACTGAACGCAGCATATACACAGCATTTACTGTACCTTTTCCTTCTACAAACCCACATTGTCTTCCCCTATTTCAGGTTGTATTTTCTTCCTCACTCTTTGCATGATAATTCGTAGCAAAATCTTTGTGATGTGACTCATTATACTAATTGTTCTATGTTCTATGCATATGAAGCTCTCAGTTCACGCGTCCGAAAATTCAGAATGGATGGTTGTAGATAAGTGGCATCTATTTGTGGGGGGTTCCGACCTTCAGAATTATGTAATGTGTGGTTCCATGTTTCACTGACATGTTTTGTGTGGTTAATGTGTGTATCTATAGTTCAGACCCGTTGGAGGTTGCAGAAAATAAGAGTCTATATCATGCCAGCTTCTAGAGCATCTATAATTGAGACATTGACGACAGACAGTGAGAATATACTGCAGCAACCTATGACAAGTTTTATGCATAGCGACATATCTTTCTGTGAATCTTTTCGATTATTCTTCTGGCGTGGGAAATCGAGTTTGAAACCAATCGCAATGAACCAAAGCAAAGATGAGTCCTTTCGTCCCTTGCAGGGAGATACTGATTCCCATAGTATTGTTCCGAATGTATTAATGTCAATTCTTAATCATTAATCATAATTCTACCACTCTGTTACTATGGACACGTGCAAAATAAAGGCTAGTGCATTCGTCGAAATAATGTTTGAGAACAGAAAGATAAGAAAGGTAGAATGTGAAGACAGGTCTGCGTGCCCAACTCTTAACACTTTGAAAATAAAGTTCGTTCGTTCGTTCGTTCTGTCTGTCCAGTATTCCCGAGTGTGAGACAACAGGGTAAAATTATCCACAAGATCTACAATCGTCTTATTCAAACGCTATCCAGTCCCATTCTCCTAGTAGGTTACACCTTCATAAAAGCGGCAACTATGTTTTCACAACTAAATTATTGTACACGCAGACGCCACAAACTATATGTTGCATGATTCATTGCCTGGCATATTTCGCTGCAGAGTTACATATGAAATGAAGTGAATAAATGATTTATACTTTGGCTGACATACTTACACCACATTGTCATTGATATTGTTCGAATGTGATGCATTAGCTATCCCCATGGTAATCGCAAATTCAAGATGAAATCTTTGTTTGCCCAAAATTGGCTGAAAATGGGTAATTGCTAATGTCTCGATGTATTTGAGCAATCGATTATTGTTCATTGAATACAATATACAGGATGTCGTTTCTTTGTTAAATGCATCCGGGCTATAAAGCAGATGTCTCGAGGTTGCCGAGCTTGGCAGTGTTATGACCCGTCGACTCTTTTCCAAACACACTATTTGGGCTACCCGATTTGTAATATGTCTTTTCGTTCTACCTATATAAATCGCTTTGGCACTCACTCTGGAATTGATAAGTACCGTTATATTTGGTATACGGAGACAATAGTTCTTCCACATGGGATAGATATAAGGGTGGTTGTATATCTGATTATTGATTCAGCAGCAAAGAATGTTTGGTTTACTGCTGTTTTAAGTACATATTATTTTTTTAAAATTACATCACCTTCTCGACTATATGTTTTTAAGTATATCAGCCAAAGTATAATTCATGCATTCACTTTATATGATATGTAACTTTGCAATATGCACTTGCCGAGATGCATCGAAATATGCCACGTAATAAAGGTGCAAAATATTGTTTATGTTTACATTCACTAAGGGAAGCTAAGTTTTATAATCCCAGGTGTTGGTATTTGTTACATGAAATATTCCCGTTTTAAGTCGAACTAATCTTTCAGAGTCAGAGTCACCCTGTCACAACGAGGTTCCCGAATAGACTCAATTTCATTATAAATATCTCCAAAATGGCGGCGTGGAAGGGAAACGAATTAATATACATTTACTAGAGATTTAAAAAAAAATATGCATTCTGTCAGACGAAGAACATTCTGTGTAACTATATCCCTGTCCGTGGAACAGTTTATATTTACGAGAGATAGCGCAAGTGGACAGACAGAACAACCAATGACCAAATCCTACAAGAAACAAATGAAAATCGTAAATTGATTAGAGAAATTAGATGTAGACATTCAACAGTTTTTGGGCATGTTATGAGAAGAAATGAATTGGAGAACTTGGTGAAAACTGGCAAAATCGAGGGGAAGAGAATAAGGGGAAACAGAGAAGTAAATACCTGGATGGCTTGGTCGAGATTGGAACACTGAGCTGATCCACGACTTTGGTGATCGAGTAAGATGGTGAATCATGACCGCCCACGATTATCGTCATGGTACATGGTGATGATGACCATGGATGGATGAATGAAGCGCAAGTAAACATTCTATCAGCTGAAAAACATTTTGTGTAACTTTATCCCTGTCCATGGATCCCTTTCATTTACTAGTGTAAATGACAATCAAAGAATGTTGGTCTTGAATGTGACGTCATGTAAATAACATCTAGCTGACTTTACTTGTTAGTGCAAGTAAACATTCTGTGTAACTAAAACAATTGAATAAATTGTGGAGTGGGACAGATAGAACTACAAACATTAGATTTTTAAGAGCATGCATCTTTCCCATTGCAACATACGCCTGTGAGACCGTAACACTTACCAAACAAGCTGAGCAGCGCATAAATGCCTTTGAATACAAATGATATATACGGGTTCTTAGAAAACCTTGGATACAGAAAAAAAATGCATCCATACTTCAAGAGCTGAATGTTGAAGAAGGTTGGCTATTACAGACAATAAAAGAAAGAAAATTGAAATATTTTGGTCACTTGAAACATCACGAAAGTTTGGAGAGAACAATAATGGAGGGGTATTTGCCTGGGAAGAGAGAACTCTCTATCGCTCTCTCGCTGTCTATTGCTCTCTCCCTCTCTCGCTGTCTCTTGCTCTCTCCCTCTCTCGCTCTCTCCCACTTTGTCTCGCGCGCTCTCTCTCACTATCTCTCACTCTCTCTCTCGCTCGCTTTCTCTCGCTCTCCCTCTCTAGCTCTCTTTCTCGTACTCTTTCTCGCGCTCTCTCACCCTTTCTCTCTCTCTCTCTCTTGCTCTTTCTCTCACTCTATTTCGTATTCTCTCTCTCTCGCTCACTCTCTCTCTCTCTCTCTTGCTCTTTCTCTCGCTCTATTTCGTATTCTCTCTCTCGCTCACTCTCTCTCTCGTTCTCTCTCGCTCACCCTCTCACCCTCTCTCTCTCTCTCTCTCTCTCTCTCGCTCACACTCTCTCGCGCTCTTTGTCACTCTTTATCTCTCTTGCTCTTTCTCACGCTCTATCTCTCATTCTCTGCCACTCTTGCCCACTATCTCTCTCTCTCTCTCTCTCTCTCTCTCTCACTCACTCTCTCTCTCTCGCTCTCTCTCTTTCTCGCTCACTTTTTCGCGCTCTCTCTCTCGTTCTCTCTCTCTCTCTCGTTCTCTCTCTCTCTCTCTCTCTCTCTCTCTCTCTCTCTCTCTCGCCATACATTCTGCAATTTTTGCTGTAATGTGAACATCCTCTATCACATTGTGCATCCATTTGCGTTATGACCTCCTTATTACTCGGTACACACCCTGACACACCCCCCCCCCCCCCAACCTTGTAGATATCTCATCCAGACATTCATGTGTCTTTTAGATGCCCATAATATTTCGTTGTCCGCTACTGTATGTGTTTTAGTAATCAATCTTCTTTACTACTGAGTTCTTGGAGCACAGATCCCCTAAAAATGTAGGACACCTGTTATTTGTTAGCCGTAAGTGCAACACCATGATCAGGGTTTGACATTTCCTCACAGGTCACGTAGTTGTGAAGGTCCAATCGGCTGTGTGGGTGAGACACTGCCAGGTCAGTAACGTGAACTAACATACCAACAGAAACACTGACATACAGATACACTACTGAAACCACACACACACACGACACACACGCATACAAGCGCGCGTACACACACACTCACGCACACACATTCCAAATAAGTAGTAATACAAATTCTGAGGATGTGAGCTGAAGTGCAGTTTATTTATTCTGAAATGTGAATATAGCTCACTGAAATATGAGGTTCTTTTTAAAGTAAGATTTTATAAAGTATAGGGCCCCCTTTCAAGCCATTTCCTGCTGGCGTATTGTGAGTCAAGGACTTACTACATACATTCAATGACGCTGGCGTATTGTGAGTCAAGGACTTACTACATACATTCAATGACGCTGGCGTATTGTGAGTCAAGGACTTACTACATACATTCAATGCCACTGACGTATTGTGATTAAAGGACCATATTTACACACCTTGATACCCATTGTGTATATTGTGCTAGCCCCATATTTGTATACACTAATGGGAACTCCAGAGAAGCTGTAGTCAACAACGCGCCGACCGCCTTTACTTCCCAAACCGTTTCCTGGCACTCACTGTAGGCTGGATCTACATGGGCGCCTGGGTCAGTGTTAGATATTCATCCCAGTTCGGTACTGCTGTACTAGACGATGTTACAGTGTGCAGTGGGTTGTAAGTATAACTGGTTGATTACTGAGCCATCGTTGTGGTGTCGTCGACCGCTACAAGCTGAGGGAGATACTGAGAAGGGGACTAGATGGTTCAATCTGCAATGAGGATAATCTGTCGACTAACTAACCAACTAGCTAGCTAACTAACTAACATGCTAACTAACTGATTAATTACACAACAAGCTAACTAACTAACAAGCTAACTTAATAACAAGCTAATTAACTAAGACATTAATTAACTAACATGCTAACTAACATGCTAACTAACTAACAGATTAACTAACTAACAAGTTCATTAAATAACTAGCTAACTAATTAACTAAGACGCTAACTAAGTAAGTAAGTAACTAACTAACTAACTGACAAGCTAACTAAGATTCTAATTAAATGAAAGGATAACTAACTGACTGACTGCTTGATTGACTTAGTAATTTACTAACAAACTAACTAACCAGATAACATATAACTAAGTAGCTAAATAATATTCTTAATAACGAACTACATAAGTAGCTAACAACTAACTGACTAGTTAGCTAACTAATTAACTAACTAATGCAGGGAGTGGCCAGCAGGAGACACGGAAGTGGAAATCCAGCAATTAATTCAGGATAATGCTCGCCCGGGTGATGTGATTATCTACACAGATGGTTCGGTGTTGAGAGGTAGTAGAAGTGCCTGGGGTTACTTGGCAAAGGCTAATGGTCGACGTTTGGTGCAGGAGAGCCTGGCATATGATACCACAACATCTAGCTTAAGAATGGAGGCGGAGGCAGTCAGTGCAGCTTTCCGCTGGATGGAGAATACGATACACACACACATCGAGATTGTAACTGACTCAGAAAGCATGCTGAGTAGAGTGAGAACAGGCAAGCTTCGTGCCGAGTGGCTTGCTTCGCTTCGGAAGTCACGGGTGGCAAGCATCTTCTGGATATTTTCTCCGGGGCATGCTGGTGTGTTGGGGAATGAACAGGCAGACAGATTGGCTGGCTCTGCGAAACTTGGTGGAGTATTGATGCATGATAAGGCAGACGTGGTTGCGGCCTTGTGGGAGCATGTGTACACCTCGGAGGAGCAAATGGATCACGATGGTCTGGCAAGAATGCGACAGTGTGGAGTGACGAGGGGATCTGGCCGATGCTCGACACTTAGAGGAAAGGCGAAACGCACATATAATCAGATTTCTACTGGTACTATTGGGGTTGGAACTCTTCGCTGGCTTCTGAGAATGGGGACGGAGCGCTTATGGGAATGCCCCGAATGCTGTGATGTCGGTTCCTAAATCAATCAATCAATCAATCAATCAATCAATCAATCAATCAATTAACTAACTAACTTACCACATAACTAACGAACTTATTCGCTATCTAGCTACCTAAGGTCGTTGGTGTGTTAAATATGAGAAAAGAAATGTGTCAGTTTTTTAATCCCCCTTTTCACCCCCTCCCCCCCCCCACCCCCCCCCCCCCCCCCAAACACACATACCCACCCTCCTCAACTATTGTAACAATAACATGCTATTTCATCTAGTTACCCGACAATCGGGGTATTCTGTGTAATTTTGTTTGCAATTTCTAGAATTTTCTCATACAAACTAATCAAGAAAAGTCTGGGGTAAGCCACAAGTCTAGGAACGACGTCTATTTCCAGCAGATTAGGGTGACTTTGGGTAAACGCCGCCCATGTTACAAGATTAGATCCGCCATTTTGAGGAATATTTCCAGGTGTAGGTCTGCCATATTTAATAAAGTTGGCCCACATAGTCTGGACAGCTTGACCTACTGCCCTGTCCTCTGCTGTAGTGTAATTGAAGCGGGAGTCAGGGTAGAAGACAAAACGTCGTTCTGCTGCGTGTTCCACGCCTCGCCAGGCGGGCATGTTGTTGCCGCTCATCCTGTAATAAAACTCATAGAGGTAATGTCTGGTTGTTGCATTTGGAGCCGTGATAAACTTGTTTATTTCAACAAGACTGCCGGCTCCAAATATAAAATCTGCAACTTCTTGAACCAGAATTGATCTTAACACTAAAGGATCTGTCTGATTCCCAATATACCCATCGACTAACTCTGTTACAAGTTCACCTAAGTTGCTGTAGTTTCCTAACTGACCTGTAACGAAATCTTGAAACTGTTGTTTTGTTATGCCATCGTCTTCGGGATCCTGAACAAACAAGGACATTTTTCCCGAGTTGGTGCCGTGCAGTGTATCCACTTTGTTGTAATTTCCGTCTTTTAGCAAATTAAACGGGTAATCGGGCAAAAATCCGAAATTTGATTCAACTCTGGGTGCACAACTGGCGTCTGTTGTGGCCCTCATCAGTTCATCAACACTGACTGATTGTAGACATTGCAAGATGTCAACAGAAGCTGTCTTGTTGCACCCTACCGTGCTGCAGATTGCAAGGTCGAGTCTCTAATTTTAGACCCCCTGTGTACCACTGCAACAAGAGACAGTGACGAACCGCTTTCCATAATAGCCCTTTTAAAAAGTCCCTTTGCTAAGGGAGAAACTATGAGCAAGGACACACTGAAAGCACCAGCGCTTTCCCCGCTGATGGTCACTTGGTTAGGGTCACCACCAAATGCTGAAATGTACTTCTTAACCCACTTTAGGGCTAGTACCTGGTCTAACATCCCATAATTTCCAGGCATGACGTCATCGCCGGTGGACAGAAAGCCGAAAGGTCCGAGTCTATAATTGATGGTCACTGCTACAACCCCCTGAGGGGCCATTGTGGCACCGTCACCATCGTTGTATGCTGAACCAGCTTGATAGCCTCCACCATGAATCCACACGAGAACCGGAAGCGAAGCATTCACATCCGGGGTAAACACGTTGAGATAGAGGCAGTCTTCTGACCTTACAGAAGTCAAATCTTCAAATGTGAACTGAGGACAAATTGCGCTCTTTGAAACGGCGTCCTTGATTCCTGTCCAGTTGGCTGGTTTGGGTGTCTGAAATCTGAGGTCACCTGAAAGATCAAATGAAAGTAAGTATACGAAATATGATGGTAACATCGGAGATCACCTGAAAGTATAGGAAATATAATTGTCACAACAGAGAACACCTGAAAATATACGAAATATGATGGTAACATCAGGGATCAGTTGAAAGTAGACAAAATATGATGGTAGCATTAGAGATCACCTGAAAGTATACGAAATATAATGGTAACATTTCACACCACTTGAAAGTATTCGAAATATGATGGTAGCATCAGAGATCATCTGAATGTATACGATATATGATTGTAACATCAGAGATCATCTGAATGTATACGATATATGATTGTAACATCAGAGATCACCTGAAAGTAGACTAAATATGATGGTAACATCAGAGATCATCTGAATGTATACGATATATGATTGTAACATCAGAGATCACCTAGAAGTAGACTAAATATGATGGTAACATCAGAGATCATCTTAAAGTAAAGGAACTATCATGGTAACATCAGAGATCACCCGAAAGTAGACTAAATATGATGGTAGCATCAGAGATAACCTGGACATATTAAAATATGCTGATAACATCAAAGACCACCTGACACTTTACCATACGAACTAGTTTATGATACAGCAGTGTGCAGGCTCGGGGAACGCCAGAAACAAACTGGTACTAGTGCTCTTTGTCGATTGCGAGAGCGTGTGAGATGTGTATCCAACCAGAATACGACTCCAGTAGTTAGCATCTTTGCACTTCAGTATCGGATTGTAGGGATAAGGCTCAGTCTTCCGCAGATTCGCCAACCTACCAACATATTCTTTCTCAACATTATATGATAAAAACAATGTTGAATAATCTTAGGTATATATCTCATATCGTATTATATTAATATAATAGAAATATTAGTCAATAACACTAATATTTCTATTATATTAATATAATACTCCCCCGATGGTGTTTCCACCTTGTCGTGGTGGGGGAGCTTGAGTTTCTCAATGACCCTGAGAGCTATGCCGGCGGTAGCGTAGCTACCAGCAGGGCCTCCCAAGCCGGACAGGTCAAAGGGTAGAGAACAGACAAAGAGAAACACCCTGGTCCTCCAGGTTGGGGGTTGAAGCGTGGGGTTAACATCCCCACCTTTGTAAAAACCTTTCTTTGTTACGAAACAAATACATGAGCCTCGATATCGGACTGACTTATCTGGACAACGACCTTGGAACGTTAAAGGACATTTGAGATTTGGAACATGGAATGTACGGACACTATATCGAGCTGGAGCGGCCGAAGAACTAACCCGGGAGCTGGTTGAATATCAAATGGATATAACAGCAATTCAAGAAATAAGGTGGCCAGGAGAGGGTACTTTAGAGCAAAATGGAATGATTATAATATATGGAGGAAACACCCAAAATAAACATGAATTAGGAACAGGATTTGTCATCAAAAAAGAGTTATGGGGGAACGTTTTAAACTTTAAAGCTTTTAATGACAGGATTAGTAAATTACGAATAAAAGGTAAATGGAAAAATATAACGATGATTAATGTACATGCACCTACTGAAGAGAAAGAAGATGATATTAAAGAAGACTTTTATAATGATCTGGAAGATGTCATAGAAGAAACCCCCAAACAGGACATCCTGATTGTGCTAGGAGACTTCAATGCAAAAATAGGTAGAGAGCAAACTAATAGAAAAGTGGCTGGTATGGAAAGCCTACATACAACTTCAAATGATAATGGATGGAGAGTCATCAACCTGGCAGAAGCCAAAGGACTGCAGATTAGCAGTACCAGACTACAAAGAAAGGATATACACAAACAAACTTGGAAATTATGTGACAAGAGAACCTTTAATCAAATAGATCACATTTTAATTAACAACAGAAATGCATCAAACAATCAGCAAGTCAGAATTTATAGAGGAGCTGAGTGCCACAATGACCACTTCCTCGTTGGAGCAAAATTTAAAATAAAACTTAAGAGAGCTTTCTATACTAAATTACAAAGATTACACCCAACATATAACAGAGAAAAACTACAAGACATTACAGTCAAAGAGAAATTTACAGATGAAATAAAATGTAAACTTGAAACTCTGCAAAACCCTTCGGAGGAAAGCGTTGACCAAACTTGGTTGAACATCAAGAATACAATTCAATCTACCGCAGAAGAATGTCTCGGTGTGTTAACCACGCATAGAAAGAACAGATGGTTCAATCAAAAATGTGAAGAAGCAGTCATTAGGAAGAAGAATGCCAGACATGTATGGTTAAATGACATCAACAACATCCAAAAGGAAGAGCATTATAGAAATGAATGTAAAGAGGCTACAAAAATAGTCAGACAGCAGAAGCGAGAATATATGAGTAATATAATCAAAGATATGGAAACTAATCACCAGAAAAATGAATCCAGAAAATTTTTTAAAGAACTGAAGTCAATGAAACGAGGGCACCAACAAAACACATATGGTTTAAAAGACAAAAATGGGAATATGATAAATACCAATGAGGAAATGTGCAACACATGGAAAGAATATTTTATTGAATTACTAAATTGTGAAGCTCCAAGTAACATTTTCCCACAGGAAGAGGTTCTAACATGCGAACCACAAATTGAAGAACCTACATTTGAAGAAATCCTATATGTAATCACACGACTTAAAAACAATAAGGCAACTTGGACTGATGGAATTGCTGCTGAATTTATAAAGGCAGGTGGCCATGCATTACATCTAAAGCTATACGAACTAATAATAAAAATCTGGAGGACAGAAGAATTAACCCATGACTGGAAAGAGTCATTATTGATACCTATCTTTAAGAAAGGAGACAAGTTCCAATGTGGAAATTATAGAGGAATATCACTACTGTCCACAAGCTATAAGATACTATCCGCAGTATTACTAAATAGACTAAAACCATATTCAGAAGACATATTAGGTGACTACCAGGCAGGTTTAGGACAAAACAGATCAACAATAGATCAGATATTTATCTTACGACAAATAGCCGAGAAACATTGGGAATATAAAAGAGATCTCCATAACATTTTTGTGGATTTAAAAAAGGCTTATGATAGTGTCCATAGGAATAGTCTATGGAATGCTATGCAGGAATTTGGAATACCAAGGAAGTTAATCAACATGACCAGACTATGCATGGAAGATACTTATAATATAGTAACATATAAAGGCAGGAAATCAAACCCTTTCCAAATAACACCTGGCTTGAAACAGGGTGATGCACTATCGCCGCTACTCTTCAATCTGGCTCTAGAGAAAGTTGTAAGGAAGATAAAGGAGGAATGTGATATTGGAGGAACATCCAAGCTGCTTGGTTATGCAGATGATATAGATATTATAGGGCAAAGTGAACAAAAGTCATTGGAAATATTGACTCACTTAAAGGAAAAAGCCCAACAGATGGGGCTGGTTATCAACCAAGATAAGACAGAATATATGGTAATTTCAAGAGACGGAATGGCTAAAAACTCTGGCCACATACAAATAGATAATATGACCATTAAAAGAACGGAAACATACAAATACCTGGGTATAATCTTCAACTGCTCCAACATCATAAGGGAAGAAATACAAACTAGAATCAACTCTGGAAATAAGATATACTATGCACTACAACATCTACTAAAATCAAAGGCGTTATCTCGTAACACCAAAATCACAATATACAAAACACTGATCAGACCAGTTGTGCTGTATGGCTCTGAAACCTGGAGTACAACGAAAGGAGACGAAGCCTTGTTACAAACCTTTGAGAACAAAATTTTAAGACGCATCTTTGGACCCATTAGGGATACACAAAGTGGAGAGTGGAAAAGAAGAAGTAACAAAGACATTTATGATCTGTTTAAGTCCCCGCTAATCACTGGTATCATGAAGGCTAATAGACTACAATGGCTGGGGCATATAGAAAGAATGGAAGATAATAGGGAAACAAAACTCGCTTACACTCAGGAAATAAATGACCGTAGACCCCGAGGTAGACCAAGAAGACGGTGGAGAGATAATATATATACAGACCTACAAGTACTTGGAATCAACGACTGGCAAGAGAAGGTCCACCAGAGAGACGAATGGAGACGGATTGTATTTGCAGCAAAGAACCTCAATGGCTCGGAAAGCTGAAGAAGAAGAAGAAGATTAGTCAATAACACACGTAGAAGTAACATCATTATCCCGTGCCCTGCCAACTCCCGTAGCATTAGTTTCTCGACAGGTTTCGGTCCTTGCTGTTCTGAATCCACACTGGTAATTATCTTTATTTATTTATTTATTTATTTTTTTTTTGCGCTTGCTCGTTTTTTAACTCAAGTGTAGTCCATACACGGTACTTCTGGTAGCATTGGACTGAAATCTGCGTGTTGATTAGCTTTCCATGTTACCAATGTAGCTCGTCATCAGGCAAACCCACTCCGACTTCAGAGGTACTTGTAATTTACGACTCAGTCAAGGACGAGAAGTCAAAATTGTAGCCCAACAACCGGTGTAAGGGTTGAACACACCACCTCGTCATCAGCACACCGGATGTTTGAGAACGAGCGCTCTTATCCATTTAGCCGTGCTTCTTCTTCTTCTTCTTCTTCTTCTTCTTCTTCTTCTTCTTCTTCTTCTTCTTTCGTTCGCTTGAAATATGTCTATAACTGCAGTGCTGTCTCTTGTATGAATTGAACTGTCTTTTTCAGTTCACACAGCGGTCCATAGAGTTTATCTTCCACTGTCGTCTCTCTAGGCCAGAAGGTTTGCCTAGATATGTTATATTTTGGGCAGTCTTGGAGTATGTGCTCTGCTGTCTGCGACGCCAATCCACATGTTTGTTTCACCAATCTTGAATTGTGTATACATGTGGTTGCGTAATCTATTGTGCCCTGTTCTGAGGCGCAGAATAATGACTTGTTCTGGTCTATCCATAACGTGGTAGTCATCTTGAGCCTGTTTTGGTGGCTTTCTGACTGATTTGATCATTCTTTTCTTTTGGTGATATGTTACAGGCACATCAGGCTGTTCTTCTTTGGCTCCTTCCTTAGCCAATTGATCAGCTCTGTCGTTCCCGGGTACTCCACAGTGGGATGGTATCCACTGTATGGTGACCTTATGCTGACTGCTAAGTTCAGAAAGTAGTGTCATTAGTACTGGTAATTTCCCAGACAGGAGCGCCTCGAGTACTGATTTTGCATCTGTCAATAGCACCACAGATTGTGTACCATTGCTGGTATTTAGTAATTTCTCTGTTGCTATCTTGATTGCCTCAATTTCAGCATCGTAGTTATGGCAGTACTTTCCTGTCGGTACTCTAGCTGTGTCCCTGGTATTATTTGGGTATTCTATGTACACTCCCGCTCCTCCATTTCGAACAGCATTTTGTGCTGACCCATCTGTGTAGACTCGGATCCAGAGGTCCTGTGGGTATTCTTCATCAAGGAAGTTGAGAGTGGCTGTTCTGCGCTGCACACTGTTCTGATCTTCCTTGTCAAATATTCCTCTCACTTTTGTCTGGATTTGTAATGATAGTCTATGCTCATCTTTCCATGGAGTTCGCTCTGGAATAGTTGTTAGGGGGATACCAACTGTGGGCAGATCGGTGGTTTCTCTGCAGAGTCGTTTGGCCTGGTGGATAAAACTACTTCTTTTCAACCGCCCCATAGCTAGGTTTTCAAATCTGTTCTTCATAGGGTGGCCTGGCAAGCTGAGGAACTTTTCTGCTTGTATTAGCGTTTTCGTATCTCTGCGCTCACTCAGTGCTTGTGTCCTCCCCATCTTCTCCATTTCCACTATAGGGGTTGATCTCATCCCTCCTGTGGTGACTCTAAGTGCTTGATTTTGCACTTTGTCCAGCTCTTGTAGTGTGGTTTTTGCTGCCGAACACCATGCAGTTGACCCGTATTCCAGGTGTTGTCGTATGCTCTGTTGATAAACTTTGCTAAGTATTTTCCCACTGGCTCCCCATGTGGTTCCACTTAGCTTTCTCAGGATGGCTATTTTCCTTCTGGCTTTTGCTACTGCTTTGTTGATGTGCTTTCTCCATGTCAGCCTGCCATCAAATGTTACTCCAAGGTATGTTGGTTCTTTATCTTCTCGTAGGGGTGTTCCATTTATCTGGATGGTCCCTGCCTTTTGTTTTGGAGAGAGGGTAAATAGGGTGGTGCTGCACTTGTCAGTGTTTATGCTGACACACCATCTATTTGCCCATGCAACAAATGTATCTACAGCTCTTTGTAGTAATCTGGTGGCCACTGATGCAAGTTCATTTGTGCTCCATAGAACCAGGTCATCAGCACACATTGCGGCTTTAATTCCATGCGGTAGATTAGCAACGAGATCATTGATGAAGATTAGAAAGAGTGTGGGGGACAATACTCCGCCCTGGGGAACTCCGTGACGCAGTAGTACTTTCTTGCTCTTTAGTCCGTCTATCTGTACTCGGGCTCTTCTGTTGTACAAGTATGCTTTCACCCATTTGTACATTCTTCCATTGACTTTGCAGTTTCTCAGTTTCTTCAACAGACCTTCTTTCCAGACTTTGTCAAAGGCTTTCTTCAGATCTATCCATGCCGCAAGCACAAGCTTCTTCTCTTGGAATGCATCCTCAATTTCTTGAGAGAGGTAGGCTGTCTGATCTTCCGTAGAGTAGCACTGCCTAAAGCCAGCCTGCTGTGGCACAAGGATGTTTTTACTTTCAATGTACCACTGCAGTCTGTGATTGATGATGCGCTCCAGTGTTTTGCAGAGACAGCTGGCGAGGCTAATTGGTCTGTAGCTAGAGGCAATGGAACTATCTTTCCCTGATTTTAGGAGGGGTATCATGATTGCTTCTCTCCAGGCTTGTGGAACACTGCCTAAGGTCCAACTGTTATTGAAGATCTGCAACAGCTTTGCTTTGGCCTCTGTTCCTAGGTTCCTGATCATTTCATTGGAGATACCATCAGCTCCTGGTGACTTTCTCATTTTCAGTTTTGATATGGCTAGCTCCAGTTCGCTGATTGTGATGGGTGCCTCCAGAACCTCATGTACTATTTCCTTCTGTCCTGTATGTTTCCGTTTCTCTTGAATCTCTTGTTGTTTCTCTGGACTGATTTTGATATTGTTATCTTGTGCGAATGAGTCCGCAAAATGGTCAGCTGCTTGCTTTCTTGTTAAGATGTTTCCATCTTTATGTAGTGCAATTTTTGAGTTTCTCCCTGTGCCCTCATCGTTAAGTTGTTTTATTAGCTTCCATAATTTCCTTGTGTCTCTTTCAAAGTTCAGAGAATCTGTTTTTTCCTGCCAGCTTTTACGTCTAGCCTGCAGCTTGGCCCTTTGAAATTTGGCTTTTGCATGCTGGAATTTATTGTGGTGCTCTTGGCTGGGTGTGGCCTCTGCTTGCTTTCTACATACTTCCACATCATTATGCAACTGTTCCAGTTCACTACTCCAGTAGGGTTTATATTGTTTACGGACTCCTCTTGGTACTGTTTCTCGCGCTGCCTGTAGTATGCATTTCCCAAACTCTTCAACTACTTTATTTATGTCTTTCTCAGTGTTCAGGTTTCTAACCAGTATGCTGTTGTGATGCTTGTACACTGCCCAGTCTGCTTTCTTGTAGTTCCACCTCGAGAGGGTGCTGCTTTCACTTACAAGCTCATTTTCTACAGTTAGAAAGACTGGTCGATGGTCACTGCCACCTAGTTGTTTCCCAACAATTCGTGTAATGTTCCACTCCAGGTCTGGTGAATGAAAAGCCAGGTCAGGTGTAGTTGTAGAGTGCCATGATCTCGAGTAGAAAGTATGTGGGTCGGACGGCTTGTTAACCAAGATGAATCTATTCTCATCCTGCCAGTCTTCCAGTCTCTCTCCTCTCTGATCCATGTGATCATAGCCCCAACTCTGCGAGTGGCTGTTGAAATCGCCGCACAAAATCATTTTTTTCTGTTAATGGTAGTGTGTCCAGTGCCTGTGGACGGTCACTTGGACAGTAGTAATTGATCAGATGTAGGTCTGTATAGCCTGTTTTAAGTTTAAGTGTCTGATACTCAGCCCCTTCCATATAGACTTCGATTTGGGAAGCAGTGATGTTATTTTTTTACAAGGGTAAGTATCCCACCTTTTCGCCTGTCCTTTCGGTCAGATCGGTAACACTGGTAGCCTCTGATTTTGAAGGCTATATTTTCGTTGAGGTGAGTTTCTTGCAAGCAACATATGCTTACTTTTTCTTGGTCCAGGATGTTTTCTAATTCTACTTTTTTGTTGCTGACTCCCTCCGCATTCCAGTGCATTATTTTAAGTCTTAGTTTAGTATGGCCAGCTGTTCTATTCTCATGTCCCCTGGCTCCACAGGACATCTGAGAAGGACCTCCAGTAGTTGGGGTTGGACCCTTTCGAGACATAGGGCCCGGCACTGCACCTGCCTGAGGGTCCAAAGCAGGGCGAGCTCCATAACGTTTAGCAGCAGTCGACATATTCCATTTTGCGTAATTGCGTGGCATCCTGATTTCTGTGGTGCGCCTCCTGGCTGGTTGCCTCCGTCTTCAGCACCTTTCCTTTGCTAGAGCAGACTGTGGTCTCACTCGAGTTTAGATGTGTACACACGCACACACGTGTCTGCACATGCATGTATGTGTATACACATCTAGAGCACACTGGTTATTTTCCGGCGCCAGATACTCGCCGTCGCCCCTTCTCCTGTTAGTTAAAACAGTTCCGCCACGTGAAGGCCAGGAGTTGGACTTTTGCTGCAGAAGTTATGTATTCACGAGCCATTGGGGTATTTAAGCAATGTTGGGCGCTCACCCCAACACTGCGCCCCGGCTACATACAGCAATTTGGAACCTTAGCCGTGCTGACCTCAACTCTGGTGATGATATTCATCAATGCCAACTTTCCGGCCTATCCAGTATTTCCCACAGCAATAAATGGCAAGACAAGGTCCCAGACACTGAAGTCCTAGAAATAGCGTCCATGCCCAGCATCTACACTCTACTAATGAAAAATCAGATTCGCTGGGCTGGTGGTCACTTAACTCGTATCCCAGATCACAGGCTCCCTAAACGAATTTTTTTTACGGCGAGTTGCGTTGTGGTAAACGCTCTCAAGGCGGCCAGAGGAAACGCGTTAAGACACTGAAAATCTCACTGAAAGATTCTGGAATTCATCATGACACATGGGACACTGCTGCCAAAGACCGAAATTCGTGGCGTACATCATTACGCAAGGGTGCAGTCACTTGTGAAGCAACCAGGACTGCAAGCGCTGTGAAGAAAAGGCTGCACAGAAAAACCACTGCAGGAGATCCTCCTCTAGGAATGTCAAGCATTCTTTGCTCATATTTTCAAAGAACATTTCGAGCCAAAATAGACCTTATCAGCCATCTTACAACTCACGGCTCCATACTTTCAACCCAACTGGATGAAATGAATGGTCATCATCATTCTTGATAGACAAACAACATTTCTCACGACCTGCCTCTGCCACTTTCCCCACAGATTTTTCCAGCTGTCACGATGTTTTCATCACACGACAAAGAACTCTTTCTTATAGTTACATATAATGTTCTGCTTTCATTAACCTCTTTCAGAAAATCTTTGTTAGTGACTCTGACAGCCAGATGTATTCGCAACATTCGTCTAAGAAACTACATTTCCGTTGCTTCAAGCTCTTTCTACGAGGGGTTTTCAAATGAAAACATTAAAAGTGTAATAGAAATTACAATAACAATGCCATTGTCTTGTAACCTGCCAATATTGTTGTTGAGGATGTCAAGACTGTTCAGCACGTAACATCACGGTGTAGACGAACACGATGCCGTAATAATTACAGTTTAAAGATGGCCGCCTCACTTTTGACATGCACCAACTAGGAGCAGCGTTCTGTTATCCGTTTTTTTTGTTCTTTTTTTTTCATATCAGTGAAGGGGTGAAACCTATAGAAATTCATCAGCGAATGAAGGTCCAGTATGGTGATGCATGCCTGTCAGTCCATCAAGTGTATGCGTGGAGTGGAAGTTTCAAAACTTTTCGGTCCGATGAAGATGTACAGCAGGTAGTGCATGAGTGATTACACGCGACCAATAGAATTGTTTTTTTTTTTTTTTTACAGGAATCGCGGCACTTTGTCTGCCCTGGAGGACTTGCATTGAACTCAGTGATGACTACATCGAAAAATTATACATTTGTTCTTTACTTTTTCAGAATATATTGACCCAAAAACTTAATGTTTTCATTTAAAGCACTCCGTAATTAATTCGCTCATGTCCCATGGTTTACTGCAATATGGCTCACGTGGCTATGTAACATTCCAGTCGTGATTCCCACTACTACTTAGCGAAACCACAGCCAAGAGAACGGGCTTGGTAGAATCAGCGGGGAAAGAAGATCCTGTTGAGCTTGACTCTAGTCCGACTTTGTGAAGACACATGAAGGGTGTAGCATAGGTGGGAGCGAAAGCGCAATTGAAATTCCACTACTTTTATCCTTTCTTTACTTATTCAGTCACCTGGAGATTTGGTCGCAACAGACGAACAATATCTCCGGCACGCCTATTCTCGCTGGTCGCGGGATTCGCAGAGACAGGCAGGGAGTCTGACAGTAGTACACGCTTACATTGGTCCGGACACTAACGATTGAGAGGTGTACGCGCTCAAGCTCAAACATCTGGCCAGTCTGGCCATCTCTCATCTCCTGCTCTTTGAGGTGAGACTCACCTCCCGCTCTTGGAGGTTTGATGCTGAGCTGCCAGCGTCTGCAGCGTACCTTGTTCCAGACGTACTGTTTATCCTTTCCTCTGGAGTAAACAAGGCAAGGCCGGGAGATGAATCATGCTGCATGGGCAACACATGTTCTCTGAATCCATGCCCAGGCATTGTGAGATGGAATTTTGGCCAAATTGCCTTCCACATACTATCGTCTGTCAAGACGGCAAGGTGCCACTCAATAAACACAACTATTGTGTTACAAATGTCGGTGTTTTAGTTATGTATGAATAGCTCACGGTGGGAAAATAAACCATAAACTTGTAATCTCAAATTCTTACCTGCATTTTTTAAATATAATTTTCTGCAATAAATAGATAGGCGGACGGACGGACAGAAAGACAGTCAGACAGGCAGGCAGGCAGACAGACAGGCAGACGGACAGACAGACAGACGGACGGACGAACGGGCAGACAGACAGACAGACAGACAGACAGTACATCACCCACCTATTGGTGGAAGAGCATAAGGTATCCCGTAGAACGTGTAGACATTCACGCCGGACGGCGAGCTGACATTGAGCCCCTTCAGTTGCTGGTCCTCTCCCAAACTGATAACCACAGTCTGACTTGGATCGTCCACTCCCTGGGCAGCCTGAGAGAAGCAGATCCCAGTAGAAGCAGCAGCCAACAGACATGAGCGCTCATCTTGACAATCGTGGTTAATATTTACTATTGCCTCAACGGTTTGATTTTATTTGAACCAAGCGTGGGAATTTACACACGTGTCCGATTAGGGAACGGCACGCTCTGTTCTTTAATTTCAGATAAAGTTACGAAGAAGAAATATACGTGGGGAAACAAATTTACATTATTATCTGAAAGACTTCAACTACAGGGACACATGTGCGTAGGTACATAGGCACTATATTTCAAGTATTCCAGCCAAAGTATCATTCATTAAATTCACTTCATATGAAATGTAACTCTGCATTACGTACCTGTCGAGACGCAACGAAATATCATCATCATCATCAAGTGCCGTGCCGACTGGCTTAGGCGTTCATAACTCTCCACAGATCTCTGTCCTTGGTTTTCTGGATCAGCTCTGTCGTTGATATTCCTCCATGCCACCGTCGCAATCCATCCAGCATCATTTCTCGTGGTCTGCCTCTGCATCTCTTCCCCTCGATCTTTCCAGTTGTCACGATGTTCTTTAGCGCCTCTCTTCTCATCACATGACCAAAAAAAAGCTGTTTGTCTCTTTCTTATTGTTGTATATAATGTTCTAGTTTCCCCAGCTTCTTCAAGGCATTCGTCGTTAGTTACTTTGGCAGTCCAAGGAATTCGCAACTTTCGTCTAAGGAACCACATCTCTGTTGCTTCCAATCTCTTCCTAATTTGTTCATTTACATTCCAAGACTCACAGCCATACAGTAAAACAGGTTATATGCAGCACCTCAGCACTCTCTTCCTTACATTCAATGATAGCGACTTATTGCATAAGATACTCTTCATTTTTTTGAAATGCAGCCTTTGCTTGCCCTATTCTGCTCTTGATCTCTGTTGTGCATCTTCCATCTGATGTTATAAATGTCCTTAGATATTTAAAACTATCCACTTGGTGAATAATTTTCCCTTCTATCTCTATTTCACATTTGGGTGTCACCTGTTTCTTTGATACCACCATTGTTACTGTTTTCTTGCAACGAAATATGCCACGTGATAAATTTGCAATATATTGTTGTTTGTTTAAATTCACTAAGGGAAGCTAAGTTATATAATCCCAGGTGTCGGTATTTGTTACATGAAATATTACCGTTTTAAGTCGAACTACTTTGAGAGTCGCTTTGTCATAACGAGGGTCCCGAGTCAACTCAGTTTCATTATAAATATCCCCAAAATGGCGCAGTGGAAGGGAAACGAAATTGTATACATTTACTAGAGGTCTACTAAGTAAACATTCTGGCAGACAAAGAACATTCTGTGTAACTTTATCTCTGCCCATGAATCCCTTTACATTTACTGAGGTAACTGACAAACAGTCAAAGAATGTTGGTCTTGATTGTGACGTTCTGTTAAGAACATCTAGCTAACTTTACTTTTAAGTGCAAGTAAACATTCTGTCACACGAAGAACATTCTGTGTAACTAACCCCTGTCAACATTTCTTTCTTTCTTTCTTTCTTTCTTTCTATCTTTCTTTCTTTCTTTCTTTCTTTCTTTTCATGTCTCTTTCCTCCTTTCATCCACTCACCAACTCAATTTACCATGACCCACCCTCCAATAAGTATCATGTTGCTTCATCATTCAGAGGCTTGTCCTAAACACATCTTTGTCCTCAAAACAGTGTTCCAGAATCTCTCTCTCTCTCTCTCTCTCTCTCTTTCTCTCTCTCTCTCTCTCTCTCGGTATCTCTTGCTTTATCTCTTGCTCTCTCCCCCGTTCTCTGACTATCTCTCGTTCTCTGACTATCTCTCTCGCTCTCTCTCGCTCTCTCTTGTGATCTCTCTTGCTCTGTCTTGCTCTCTCTTGCACTCTTTTGCTCTCTCTTGCTCCCCCTCTCTTGCTGTGTCTCTTGCCCCCTCTTTCTTGCTCTAACTCTAGTATATATCTTACCCTCTCTCTCTCTCTCTCTCTCTCTCTCTCTCTCTCTCTCTCCCTCGTGCTCTCTGTCTTGCTTCACTCTCTTGCACACTCTTGCTCTCGGTCTCTTACTCTCTCTGGCTCTCTCTCTCTCTTGCTCTCTCTCTCTCGTCTCTCTTGCTTTTCTCTCTTTTGTTCACTCTTGCTCTCTATCTCTTACTCTCTCTTGCTCTCTCTTGCTCTCTCTTGCTCTGTCTCTTGCTTTCTCTTGCTCTGTCTCTTGCTCACTCTCTCTTTCTATCTCCCATGCTCTCTCTTGCTCTCTCTCTCTTGCTCTCTCTCTCTCTCTTGCTCTCTGTGTACTTTGCTCTCTTTCATGCTATCTCCTGCTTTCTCTCTCTTGCCATCTCTCTCTTTCTATCTTTCTTGCTCGCTCTTGCTCTTTCTCTTGCTCTGTCTCTCGCGCCCTGTCTCTGTCTCTGTCTCTCGCTCTTGCTCACTCTTGCTCTGTCTCTGTCTCTGTCTCTCTCTCGCGCTCTCTCTCTCTTTCTTGCTTCTATCTCTTGCCCTGTCTCTTGCTTTGTCTCTCACTCTTGTTCTCTTGCTCTACCTCGTGCAAGAGAAAGCAAGAGAGAGAGAGAGAGAGGGGGGGGGGCGGAGGGAGATTCTTGCTCTCATTCTATCTTGCTTTCTCTCTCTCTCTCTCTCTCTCTCTCTCTCTCTCTCTCTCTCTCTTGCACTGTCTCTTAAACTCTCTTTCTTGCTCTGTGGGTACACGTGCCAACAGGTTTCTGTACGTCCTTTTCAGTTTGCATCCAACTAGACAGAAAATGCGGACAAGAAAATCCGGCTGCTGTGGAGGCGGAAGTACAGACTTTGATCTTCTAGAATTCTTTAGAGGGTGATGCTGTCTTTTACACAGATGGGTCGGCCGTTCAAAAGTGAGAAGCTGATGGGCCTTTACTGCTCAGGTCGCAGAGAGAGATGTAAAGTAGTACTCTGGTGCTTTTGTTGGGACCACAAGTAGCCTGACTATGGAAGTCATGGCATTAAGCAATAACATGGCTCGAGACACAGACATTCACTCGGGTTTGTTTCCTTAGTGCCTCAATGAGTATGCTCAGGAAGATAGAAATGGGGTGGGTCCGGAGTGAGTTGGTTCTGTCGCTGGAGCGGTCTCGTCTGGCAAAGATTAGTTTCATCTTCGTGCCAGGGCATGCGGGTGTACAAGGAAATGGGCAGGCTGACAGGCTTGCAGGTAACTCTACTGTGGAAGGCGGTCGAGTCATGGACCAGGCTGAAATTCTGAATGCGCTATGAGAATTAAGTCGTTTGCGAGAACCAAGTGATAACTGCGAATCTACAACCATGGTCAGGCTGCGAGAACAGCAAGTTAAAAGAGGTGTGGCCAAAAAAGAATACTACCCAGGAAGCCAAAGAAGATTAATAAACCAACACAGAACTGATGTCGTTAGCCGCTACACGCTGTAGGATTTACTGAGGAGGGAATCCGAGAGGTTATGGACTGAATGTTTCGATGTGCAATGAGGATGGTATGTCGAAGTAACTAACTAACTAACTAACTAACTAACTAACTAACTAACTAACTAACTAATTAACTAACTAACTAACTAACGAACTAACTAACTAACTAACTAACTAACTAACTAACTAACCGCTTGCTTCTCTCTCTCTTGTTTCTCTATTTTGCTGACTCTTGCTCTCTGTCGGGGACGCAGAGGTGTTTCCAAGGCACCAGGGCCGGGTTATATACTGGCCAAGACCTATTGACGCGTCCTCGTCGAGCGTCCTGGGCAACAGGTCCTTTCAGGATCCTGGCTAAAGTCAGTAGGATCGCCGATTCCTCCGAAGTCGGAGAGTGTCTGCCTGCACGGCGAGGAACCACCAGTCTGCACACCAATAAGCCAGACATGGGACAACGGATACTCCCGCAAACCTCAGGTCCTGTATGACATCACACTGATGTTGGACAACAGGATGCCTTCATCCGACATACAGGACTTCGCGTTGGAGCTCAAGCCAACGAACACTAGCAAGCAAGCAAGCAAGCTCTCTGTCTCTTACATTCTCGCTCTTGCTCATTCTTTCTTGTTCACTTTTGCTTCTCTCACTCTCTTGTTCTCTCTTGATCTCTATCTCTTGCTCCCTCTTACTCTCTCTCTCTCTCTGTCTCCCCCCTCTCTCTCTCTTTCGTGTTGACTCTAGTATATCTCTTACTCTCTCTTGCTCTCTCTCGTGCTCTATATCCCTTTTGGTCTCTCTCGCTTTTATCTCTTCCTTCTCTCTCGCTCACTATTGCTCTCTGTCTCTTACTCACTCTATTGCTCTCGCTCTTGCTCTCTCTCCCTCTCTTGCACTCTCTTGCTTCTCTCTCTCTCTCTCGCTTACGTTTCTCTCTTGCTCACTCTTGCTCTATCTCTTACTCTCTCTTGCCCTCTCTTGCTCTCGCTCTTGCTCTTGTTATTGCTCTCTCTTGCTTCTCTCTCTTGTTCACTCTTGCTCTCTATCACGGGCTGTCTCTTGCTCTATCTTGCCCTCTATTACTCTGTCTCTTGCTCCCTCTCCTATTGTCTCTTTCTTGCTGTCTCTCTCTTGCTGTCTCTCTCTTGCTGTCTCTCTCTCTCTTGCTCTGTATCTTGCTCTTTCTCTCTTGCCCTGTTTCTTGCTCTCTCTCTCTCACTCTTGCTTCTCTCTTTTGCCCTGTCTCTTTCACTGTCTCTCACTTTTGCTCTCTCTTGCTCTGCCTCCTGCAAGAGAGAGAGAGAGAGAGAGAGAGAGAGAGAGAGAGAGATAGTGCAAGAGAGAGAGAGAGAGAGAGAGAGACATTCTTGCTGAGTATATTGCTCTCTCTCTCTTGCTCTATCTCTTGCTCTATCACTCTTGCTTTCTCTCTTGCTCTGTCTCTTGCTCTCTCTTGATTTATATTTTGCTCTTTCTCACTCTCTATCTCTCTCTTGCTCTATATATTTTGCTCTCTCACTTTCTCTCTCTTTAGCTCTCTCTCTCTCTCTCTCTCTCTCTCTCTCTCTCTCACGTGCTCTCTAACTCTTGCTTTCTCTCTTGCTCTGTCTCTTGTTCTCTCTTGATCTATCATTTGCTCTTTCTCACTCTCTCTCTTTCTCTTGCTCCCTCTCTCCCCTTTCTCTCTCTCTCTGGCTCAATATATTTTGCTCTCTCACTTGCTCTCTCTTTAGCTCTCTTTTGCTCTGTCTCTTGCTTTCTTTATGGCTTTGTCTCTTCCTCTCTCTCTTGCTCTTTCTCTTTTGTTCTCTCTCTTGCTCTGTCTATTGCTCTCTCTCTCTCTATCTTGCTTTGTCTCTTGTTCTGTACTTTACCCTCTTTCTTGCTTCTCACTTTTGTGCTCCCTCTCTCACACTTGCTCTCTTTCTTTCTCTCTCTCTCTTACTCTGTCTTTTGCTCATCTCACATTCTCTTTCTTGCTCTCTCTCTCTCTCTTGTTATCTCTCTCTCTCTCTTGTTATCTCTCTCTTGCTGTCTCTCTCTCTCCTGCTATCTCGTGCTCTCTCTTGCACTGTCTCTTGCTGTCTTGCTTTCTCTCTCTCTTGCTCTATCTCTCTCGCTCTCTCTTGCTCTGTCTATTGTTCTCTCTTGATCTCTCTGTTGCTCTCTCTCACTTTCTCTCTCTTGCTCTCGCTTTGGCTTCTCTCTCTCGCTCTCTCTCTCTCTCTCTCTCTCTCTATATATATATATATATATATATATATATATATATATATATATATAGTTTGCTACCTCACATGCTCGCTCTTTAGCTCTCTCTTCCTCTGTCTCTTACTCTGTCTCTCTCATGCTCTCTCTCTTGCTCTCTCTCTCTTGCTGGCTCTCTTGCTACTCTTTTGCTCTCTCTCTCTTTTGCTCTCTCTCTCTCTTGCTCTCTCTCTCTCTCTTGCTCTCTAGCTCTTTATTATCTCTTTTGCTCTCTTTGTTCTCTATTGCTGTTATTTACTATCTCTATTGCTCTGTCTCTTGCTCTATCTCTTGCTCTCGTTTGCACTCTCTCTCTTGCTCTCTCTTGCTCTCTCTTGCTCTCTCTTACTCTCCCTCTTGCTTTCTCTCTTCCTTTGTCTCTTGTTTCTCTCTCTCTCTTGTTTTCTATATAGCTCTCTCTCTCTCTCTCTCTCTCTCTCTCTTTTTTTTTTGCTTTTTATCTTGCTTTCTCTCTTGCTCTGTCTCTTTATTTTAAAATACAGTTCGTTCGTTCGTTCTTGCTCTCTCTCTCTCTCTCTCTCTCTCTCTCTCTCTCTCTCTCTCTCTCTCTCTCTCTGTGGGTGAAAGGGTAGATGAGAGATGCATGTGTTGATGGGTGGGTGAGTGATGTGTGGGTGTGAGTGGTTGATGGATGTGTCAAAGTCTTGCTTAGGACAAGAACGATGGCTCGTATCTTGACAAGTGTGATACTAAATATGCTTATCAAGTAACACGAGGCTAACAGCCGATAATATAATTCGCACTATTTATTCGCGCACTGCACACATCAAAAACAATACAAGCTTCGCGCAATCACAATTCACAATATCCAATAGATTATAAATGCAAGCAATCAATACATCAATATCATAATACATCAATGCACTCCACTTACAAGTCACACAGACAGGCGTTCTATCTCCAACGGTCATACAGGCTAGCTCTCAAGACATGCATAAAACTCTCAAGCCGCTTTCACACGTCAGTCCGTTATGGCCACCAAGCCTAGTCTGGCTGGACTTTCAGCACACAACACAATTGTGCTCGAGTCAGCCCGCGTGACCCCTCAATGTTCACGCTGTGTTCCAGCTGACCGCCGACTGCTTAGTATCGCTCAGCGTTGATTGCCTGGCGTTGTTGAAGACGCCGCGTTATAGCTGTAGTGCTTATAATAGATCAGCGTTGCATTGGCGGGCGTTGGTGCAGACAACGCGTTATCACTCTGGGTGAGACTCTGACATTCTCCCCCCCCCCCCCTCATTCTCATGAAAGGTTTTCCTTTCATGTACTCTATATAGCTGTTCTTTATCTTGTCAGAATCGAACTTTGCACTTCATCTGACGTAACTCTTTAGTTTGTCTTAATATGTACAGGTGATTAGTAAACAATATGCATACAACCCCCATGCCTACCCATCAAGCATACTGTTCAAGTACAATCAATTCCATGGTTTTTACCTCGCTGAGACACAGGCAGTCCGGTAGGTTACGGCTAACTTGCCCCTACCTCTCCACCAAAAAGAAAAATTACAAATAGTCAGGCGAGTCTGTGAGTATCTACCTATAAGATAACTCCGACATTGGATATCTACCCTTATCTAATAGAATATCCAATGAAGGTCATCAGTTTTGGTAAGTTTTCCCATATACACATGACGTCACATTGACGTGAAACCTATTAGGCAAACATGGTAGTTTCAATACATGTTTACACATCACCATCAATATTTAGTTATGTCCCTTGTTTATGGAACAAAAGTTATGGACAGTAATTTTATCATGCTTTTAACAAAATAAATTACAAGTAACATTTTCTTTCTTAGTGTCATAATTTGATCCTCCTTGACAAAAGTGCACAAAAGGTCACTCTTGTGAAAAAGTAAATCAAGTTACGATGCTGAGATTACATCTAACAAAACTCGACATATACAATTTCGTATATGGAAATGTTTCATACCCAAATTTTCATACAATTGTCATAAATTTATAAACATTTTATTATGGTATGCTAACTTTCAAATTAATATGGACATCTAACGGAAGTGTATAGCTGTGTTTTTGCACACTCAAGGTCTCTCGTTTTAGATGGACTTTAAATATACGGAGCATCCAGATCTTGTCAGCTGTTGGATAGCTTCTTCCGTGTTATCCTCGGATTAGGTTGTCAAGGTCATCATTCGTACTTGTTAAAACGTCGTGGACCATCTTTGTAGCTGTACTCAGGATTACTTGGCGCTGTTCAAGCTCAGTAAGTCTTTGGGTCCTGTAGTACTGTCCTGTGACACTTGTGGTGTCTATTTCTTATAATACTACATATTTACAATAGTAATGGCATTCTTTCACATTTCTCACAATTATACGACCCATTCATTCACATAATAATAATAATATGTACACAATATATTTACAATGGGAGATTAAATCTTCCCTATCACACTGTTATTCACAGCGTAACTGACATAAAGTCACAATTGGCTGTGGTGTTGAGCACTATTTACGTTGCAGTTTATACACCATCTGCAATGTGCTCATGTGTTACCTGGCTATTGAGTGAGTCGTATGGACATCTCGATAGAAGATCGGCCAGAGAGTTATGTGAGCCTCGTATATGTCTGATTTCGATGCTATAGTCCTGTAGAAGAAGGGACCATCTGGCCACTCTGTGGTTACTTGGGGTACCACTGGTGATGAATGTCAAAGGGCTATTGTCTGTTTCAATAATGAAGTGTTTACCTAAAAGAAATCTCGAAAGTTTACGTACCGAGAACACAAGAGCGAGGGCTTCAAGTTCAGGCGTGCTGTAATTTCGTTCACTGGTGTTCAATTTCCGGGAGACGTAGTATACAGGGTACAATATTTGGTCGTGCTCTTGAAGCAGTACCCCTCCAATGGCTACGGAGCTCGCATCGCATCTTAGCCTGAAAATAGTGCTAAGATCAGGTAATTTTAGAATAGGTTCACTGGAAAAATAAGATAGTACTTTCGCAAATGCAGGCCTTAAACATTCGCTATTTACAATAACTTTTGGATGTTTGTTTGTTAGTAAATCAGTGAAACATTTGGTCAATTCAGCAAAATGAGGGATAAATTGTCTATAGTAATTCAAAAGACCTAACACACTTCGCAACTCTTTTTGTTGTTGTCGGAAGCGATAATTTCAAAATTCTAGACATGATGTTATCGTCAGTTGATATGAAGCCATTAGAGATCTTATAGCCCAAAAATGTACTTTCTTGAAAGGCTATATCAACTTTGGATGGTTTTATTGTCAGTCCATATTGTCTAATCCTGTCGAATGTCTGCTGTAGTGCTGTTATGTGGTCGGTTATGTTCTTTGTATGTATGCAAATGTCGTCCATGTACCAAATGATGTTGGAAATGCCTGTCAAAAGTCGTCTTGTCATTCTGACAAAGGTTGCTGGAGCATTAACTAGCCCGAATGGCAACTTGCACCATTCGTATAGTCCCCAGGGTGTGGCAAATGCTGTCAGAAATATACTGTCAGCATGTACAGGTATTTGCCAGTAACCTTTTGTCATGTCCAGTTTAGTAAAGTAACGTGAGTCAGTCAGTTCAGTTAGTATGTCTTCACAGTTGCTCATTGGTTCTAAATCCAACTGTGTAATGCTGTTGAGTTTCCTATAGTCAACACAGAGTCTTATTGTGTTGTCCTTTTTCTTCACAATGACAATGGGTGAACAAAGATGTGATTGTGAACGTTGGATGATATGGTTTGCTTCTAAGTCATTAATTTATTGGTGTAATTTGTCTTTGTAGTGTATAGGAATGGAATATGGTCTGCATTTTATTGGGATGTCGGACGTCAAAATAATATGATGATGCACTAAGTCTGTCTGTCCTGGGTTGTTAGAAAAGATTGTACTGTAGTCTTGTAATACTTGTCTGCAACTGTCAGTCTGTGTCTGCGTTAGTTTGGGATTTACCTTTATGTCCTGTAGGTTGGTTGTCGTGTCCAGTACTGGTGTTGGTATCTCGTCAGTATCGTTGTCGTCTGTCTGGTCCACAATTGTTGTGCTTGCTGTAGTCTCTACTTGTTCGTCGTCCCTGTGGTAATATGGTTTAAGCATGTTAATATGAAAAATCTTGTGTTTGTCCCTAACTGCAATTTCGTAATCTACTGTCGAAATTTGTCGTAACACTTTAAACGGTCCTTGCCATGAGTCTGTGAGAAGATGTCTGTCACTTGGCAATAAGAGAAGAACGTCCTGTTCTGGTGTCAGAGTAATGGTTCTATTTCCTCTGTTAGCGTCTTGTCGGTAGATAGCACCCGATGTTTGTAGTGCTTCTTTTGCTAACACACATGATTTCATGATTCTATCGCGCAATGATATTACATGTTCATACGATGAAATGGGTGTAAATATGGTTTTACTTTCAGTCAGCATAGACTGGTACAATGATAATGGGCCGCGTGGTTTGGCACCATACACTATTTCAAATGGTGAGAATCCAGTGCTGGAATGTGGCACTTCCCTATATGCAAATAAGATAGCAGGTAGATATGTGTCCCAGTCTTCGGGATGTTCTTGGGTTATTTTTGAGAGCTTATGTTTAAGATCGCCGTTGATCTTTTCTATGATACCTGTGGAGTGTGGGTGGTACGGGCTATTAAAGCATTGCTTCACCCCCAACATCTTAGTAAATGCTTGTGTAGCTGCGGCAATAAACTGACTACCCCGATCTGAAAGGATGGTATCGGGGAATCCTACCCTTGCAAAAATATGGAAGAATACTTCCATGATGTCTTTGGAAGTTATATTCTTCATCGGAATGGTTTCTGGCCACCGACTACATAAATCAATTATTGTAACAATATATTTGTTTCCTCTTGATGTTATGTGGTTAAGAGGACCAACTATATCGACCGAGATCTTTTCAAACGGTCTACTTGCCAATTCAGTGATTTGCAGTTCTGCTTGCGGGTGTTTCCCCTTTTTAACAAGCTTTTGGCAGATGTCACATGATCTGCAATACAAGTTGGTATCACTGCAAAATTTAGGCCAATAGAATTGAGTAAGTAACCTTGCTCGTGTTTTAGCATACGCCATATGCCCTGCAAAGGGTATGTCATGCGCTAGCTGTAATGCTTGGTTGCGGTTTTCTGAAGGTAGCACCGTTCTGTAGTGCTAGAACCTTTGGTATAGTACCGTGTCAGAATTCCGTTTTTCAGAGCAAAATACCATTTAGCGTTCTTTGCTACTCGTGGCTTTTGGTCTATTAATTTAAAATACTTTTGCAACGATCGATCAGCTTTTTGAGCTGTTATAAATTTCTCCCTGGTTGTTTCCGAAGATGTTACAACTGGGCTTATTAGCTGTAAAGCCTCTGTCTGATCGATTCGATCTTGCATTTGAGCAGTAGATCTGGTTACTGCATTTGTAATATCAAGGTTATCATGTACATTACAACTTGGTGTTACATTTACACAACTACATTCATGTGATGACATTGCCGAATTGGCATACATACATTCATTTACAGGTGGTAATACATCATGAATGGTGATTTGTGATGGTGGTGGAATGGTATTATCAATGTTACAAGTGACGGTGGATATAATACCGTCATGTGGCATGTCATTCACCTCTGGAAGGTTACCAATGATGACATCGCAACAAGGATTGGTCAATGCTGCGCATTTGACCTTTCCGGTGAGGAATGGTGTACTTATGTATGCCCATGCAAGCGGGTATCTCTCAATGTTACCCAAGAAAGTTCTGCATGTAACATATTTACCACTATATTGTGATGGTAAGATATAGTCTCTCTTAATGCCAATGAGGGTACTGCCGCTATCCCGTAAAACGGTGGCAGCTCTACCGTTAATATATCCATGGTGGATCTTTAATTTACCTTGGGAGTTAACTACTAAATTGGCTTCCTCATTTGTAACAGGAATGGAATGGCCACATGTCAAAATGCCATCCTCATGAAATTGATCATAGATAGTACATTTGTCGTGTTGAAACACATCAATAGAATGTGCTGCGTTTACAGTTTGATCTTCTACAATTTCATCTTCTGATGAAGAACTATCAATCATGGCTGCATTCGCCTCTCTGGACATAGCTTTGGCTTTACAATCTTTCCGCCAGTGGCCGAACGCCTTACAAAGGAAGCATTTGGTGTTCCGTATGTATATCTTTCTTTCTTTGTCTCGCTTCGCTATGTAGTTTTGTACGTACGACATGTAACCAGGATTTTTGTCACACATATCAGTTTCGTGGTGTGACAACTGACAATATTTGCATTTGTTAAGCTGTTCAGCAGATTGTCTATAGGGCTTTTGTTTGTTGTAGGGCAATGACTTAGCTCTATCATATGTAGCGGCTGCTACAAAGTCTGTGCTAGTCAGACCGGTAATGAAACATTGCTTATTGGCTGAAAAATAACCTGAGCCACGACTTTCAATCTTTTGTACACTTTCACACTGACATTCCAATAGAAATTTCGAAAATGGAGGTGGGAGAGATGTGATAATTTTATCTCTCAAAATAAGATCTGTCAATTTATCAAAATTACCATTCACTTTGGCTGCTGACAGCCACTTAGAAAAAAAAAACATTCTGTATTTCTGAGATGTAATCAGAGAACGGTTGTGTTGGTTTAGGAGACAATTTACCAAACTGTTCTCTGTAGCCTGCTTCATCTAGCAGAAAATGAGACATAATTTTCGTCTTAATATAATGATAATCTTTCTTCAGGTCATTTGGAATCGACTCTATCACTTTCAGAGGTTCTCCAGAAAGACTTCTCATGTATATTATACTCCATTCTGACTTTGGGATCTGGTAATGATCCATAATACATTCAAAATTGTGTGTGAAAGCTGCTATGCAATCACCTGTGGTGTAACTTTTAATCAGCCCTTGGTATTTCTTATATGGCTGGTCTTTGTCAGCTTTTCTATCTTCTTTTTCTTTGGAAGTTTCTGCTTTCAGCTGTTCAATTTTTAGCTGTACTTCAAGCTCTTCTCTTTTGCTCTGAGCTACAATTTCAGCTTTTCTTATTTCTGCATCTGTTTCTGCTTGCTTAAGTTTTAAAGCAGTGTCTGAATCTGCCTGCTTAAGTTTTAAAGCAGTCTCTGCTTCTGCTTGTTTAAGAGCTCTTTCGGCTGCTCTCTCTTCTGCTTCTGCCTGTTTAAGAGATCTTTTGGCTGCTCTCTCATCACGTTCATTAACCTTATATTCTGCAAACTGTTTCTCACTCTAAGCCCTTAACTCTTCACCAGAAAGGTTCATCTTTAAACCCATTTCGATGTACTCGTTTAAACTAGACATGATGAACAATATGTATGATGAAATAGATAGAAACAAAATTAATAATGTTGTTAGTAATTTAAGTTCAAAAGATTACAGTACTTAATATTACAGCTTATGTTTAGGCCTGCTGAACGAAAATATAAGGGAGAGAAAAAAAAATTTATACTCAAGTACTCCTGAGGCAATGTTTCGGACAATGGCTGAACAGTATTGCCCGAAACCACACTGGTTTTTAATTCAGGTCGACCAAAAAATTTCGGAGTTTACAAGGAACAGGTGTAGATGACACCAAATAACCTGTTATTTTTGGAGCAAGAGAAATTAGAACATGTGCAAGTGTGTGGTGTATGTAATGTCACTTAAGTTTTTGTAGGTTTGTATGTCGTCAAGTATTGTTGTTAGTCGTATCACCACACTCAACAACTCTCTTTTCACACTTTCCAACCGTTCCGCTAACACTACTTCTACTCAATGACATTCAAGGACATGGCCGCCATTTTGTTTTTATCACTTCAATAACTCGGTTGAAATTTACTAAGTTCAAAAACGCACTTATCGTTTCGATAAATTAACTCGAAAGATGGTATTTATCTATTAAATTATAACCTACACGCTCGCATTTGTTCAAAACTCGCACTCTATACCCGTAATTGATTCACACAGAAAAACTCGACAACAGTCGCCATGTTTACAATTATTTAACACTCTATTTTTCGTATTTCAAGGTTCAAATCTAATGAGGACGTAGACCCCACGTTCGCACTTGTCAAAGTCTTGCTTAGGACAAGAACGATGGCTCGTATCTTGACAAGTGTGATACTAAATATGCTTATCAAGTAACACGAGGCTAACAGCCGATAATATAATTCGCACTATTTATTCGCGCACTGCACACATCAGAAACAATACAAGCTTCGCACAATCACAATTCACAATATCCAATAGATTATAAATGCAAGCAATCAATACATCAATATCATAATACATCAATGCACTCCACTTACAAGTCACACAGACAGGCGTTCCATCTCCAACGGTCATACAGGCTAGCTCTCAAGACATGCATAAAACTCTCAAGCCGCTTTCACACGTCAGTCTGTTACGACCACCAAGCCTAGTCTGGCTGGACTTTCAGCACACAACACAGTTGTGCTCGAGTCAGCCCGCGTGACCCCTCAATGTTCACGCTGTGTTCCAGCTGACCGCCGACTGCTTAGTATCGCTCAGCGTTGATTGCCTGGCGTTGTTGAAGACGCCGCGTTATAGCTGTAGTGCTTATAATAGATCAGCGTTG
>OY992876.1:155233167-155250667 GCA_963921405.1 Cepaea hortensis
TCTCTCTCACTTTATCTCTCTTGCTCTCTCTTGCTCTGTCTCATTTTCTCTCTCTTGCTCTCTATCTTACTTTGTCTCTTGCTGTCTCTACTTTCTCTCTCTCTGGCTCTCTCTGACTCTCTCACTGGCTCTCTCTTGCTTTCTCTCTCTTGCTCTCTCTTTCTCTGTCTTACTTTCTCCCTCTTGCTCTCTCTCTTACTCTGTCTCTTGCTCTCTCTGTTCTTGTTCTCTCTCATGCTCTCTCTCTCTCTCTTGTTTTCTTTCTTCTATCTCGTTCTCTCTCTGTTTTTCTGTCTTTTGCTCTCTCTGTCTCTTGCTGTCTCTCTTGCACTATCTCTCTTGTTCTCTTTCCCTCTTGCTCTCTCTCTCTCTCTCTTGCGCTCTCTCTCTCTCTCGCCCACTCTCTTTCGCTCTCGCTCACACTCTTTCCATCTCTCTCGCCCACTATCTTTCACTCTCGCTCACAATCTCTCTCTCTCTCTCTCTCTCTCTCTCTCTCTCTATCACACACACACATACACACACAAACACACACACACACACAAACCAACCATCCTACCCCTGTTGCTGTCATGTGTACGTCATCTATCACATCCTGAATCCATCAACGATGTGGGACGCAGAGGTGTTTCCAAGGGACCAGGGCCGGGTTATATACTGGCCAAGACGTATTGACGCGTCCTCGTCGAGCGTCCTGGGCAACAGGTCCCTTCGGGATCCGGGCTAAAGTCAATAGGATCGTCGATTTCTCCGAAGTCGGAGAGTGTCTGCCTGTACGGCGAGGAACCACCAGTCTGCACACCAATAAGCCAGACATGGGACAACGGATACTCACGAAAACCTCAGGTCCTGTATGACATCACACTGATGTTGGACAACAGGATGCCTTCATCCGACATACAGGACTTCACGCTGGAGCTCCAGCCAACGAACACAAGCAAGCAAGCATCAACGATGTGACTTCCCTCTTCCCCACCCCCTCCCCCAGTAGATATCTCTTCCAGACATTCATGTCTTTCTTACATCCCCGGCATATTTCGTTGTCTACAACTTTATGTGCTTTAGTAACCAATCTTCTTTAATACTGAGTTCTTGGAGCACAGATCCCTAACAAAGTAGGACACTCCTGTTACGGGTCAGCCGTGAGTGGAGCGCCACGACCAGGGTTTGACATTTCCACACATGTCACGTAGCTGCGAAGATCCAGTCCGTTGTATGGATGAGACACTTTTACGCCAGTAATATGAACTGACATATCAACAGGAGCACTGACATACAGACACACTACTCACACCACACACATACCATCACCTTTACACCCCCCTCCCCCACATACACACACACATACCATCACATTTACACACCCAAAGCCACACACACCCACACACACACACATACCATCACATTTACACACCCAAAGACACACACACCCATACACACATACCATCACATTTACACACCCAAAGACACACACACCCATACACACAGATAGACACACACACATACCATCATATTTACACACCCAAACACACACACATACCATCACATTTACACACCCAAAGACACACACACCCAAACACACACACACACACACACACACACACACACGCACACGCACACACACACACGTGCGCGCACACACACACACATTCTAAATTAGCAACACAAATTATGAAGATGTGAGCTGAAGTGCAGTTGTTTTTAATGTCTGAATTATGAATACAGCACATTGAAATGTGAAGCTCGGTTTAGGTAAGATTTCACAAAGAATGGGACCACCTTTCAGGCCATAATTGTATGTTTGTAAAATCCCATATTTTTAGGCCTACCAGCGCTTGGCTGACGATGTGGCCAGCATCATTCATACGTTCCAGAATATTTCTTGATACAAATTGTAGGTTCGGTCGGCATAAGGAGAGGGGAGAGGGGGCTTATCAGTGAAATAATCCCCTTCTCCTGGAACAGGTCTAGCCAGTGCGACCCCCCCCCCTCCCCACACACACACACACACACACACACACACACACACACACACCCACCCTCGCATTTCAGTTACTAAGTAAATCAACGAACACGGAAAGTAGTTCTTATCAGCTTGTGAACGTTGCGGCACACGCACACAAAAGGACACTGATACCATGACACTTAAAGTGTTGTTATAGTCAACAACAGTCCGACTGCCTTTACTTCCCAAGACGTTTCCTGGCACTCACTGTAGGCTGGATGGACGTGGACGCCTGGGTCAGTGTTAGATATTCGCCTCAGTGCGGTACTGCTGTACTAGAAGATGTTACAGTCTGCAGTGGGTTGAAAGTATAACTGATTGATTACTGAGCCTTCGTTTTGGTGTCGTCGACCGCTATAAGCTGGGGGAGCTGAGATCGTGATCCGTGCACTTGTGAACTGAAAGGTTCGATGTACAGGGAGGATAATCTGTCGACAATGTAACTAACTAACTATCTAATTAACTTACTAACTAGCTAACTAACTAACCAACTAGCTAATTAGTTAACTAGCTAGCTAACTAACTAATTAACTAGCTAGCTAGCTAACTAACAAACTAACTAACTAGCTAACTACCTAACTAACTAGCTAGTTAACTGACTAACCAGCTAACTAACTAAATGCTAACTAATTAACTAGCTAACTAACTAACTAAATAGCTAGCTAACTAACTAACTAACTAACTAACTAACTAACTAACTCATTAGCTAACCAACCAATTAACTAATTAACTAACTAATTGACTGACTAGTTAACTACTTAATAGCTAACTATATAACTAAATAACTAACTGACTAATTACTTCACTAACTGACAGATTGACTGATTAAGCGATTGACTAATTACAAAGATAAGTAATTACTTAACTAATAATTAAGTAACTAAATAAAAACCTTAATAACTAACTACATAGGTAGCTAGCAACTAACTTGCCAGCCAGCTAACCAACTGTCTAACTAAGATCGTTAGTGTGTTAGATATGAGAAGCTTTTGTAAATTCACCCCCCCCCCCCCCCCCCCCCTTGGAATTTTAATAATGTTCTATTTCAGTTAATTAACCCACAATTGTTATATCCTATGCATTTTTGTTTGCAAGCTCTAGAATTTTCTCATACAAACCAATCAAGAAAAGCCTGGGATAAGCCACAAGTTTACAAACCACGTCTATCTCCAGTAGATTCGGGTGACTTTTGGTAAACGGCGCCCACGTCACAAGATTAGATCCGCCATTTTGAGGTATGTGTTCAGGTGTAGGCCTGCCATATTTGATGAAATTGGCCCACATAGTCTGAACAGCTTGACCTACTGCCCTGTCCTCTGCTGTAGTGTAATGGTAACGGGAGTCAGGGTAGAAGACAAAACGCCGTTCTGCTGCGTGATCCACGCCTCGCCAGGCGGGCGTGTTGGTGCCACTCATCCTGTAATAAAACTCATAGAGGTAGTGTCTGGTTGTTGCATTTGGAGCCGTGATAAACTTATTTATTTCAACAAGACTACCGGCTCCAAATATAAAATCTGCAACTTCTTGAACCAGGATTGATCTTAACACTAAAGGATCTGACTGATTTCCAATATACCCAGCGACTAACTCTGTTATAAGTTCATCTGAGTTGCTGTAGTTTCCTAACTCAATTGTAATTAAATCTTGAAACTGTTGTGTTGTTATGCCATCGTCTTCGGGATCCTGAACAAACTATGACATTTTTCCTGAGTTGGTGCCATGCAGTGTATCCACTTTGTTGTAATTGCCGTCTTTTAGCAAATTAAACGGGTAATCGGGCAAAAATCCGAACTTTGATTCAACTGTGGGTGCACAACTGGCGTCTGTTGTGGCCCTCATCAGTACATCAACACTGACTGATAGTAGACATTGCAAGATGTCAAGAGAAGCTGTCTTGTTGCACCCTACACGTGCTGCAGATTGCAAGGTCGAGTCTCTAATTTTAGACCCCCTGTGTACCACTGCAAAAAGAGACAGTGACGAACAGCTTTCCATAATAGCCCTTTTAAAAAGTCCCTTTGCTAAGGGAGAAACTATGAGCAAGGACGCACTGAAAGCACCAGCGCTTTCCTCGCTGATGGTCACTTGTTTAGGGTCACCACCAAATGCTGAAATGTACTTCTGAACCCACTTTAGGGCTAGTACCTGGTCTAACATCCCATAATTTCCAGGCATGACGTCATCACCAGTGGACAGAAAGCCGAAAGGTCCGAGTCTATAATTGATGGTCACTGCTACAACCCCCTGGGGGGGGGGGGGCATGGTGGCACCGTCACCATCGTTGTATGCTGAACCCGCGCGATAGCCTCCCCCATGAATCCATACGAGAACCGGAAGCGAAGCATTCACATCCGGGGTGAACACGTTGAGATAGAGGCAGTCTTCTGACCTTACAGAGGTCAAGTCTTCAAATGTGACCTGATGACAAATTGCGCTCTTTAAAACGGCGTCCTTGATTCCTGTCCAGTTAAGTGCAGGTCTGGGTGGCTGAAATCTGAGTTAACCTGAAAGTATACGAAATATAATGGTAACATGCTACACCACTTGAAAGTATTCAAAATGTGATGGTAGCATCAGAGATCATCTGAATGTATACGATATATGATTGTAACATCAGAGATCATCTTAAAGTAAAGGAAATATCGTGGTAACATCAGAGATCACCTGAATGTATACTAAATGTGATGATAACATCAGAGATCACCTGAAAGTAGACTAAATATGTTGATAACATCAGAGACCACCTGACACTTTACCATACGAACTAGTTTATGATACAACAGTGTGCAGGCTCGGGGAACGTCAGAAACAAACTGGTACTAGTGCTCTTTGTAGATTGCAAGAGCGTGTGAGATGTGTATCCAACCAGCGTGCGACTCCAGTAGTTAGCATCTTTGCATTTCGGTATCGGACTGTAGGTATAAAGCTCAGTCTTCCGCAGATTCGCAAACCTACCAACATATTGATATAATAGAAATATTAGCCAATAACACACGTAGAAGTAACATCATTATCATGTGCCCTGCCAACTCGCGTAGCATCAGTCTCTCGACAGATCTCGGTCCTTGGTGTTCTGGATCCACTCTGGTAATTATCTTTATTTTATTTTATTTATTTATTTATTTTTTTTTTTTTGCACTCGCTCGTTTTGAACTTAAGTATAGTCCATACACGATACTTCTGGTAGTATTGGAATGAATTCTGCGTGTTGATCAGATTTTCCCATTACCAATATACCTCGTAATCAGGCGAACCCACTTCGACTTCAGAGGTAATTGTAATTTACGACCCTAAGTCAATGACGAGAAGTCAAAATTGTAGTCCAACTGACCGGTGTAAGGGTTGAACATGCCACTTCGTCATCAGCACACAGGATTTTTGAGAACGAGAGTTCTTACCCATTCGGCCATGCTGACCCCAACTCTGGAGATGATATTCATTAATGCCAACTTTCCGGCCTATCCAGTATTTCTCACGGCAATAAATGGCAAGACAAGATCCCAGACACTGAAGTCATAGAAAGAGCGTCCATGACCAGTATCCACACTCTAATAATTAAAAATCAGATTCGCTGGGCTGGTCACTTAACTCGTATGCCAGATCACAGGCTCCCTAAAAAAAAATTTTGCGTTGTGTTAAACGCTTCCAAGGCGGCCAGAGGAAACGCTTTAAAGAAACTGAACATCTCACTGAAAGATTTTGAAATTCATCACGACACTTGGGAGACTGCTGCTAAAGACCGAAATTCGTTCGTGGTGTACATCATTATATAAGGGTGCAGTCACTTGTGAAGCAACCAGGACTGCAAGAGCTGTGAATAAAAGGCTGGAAAGGAAAATCACTACCGGAGATCCTCCTCTTGGAATGTCAAGCATTCTGTTTTTTTTTTATGTTGCATATCTCTTACAGGACGTTGCAGTCAACACCAGAATTTTTCAGCTGCTGTTGATGTACTAGGCAAGATTACGCTCAGTAGTTTGCCATTGCTTTCTTTGTGAGGTGTTTACTTGTATATCATTCCATCCTATTATGACAATGTAATGTAGGTAATCAAATGGAATAATGATTTCTAAGTAAGTTACCAACCAGGCGAGAACCGCTATCGATTCCCGCGCAATTATGTTACTCACGAGAATATAGGGGATATGGAGAAAGACGTTAACCCCTAGGGAGACCGGACCACGTAAATGAACATTTCTAGCCAAAATAGGCATTATCAGCCATTTTAGAACTCACGGCTAAATACTTTCAAACCCACTGGATGAAATGAATGGTCATCATCATTCTTGATAGACAAACAACATTTCTCACGACCTGCCTCTGTCACTTTCCCCACATGTTTTTCCAGCTGTCACGATGTTTTCGTCACACGACAAAGAACTCTTTCTTATAGTTACATATAATGTTCTGCTTTCATTAACCTCTTTCAGAAAATCTTTGTTAGTGACTCTGACAGCCAGATGTATTCGCAACATTCGTCTAAGAAACTACATTTCCGTTGCTTCAAGCTCTTTCTACGAGGGGTTTTCAAATGAAAACATTAAAAGTGTAATAGAAATTACAATAACCATGCCATTGTCTTGTAACCTGCCAATATTGTTGTTGAGGATGTCAAGACTGTTCAGCGCGTAACATCACGGTGCAGACGAACACGATGCCGTCATAATTACATTTTAAAGATGGCCGCCTCACTTTTGACATGCACCAACTAGGAGTAGCGTTCTGTTCACCGTTTTTTTTTTTTTTTTTTTTTTTTTTTTTTTCATATCAGTGAAGGGGTGAAACCTATTTAAATTCATCGGCGAATGAAGGTCCAGTATGCCTGTCAGTCCAGCAAGTGTATGAGTGGAGTAGAAAGTTTCAAAACTTTTCGGTCCAATGAAGAGGTACAGCAGGTAGTTCAAGAGTGGTTACAAGCGACCAATTGAATTATTTTTTGTTTGTTTGGTTTTTTATTGTTTAACAGGAATCGCGGCACTTTATATGCCCTGGAGGACTTGCATTGAACTCAGTGATGACTACATCGCAAAATTATACATTTGTTCTTTACTTTTTCAGAATATATTGACCCAAAAACTTAATGTTTTAATTTAAAGCACTCCGTAATTAATTCGCTCACTTCCTATGGTTTACTGCAATATGGCTCACGTGGCTATGTAACATTTCGGTCGAGATTCCCACTTTCCCTATCTACTAACTAGCGAAACCACAGCCAAGGGAACGGGCTTGGTAGAATCAGCAGGGAAAGAAGACCCTGTTGAGCTTGACTCTAGTTCGATTTTGTGAAGACACATGAAGGGTGTAGCATAGGTGGGAGCGCAAGCGCAATTGAAATACCACTACTTTTATCGTTTCTTTACTTCTTCAGTCACCTGGAGATTTGTTCGCAAGCGACGAGCAATATCTCCGGCGCGCCTATTCTCGCTGGTCGCGGGATCCGCAGAGTCAGGCAGGGAGTCTGAAGGTAGTACACGCTTAAATTGGTCCGGACACGTACGAATGAGAGGTGTACGCGCTCAAGCTCAAACAGGTCCGGACACTTACGAATTAGAGGTGTACGCGCTCATACAGGTCCAGACACTTGCTTTAAGGCCGTTAGCTGTAGGTGCGGCTGAACGCCTCTACGTCAAGTCCCACTAATATGAGAGTCTGGCCATTTCTCATCTCCTGCTCTTGGAGGTGAGACTCACCTCACGATTTTGGAGGTTTGATGCCGAGCCGCCAGTGTCTGCAGCCTACCTAGTTCCAGACGTACTGGTTATCCTTTCCTCTGGAGTAAACAAGGCAAGGCCGAGAGATGAATCATGCTACATGGGCAACACATGTTCTCTGAATCCATGCCCAGGCATTGTGAGATGGAATTTTGGCCAAATTGCCTTCCACATACTATCGTCTGTCAAGACGGCAAGGTGCCACTCAATAAACACAACTATTGTGTTACAAATGTCGGTGTTTTAGTTATGTATGAATAGCTCACGGTGGGAAAATAAACCATATACTTGTAATCGCCAATTCTTATCTGCATTTTGTTAATATAATTTTCTGCAATAAATAGATAGACGGACAGAAAAACAGTCAGACAGGCAGGCATGCAGGCAGGCAGGCAGGAAGGCAGGCAGGCAGGCAAACAGACAGATAGACAGACAGGCAGGCAGGCAGGCAGGCAGCCAGCCAGCCAGCCATCCAGCCAGCCAGCCAGCCAGCCAGCCAGACAGACCGACAGACAGACAGGCAGGCAGATAGACAGACAGTACATCACCCACCTATTGGTGGAAGAGCATAAGGTATCCCGTAGAACGTGTAGACATTCACGCCGGACGGTGAGCTGACATTGAGCCCCTTCAGTTGCTGGTCCTCTCCCAAACTGATAACCACAGTCTGACTTGGATCGTCCACTCCCTGGGCAGCCAGACTGAGAGAAGCAGGCCCCAGTAGAAGCAGCAGCCAACAGACGTGAGCGCTCATCTTGACAAACGTGGCTAATATTTACTATTGCCTAAACGGTTTGATTTTATTCGAACCAAGCGTGGGAATTTACACATGTGTCCGATTAGGGAACGGCACGATGTGTTCTTTACTTTCAGATAAAGTTACGAATAAGAAATATACGTGGTAAACAAATCTACATTATTATCTGAAAGACTTCAACTACAGGGACACATGTGCGTAAGTACATAGGCACTATATTTCAAGTATTCCAGCCAAAGTATATTCATTTATTCACTTCATATGAGATGTAACTCTGCATTACGTACCTGTCGAGATACAATGAAATATGTCTCGTGATAAATGTAGCAAAATATTGTTGTTTGTTTAAATTCACTAAGGGAAGCTAAATTATATAATCCCAGGTGTCGGTATTTGTTACATGAAATATTACCGTTTTAAGTCGAACTTTGTCATAACGAGGGTCCCGAGTCAACTCGGTTTCATTATAAATATCTCCAAAATGGTGCAGTGGAAGGGAAACGAAATTGTATAAATTTACTAGAGGTTTTCTAAGTAAACATTCTGTCAGACAAAGAACATTCTGTGTAACTTTATCTCTGTCCATGAATCCCTTTACATTTACTGGGGTAACTGACTGCCAAATTCCTGCTTCACTTCTAGGGCTCGTCGAGCAAGTAGCTGACAATTTCCACTAGACACACAAACACGCAGCAACTGTAGTAGAAGGAACTCAACGTCCTAGAATTGCACAGTGTCTTTATTCTGGACATTGTTATCTCCAAACGTACACCAAATGACATCGTGCTCCCGATACATAGGAGGGTGGATGTATCCAACAATAAACATGTAACGAATGGAATAACTGTCAATATTAATATGTACAGTTTAATATCCTACACAACCACGCTAACGTGTAAGTTTAAATGTCAGACCAACTTACTGTTGTTTCTGCTGCAAGCCATTTTGGACGAGAGAGAGCTGTCACCTGTTGACACCGACAACCCAGCTTATTCTTCGTTGATGCAACATATCGCGTTGACTGGAAATCTATTCTGTCCAGAGGCATGTTGATAATTATAACTGACAGCCTTCAACTCTGCATGGTGTTCAGAAACGCCTGCATACGTTTTCACAACCAGCCAACACCGCAGTTCCAACCTAACTGACTGTTTATCCTTCTTCGCCGTGACCCAACTTCCGTCCTTCCAAATTCATGGAGTCTTGAGTGATCTCCCTTCTCTCGTGATAACATTACTATCACTCAACGCGTTTGTGGGGTGATTGTTAACTCTACTCAATTCTTGTTGATCGCTAGCTGTCCCGTAGGCCTTCTATTAGTACCTAATACTGGTACTGTATGCCTGCTCATAGCTGCATGGCAGTGTGCCCCGCGTGATTTTAAAAATGGTGTAACCATTTTCATAGTCCGTACGGTCTTTTCACAATTGACATGTAGCAACATTGATACTTTATGGTTTAGAAATCATTATTCCATTTGATTACCTACATTACATTGTCATAATAGGATGGAATGATATACAAGTAAACACCTCATAAAGAAAAAATATTATATATATATATATATATATATATATATATATATATATATATATATATATATATATATATATATATTTTTTTTTTCTTTTTTTTTTTTCGCGTTTCCATCCTGTTTCAAGATATTGCGGTCAACACCAGCATCTTTCAGCTGTATGTTGATTCCTAGGCTAGATTACGCTCATCAGCACGCCACGACTTTCTGAGCGACCGGCTCCATACTCTCATAAGTCACTTTTGCGATTCGAACCACTGCTAATTCTCGTCGCGTCACGTGACGAGAGTATTCGGAGTTAGCGGAGAAAGCTGCTAAACCCTCGACCACGGAGCCGGTATATATATATATATATATATATATATATATATATATATATATATATATATATATATATATATATATATATATATATCGGACACGCACTTACAAGTCCCATAACCGGACGGCGTGTACCTCCAGTCTCATTTGCTTCAGAGTACTGGAGAGTAACCTGGCACTGAGTTTCAAAACGTCCCCTGGGCGTCATCGGGCCGTTCCTCATTCATGCTTAAGCATGAGCATCTTCATCCCTTCCCAAGCCATTACGCTCTGGATGAAGATACGTGTGTGTTTAAGAGGTATCATTACCCTCTCTACCATGAATGTTGCCTGGTCTTGTGGAATATTTTTCTGTAATCTATGACATTTTCTCTCTGTTGCATTTGACGTTATGTCCATGTCAGTTACCGTTTGACTTTTGTACCATTCTCTTTTTTGATCTTCTTCCGGTCTTCCGATCTTTTGGTCTTCTTCCGGTTTCCGGACTCGAGAGGACGTGTTTTCACATATTCTCCCGATTTTTGAATATTTTAACAAGTTTACTCAATTCAATCGCGATGCTGTGTATATCATTGTGTTCGTTCTAAACTGGATTTACATACTACTCAACAGTTCAAGTCTATGTGACTGTTTATTTAATGAAATGAGAGTTTCTTTATTTTATGTGGCCGTAAAAGCACCAATTTATGAATGTTACCAATTATCGATTCACGACAACGTGAGAATTTGCCATGCATGACTAACAAGTGATAAACACCACGCACCTTCTACAGAAAGGCCTGCGCGTATATTTACTCCATCATTGTGTTCGTTTTAAAGCTGGATTTACATACAACTCAAAATGTCAAGTTTATGTGAATGTGTACTTAGTTACGTGAGGATTTCTTTGTGATTCGTGACGGTAAGATCACCCATTTTTGATTTTTACCAATTATCGATTCACGACAACATGAGAATTAACCATGCATGGCTAGCAAGTTAAACGTCACGCACGACATACAGAAAAGCCTGCAATATTATTTTATTCCTTGCCTTATCGAGCTATCTATATTGCCAAAATGTCCTCCAACTTGCGGTCATCAACTGTGAGCAAGCGGCACAATGTAAACAAAAACAAGACGGGACAAATGTTGACGAGCACATCACATTCAAGCACTCTTTCTTCGGCCGAACCACAGAGCCACAATGATTGTCGTGAACTAATTCAGGCTTTGGAGATGAGGTTAAAAGATTTTATTACCAGCAACACCACTAATATTATTGCTGTGCTTAAAAATTAAAACCTTCTTCTTCGAGAAGAAATCCTCCTCCTTAGACAAGAGAAGGAAACTTTCAAAGCATCCATAAATGCTTTAAAACTAAAAAGTGCACAGTCATTTAATAAAAGTGCACAGACAGAAACTATCCTTTGTGTTGTAGATGCGTGTGTTACCAGTGAATGTTCGTCGCATTATGACATACAGACAGTTTCTACAATCAACAAAACTACTTCTAAACCTGTAGAACGCACACCACTCATCTACCCCATTGATGTGCATATCAGCAACAGGTTCCAAGCCTTAAGTGTAGACTCTCCAGCAGCAGACCAGGAATCACAAAATTCAATTGTTACCACTACTGGGCATCAACAACCAACGCAAGTAAGCTATAATAAACAAGAACACAAGAAAGACCACAGTGGTCAGTGGCAACAACAGCCCAAGCGGACACGCCAGCAGCGTGAAATAACAATAGATGACAGTGCAACTCATGTTATCATTGGAGACTCCCTGCTGAAGGGAATCTATAGTGATCGCATGTCATCTTCTGACAGCGAGTCAACTTCAATCTTCCCTCTACCAGACGCTGACATTGATAGGCTTACCGCAACACTGCGAAAATTCCAAGTGAATGAGAGAATTAAAAAAGTATCAGTCCATATTGGTGTCAATGACATAATAGATAATAACATCATAAGCACCTCACAACTATCTACGCTGGAGGTACTGTTACGTAATAAATTTCCTAACTCATCTATGTTCATTTCATCCATCATTCCACCATGTTATGGATTCCAGCGTCGGACTGCCGATTCTGCCAATCTAACTTTGTATAAATTTTGTAAAGACAATGCCATTAGTTTCATTAATAACACCCCGTACTTTACTTCGTCGTCCGGGGCTCCTAAGAAAAAACTATACAGGGATCAAATACATTGTTCCAAGCTAGGAAGTAGTATACTAGCGAAGAACATAAAATATCCCGAACGTGCACAACAACCAGCACCAGTTACAGGAGTAAACTAAACTTCAGCCCCGGCGAAAGCCACCTCTAAATGTTCAGAGAACGCTCCTTCTCTTCCTGCACCACCATTGCCTATACCCCAGGAATACAATGCCGTGGATAGCAACCCATGCTCCAATCCCAGTGCTAACTATGATGTTTTGTTTCCTCACTTGCCCATAAAGCAGCCTCCCCCTGTTATGTCAAAGGGAACACCGTTAAACAATGTTGCTGTGCCCCCGGTGTATGCTTCTAATGTAGGCACTTCCAGTAACTCTCACAGCAGTGGTCCCTCGTTGGATGGTAATCTACACTCCTATCAGTGAAACCGCCAACTTCAACAGCTATTGCAATACAATCCTGCAGCCTTGCATCAAGCTTTCATGATGTCACTCTAGCACAGACATTTTCCTACCCCATCTAATAGTCTTAACTACTACTAAATACAGTTTCAAAAACTCTGAATTTTCTACCGCAAGCGACATCATCTTTTCATCGTGCAATGTTCGCCAATCGCGATCAGTGGCTCCACAAAGATGGCCTATGTATAGGCCATCTCAACATCTATCATTTGCGCAATAAATTACCTGAGCTTTCGGTAATACTGTGCAAACAATTCCATGTGTTTGGAATCACAGAAAGTCGTCTCAACGACAAAATAACCGACTCTGAAATCACTCTTCAGTAATTCGAAGAGACGCAAAGCAAAAATTTGAGACAGGTATTGCTGTATACATTTCCAATTCTCTCAACTGCTCCCGTAGAAGTGATCTCGAGTCAGTAGAGATAGAATGTGTTTGGTTAGAGGTGAAGCCAGCCAGTCAGCAACCGTTTCTCATTGGATACCTATATCGGAATCCGTGTGCTGGGTACAGTTGGTATGACTGTCTCACTACAATGATGGATAGAGTGTTTACAGAAGGTAGAGAAGTCATGATATTAGGTGACTTTAGCATAGATATTACTAAATCCAACCAAACATGGGACGATATCATTCTATCTTACGATTTCAAACAACTAATAAAACGTCCCACAAGGGTTACAGGCACTTCCTCAACTATAATTGATCATATATATGTTACTTGTCCAGTTAATATTATCGAATGTTCTGTTCCTGTTAGTGCAGCTAGTGACCATTACCCAATATGTTGTACGTGGTCAAAAACTGGGTTCAAATCTCCTAAAATTAAACATTTAATCATCAAATTTAGAAATCTAAAAGCTCTCAACCAAAGTTTATTTTAGACGACTTAAAAAATGCAGCCCTTGAACATGTTTACCAACTTCCTGATCCGGATGATGCATTAGCTTACTGGACAAAGACAGTCTACAGTGTGTTTGATAAACATGTGCCAGTTAAAGAAGTTCGAGTGAAGAATCAACATAAATCTCTATTGGTGACTCGTGAAGTTCTCGAAATCATGAGAGAACGAGATACAGCGCACAAAAATAAAGATGTTTATCAATTACCGCAGACTAAGAAATAAAGTTAAATATGAAATTCGTAGGATAAAGAAAGATCATTTCAAAAATTTAATTGTAGATAAATCAAATAACACAAATATATGGGAGGCTATTAACTCGCTAACCAACAAGAAACACTCTTCAGAGTCAGCAATACCGAGCACTATAACATGCGAGGATTTCAGTTGCTTCTTTCAATCAGAAATAAAGAATCTAAAGTCCTCAATACCAGACTCAGCTTGTAATTTAAGCTCACTGTCATTATTCTGTGAAGAGAAATGCTCTAGAAATATTCCCCCTGAGATTCCCTTGATGTCTGTTGCAGAAGTGTATAAATATCTCTCAAAGCTCAAAGCAACAAATTCAGAAGGCCTAGATGGTATCAGTAATAAAATTCTTCGCTGTGCTGCACCAATTATTAGTGAGTCCTTGACGTTCATGTATAATCAGTGCATGTCCAAAAACTACTTTCCATCTGCCTTTAAAATTGCTAAAGTTTATCCTCAACTTAAAAATGGCTCAACTGATAATAGGGTCTTGGGTAATTATAGACCTATTTCCTATCGTTTACTATCGTCGCTATCAAAGCCATTGGAAAAACACATACATAAAATAACACTACACCATTTAATTAACAACGATCTAATAATTGACAGTCAATCTGGGTTTCGACCTAAATATTCTTGCCATAGTGCCCTAACAAAAATGACCGATAACTGGCATCTTTGTATCACCAATGGCAACATTTGTGGAGCAGTATTTGTAGACTTTAAAAAGGCCTTTGATATGGTAGATCATGATATTTTAATTAGAAAATTCAAACAAATGAAAACTAGCACAGGTATGGTGAACCTAATTACGTCATTTTTATCCGACAGACAACAAGTAGTGTCCTTCAATAACTGTCTGTCAAAACCCACACAACTTAATATTGGTGTGCCTCGGGGCTCAATACTAGGACCGCTGCTTTTTGCAGTTTATATTAACGATCTTCCTTTATATCTCAATACTTCGTGTGACCTATTTACAGACGACTGCACTATATACACTAGTCAAGAAAACCTTAGTGACTTAGAGAACTCTTTGCAAAACGAACTTGATAACCTTAGTAGATGGAGCAATAAAAACCGCATGATTATTAACATCGACAAAACCAAATCCATGCTAATAACGAACAGACAAAAACTACAGACCCTAGCCATAACTGGAGCACCGCTCGATCTCCACGTGGACACGTTACCTATAGTTAATGTAAATGAACACAAAACAATAGGTCTTTTAACTGACAGACATTTAAACTGGAGCTCTCATGTTCACGCCCTCACCAAGAGAATAGCACAAAAAGGTTACCAACTTACTCAAATTCAGCACTTCTTGGATGAAAGCACACGAAAAATATTCTATGCATGCTATATCCAATCACCTCTCGACTATTGCTCCACAGTCTGGGATGGGTGCCTTAAATCTAATATGAAACGACTGTGTTCGCTTCAAAACCGCGCTATACGTCTAGTTTCTGGCATAAAGCACGTTGAAAGTAATAACTTATATAGTCATCTAAGACTTCTACCACTTCGAAAGCGATTCCTTTTTAACAAAGCCAAATTAGTGAATAAAATTATATCTGAAAATACCCCAGAGTATCTTCTACTGTTAATTCAATATAATGCAATGAACAGCAAGCGCTTAAATTTATTACAGGTTCCTAAGCCTAGTTTCTCTAAAAGTACTGGAGAGTTTTGGTCAGAGACCATAACTTTATGAAGGGAAAATCCCAACTGCACCTCCCCGCGGTAGAGGATGGAAACACACTACGGTGTGGCTAACACAGCTCTGGGGACCGAGTATCCACCGGAATAAGTGGACAACTCTGCAGCTGAGCAGAGCAGGGCACTCACTTGTCCTTACAGTCGGAAATGGCTGTCAAAGGCAGAGGTAAAAAGACCACCATGTGAATGTGGAAGGCAAGGGGAAACCACCACATTATCTTCCCAAGACTTCATGGCAAAACATATATCAAAGTTAGTGAAGGACGTTAATGGCTGTCTTAGGGCATCCTCGTCCGGTAGGGACAGTCATGAGCCACAGGTGACACCAGACCGTCATCCAGCTACTGATGGCAAAATCTTAACTAAAATAAATAAATTTAGAGTAGGAACATGGAATGTTAGGACATTAAATGAGCTAGGAAAGTTGTTCTAAGAGAGATGGATAGCATGAAAATGAATATACTAGGCGTTAGTGAGATGAGATGGAAGGGATCGGGCAAAATTATAGCTGACAATCACACAATAATTTATTCTGGAGGGGATACACATGAAAAAGGTGTAGGAATAATATTAGACGAAAAAACAGCCAAGTCAATTAATGGATACTGGTGTATTTCAGATAGAGTTATTATGGTAAAAATCAAAGGCAAACCAATAGACATAAATATTATACAAGTATATGCACCAACAGCAAGCAGTAGTGATGAAGAAATACAACACTTTTACGACGAAATAGAAATGGCGATGGCTCAAATTGGATCACAAGAAATAAAGATAATACTTGGTGATTTTAATGCAAAAGTAGGAAAGGGAAAAATGGAGGATGTAGTGGGGAATTCTGGTTTAGGTACAAGAAATGAAAGAGGGGAAAAGCTAATAGAATGGGCAAATATCAATTATATGATAATTGGAAACACATGGTTTAAACACCATAAAAGACGACTGTACACATGGATAAGCCCTGATAAGAAAATACGCAACCAAATTGACTACATACTAATTAATAAAAGATTTAGAAATGCTTTAATGAATGTAAAGACAATGCCTGGTGCTGACTGTAATAGTGATCATGTACCACTATGTGGACAAATAAAAGTAAGATTAAAGAGAGGGAAAAAAATGGTTAAGAACATGCGACTTAATAAAGAGGTTCTGAAAATAGATAAAGAAATGCAAGAACAATACAGAGTGACTGTAAAAAATAGGTACAATGCAATAACTAAAATACAGAGTATAGATGAACAATGGGAAATGTTAAGGGACTCCATTCATCAAACTAGCAAAGAAGTATTACCGGAGAGAGGCAAAATAGCTAAGAAAAAATTGATGAATGAAGATATCTTAAAACTGATGGACAAAAGAAAACAGAGTAAAAATGATAAACAAGAATACGCTAAGATAAATAAAGAAATAAAAGATAAATGTGGGAAGGCTAAAGAAAGTTGGTTAAACGAGCAATGCAAAAAAATTGAATTAAATTCCATTAAAGATACAAAAAATATGCACAGACAAATCAGTGAGCTTACAGGAAGAAAAATAAGAATAAATACAGGGTGTTTGAAATCAAAAACAGGAAAGATAATATTAGAGGAAGATGCTATAATGAAGAGGTGGAATGAGTATATAAGAGAATTATATGAAGGAGAAAGGGAAGAATTAACAGAAGATCGTAACTTA
>OY992876.1:155255667-155625667 GCA_963921405.1 Cepaea hortensis
TCCCTAACCAGCACACCACACACCTCTCCCCACCCACACACGCATTCCCTACCCGTCCACCAACACACACTCACTCACGCACACATCCTCCACTAAGCACCCACACCCCCACCCACCCACCCCCAACCAAACATCTCTCGATCACAATACCCCTACCCACACACATCCTCCACCCACTCACGCATACCACCCCGACACATACACATCCATCACCCACCTACACATCCCTAAGCCACTCACACACCCCACCCACACATTCCCCATCCACGCACACATCTCCCACCCACACACCCCCACATACTTCCCCCAACCACTCCACCCAAACACACACTCCCCGCACCCATCACACACATCCCCGACACCACACACACTCTCCCCCACCCACATATCCTTACCCATACCACCACATCCCCCACCCACACACCATGCACACACCCCCCACCAACACACCGCACACATATCTCAAACCCACACACCATACACTTCTCCCCACCCGCCCTTGCATCCCCAATCCACCCACCACAATCCCCTACCCACACAACCCCGCCACCCACACATACTTCCTCAAACCACCCACACATCACCACCCACATAAACACACACACCCCACACCCGTCCCATACACATATCCTCCACCCATACACACATCCCCCACACCCAATCCCACACCCCTACTTTCACCCCCACACATCCATCCACACATCCCACCAACACCCACAAATATCACTACCCACAAAAACCCACACACCCCAACCCATCCAAACGCATACCCCCACCCACACACCCCCACCCACACATATCCCCACACTCACACACATCCTCCACACACACCTCCTCACATCCAGACACATACAAAATGTCTCACGTTTGCATTGAAACTAGTATGAACAAACTCCCACACTTTACTCACACACATACACTGACAATTGTCATGAGCAGTCTCATAAAAATGTTAAACATGGAGAAAAATGTGTACATAAAAAGTATGTGACGTAAACATAGTGATGCTCCCACACACAGAGATACACACAGAGAAGGCACACACACACACACACACACACACACACACACACACACACACACACACACACACACACACACACACATTCACTCTCACGCTCACTCATTCTGTCTCTCATTCACACTCACTGACTCTCTCACTCAAACTACAGTATGTACATAAGTTTATATTATACATGATAAAATCAAATGGTATTTAACTGATAATATGACAGATGAGAATACACAAACATATGGATTCGCGTGTTACATAACATGCGTGTTACATGACATGCATCTGCTCAGCTCTCTCTCTCTCTCTCTCTCTCTCTCTCTCTCTCTCTCTCTCTTTCTGTATTCTTTCATATACACACACTCACACGCATGCGCGCGCTCACACACACACACACTAACACATCAACTCTCGAACTGTCTCACTCTCTCACACACAATCCTTCACACACACACTCACTCTCTCAATCACACTCTCTCACACATATACATACGCATGAACGCATGCACGCACGCACACACTCCCTCACGCACTCTCACACATACGCGTACGAATGCATGCACTGACACATTCCCCTACCATTTCTCGCTCAATCACTCTCTCCACACACACGCTCGCACGTGCACACACACACACACATTCACTCTCTCACTCTCTCTGACACCCACTTTCTCTCTCTCTCTCTCTCTCTCTCTCTCTCTCTATCTCTCTCTCTCTCTCTCTCTTTCTATCTCGCTCACACACGCACACACATATATGGTGAAAAATTATAGTTAAACAATTATAATGAACGATTATAATGAACAATTATACCAGTAAATGAATTATGGTGGCATATAGTCGGTATGGATTAAGTATTGAAAGAGTTTTCGGTTAAATGTGTAGGGACTCATTGGAGTTTTCAGATCTGGAGGCAGATCATTCCATAAGTGCGCACCAGAATAGGCGAAATATGTTTTGTATAGGTCCAATCTAGGCTTTGAGACATGTAACAAATTTAGGCGCTTGCTGTTCATTGCATTAGATTGAATCAGCGGCAGAAGATACTCTGGGGTATTCTGAGATATAATTTTGTTCACTAATCTGGCTTTGTTGAAAAGGAAGCGCTTTTGAAGTGGTAGAAGTCTTAGATGACTGTACAAATTATTACTTTCAACGTGCTTTCTGCCAGAAACCAGACGAATAGCGCGGTTTTGTAGAGAACATAGTCGTTTTAAATTAGATTTAGGGCAACCATCCCATACTGTGGAACAGTAATCGAGATGTGATTGGATATAGCATGTATAGAATATTTTTCGTGTGCTTTCGTCCAGGAAGTGCTGAATGTTAGCAAGTTGGTAAACTTTTTGTGCTATTTTCTTGGTAAGAACGTGAACATGAGGGCTCCAGCTCAAATGGCTGTCAATTAAAAGACCTAGTGTTTTATGTTCATTCACATTAACTATAGGTAACGTGCCCATGCGGAGTTCGAGCGGTGATCCAGTTATGGCTAGTGTCTGTAGTTTTTGTCTGGTCGTTATTAGCATGGATTTGGTTTTGTCGATGTTAATTTGCATGCGGTTTTCATTGCTCCATCTAGTAAGATTATCGAGTTCCTTTTGTAAAGAATTCTCGAATTCACTACGGTTTTCTTGACTAGTATATATAGTGCAGTCGTCTGCAAATAGATCACAAGTTGTATTGATATACAAAGGAAGATCATTAATATAAACTGCAAAAAGCAGTGGACGTAGTATTGAGCCCTGAGGCACACCAATATTAAGCTGTGTGGGTCTTGATAGACAGTTGTTGAAGGACACGACTTGTTGTCTGTCGGATAGAAATGACGTAATTATGTTCACCATGTTGGTACTTATCTTCATTTGTTTTAGTTTTCTAATTAAAATATCGTGATCTACCATATCAAAAGCTTTTTTAAAGTCTACAAACACCGCTCCACAAATTCTACCGTTGTTGATGTTTAAGTGCCAGTTATCGGTCATTTTTGTTAGAGCACTATGGCAAGAATCTCCCCCGATGGTGTTTCCACCTTGTCGTGGTGGGGGAGCTTGAGTTTCTCAATGACCCTGAGAGCTATGCCGGCGGTAGCGTAGCTACCAGCAGGGCCTCCCAAGCCGGACAGGTCAAAGGGTAGAGAACAGACAAAGAGAAACACCCTGGTCCTCCAGGTTGGGGGTTGAAGCGTGGGGTTAACATCCCCACCTTTGTAAAAACCTTTCTTTGTTACGAAACAAATACATGAGCCTCGATATCGGACTGACTTATCTGGACAACGACCTTGGAACGTTAAAGGACTTTTGAGATTTGGAACATGGAATGTACGGACACTATATCGAGCTGGAGCGGCCGAAGAACTAACCCGGGAGCTGATTGAATATCAAATGGATATAACAGCAATTCAAGAAATAAGGTGGCCAGGAGAGGGTACTTTAGAGCAAAATGGAATGATTATAATATATGGAGGAAACACCCAAAATAAACATGAATTAGGAACAGGATTTGTCATCAAAAAAGAGTTAGGCCTATGGGGGAACGTTTTAAACTTTAAAGCTTTTAATGACAGGATTAGTAAATTACGAATAAAAGGTAAATGGAAAAATATAACGATGATTAATGTACATGCACCTACTGAAGAGAAAGAAGATGATATTAAAGAAGACTTTTATAATGATCTGGAAGATGTCATAGAAGAAACCCCCAAACAGGACATCCTGATTGTGCTGGGAGACTTCAATGCAAAAATAGGTAGAGAGCAAACTAATAAAAAAGTGGCCGGTATGGAAAGCCTACATACAACTTCAAATGATAATGGATGGAGAGTCATCAACCTGGCAGAAGCCAAAGGACTGCAGATTAGCAGTACCAGACTACAAAGAAAGGATATACACAAACAAACTTGGAAATCATGTGACAAGAGAACCTATAATCAAATAGATCACATTTTAATTAACAACAGAAATGCATCAAACATACAGCAAGTCAGAAGTTATAGAGGAGCTGAGTGCCACAGTGACCACTTCCTCGTTGGAGCAAAATTTAAAATAAAACTTAAGAGAGCTTTCTATACTAAATTACAAAGATTACACCCAACATATAACAGAGAAAAACTGCAAGACATTACAGTCAAAGAGAAATTTACAGATGAAATAAAATGTAAACTTGAAACTCTGCAAAACCCTTTGGAGGAAAGCATTGACCAAACTTGGTTGAACATCAAGAATACAATTCAGTCTACCGCAGAAGAATGTCTCAGTGTGCTAACCACGCATAGAAAGAACAGATGGTTCAATCAAAAATGTGAAGAAGCAGTCATTAGGAAGAAGAATGCCAGACATGTATGGTTAAATGACATCAATAACATCCAAAAGGAAGAGCATTATAGAAATGAATGTAAAGAGGCTACAAAAATAGTCAGACAGCAGAAGCGAGAATATATGAGTAATATAATCAAAGATATGGAAACTAATCACCAGAAAAATGAATCCAGAAAATTTTTTAAAGAACTGAAGTCAATGAAACGAGGGCACCAACAAAACACATATGGTTTAAAAGACAAAAATGGGAATATGATAAATACCAATGAGGAAATGTGCAACACATGGAAAGAATATTTTATTGAATTACTAAATTGTGAAGCTCCAAGTAACATTTTCTCACAAGAAGAGGTTCTAACATGCGAACCACAAATTGAAGAACCTACATTTGAAGAAATCCTATATGTAATCACACGACTTAAAAACAATAAGGCAACTGGGACTGGTGGAATTGCTGCTGAATTTATAAAGGCAGGTGGCCATGCATTACATCTAAAGCTATACGAACTAATAATAAAAATCTGGAGGACAGAAGAATTACCCCATGACTGGAAAGAGTCATTATTGATACCTATCTTTAAGAAAGGAGACAAGTTCCAATGTGGAAATTATAGAGGAATATCACTACTGTCCACAAGCTATAAGATACTATCCGCAGTATTACTAAATAGACTAAAACCATATTCAGAAGACATATTAGGTGACTACCAGGCGGGTTTTAGACAAAACAGATCAACAATAGATCAGATATTTATCTTACGACAAATAGCCGAGAAACATTGGGAATATAAAAGAGATCTCCATAACATTTTTGTGGATTTTAAAAAGGCTTATGATAGTGCCCATAGGAATAGTCTATGGAATGCTATGCAGGAATTTGGAATACCAAGGAAGTTAATCAACATGACCAGACTATGCATGGAAGATACTTATAATATAGTAACATATAAAGGCAGGAAATCAGACCCCTTCCAAATAACATCTGGCTTGAAACAGGGTGATGCACTATCGCCGCTACTCTTCAATCTGGCTCTAGAGAAAGTTGTAAGGAAGGTAAAGGAGGAATGTGATATTGGAGGAACATCCAAGCTGCTTGGTTATGCAGATGATATAGATATTATAGGGCAAAGTGAACAAAAGACATTGGAAATATTGACTCACTTAAAGGAAAAAGCCCAACAGATGGGGCTGGTTATCAACCAAGATAAGACAGAATATATGGTAATTTCAAGAGACGGAATGGCTAGAAACTCTGGCCACATACAAATAGATAATATGACCATTAAAAGAACGGAAACATACAAATACCTGGGTACGATCTTCAACTGCTCCAACATCATAAGGGAAGAAATACAAACTAGAATCAACTCTGGAAATAAGATATACTATGCACTACAACATCTACTAAAATCAAAGGCGCTATCTCGTAACACCAAAATCACAATATACAAAACACTGATCAGACCAGTTGTGCTGTATGGCTCTGAAACCTGGAGTACAACGAAAGGAGACGAAGCCTTGTTACAAACCTTTGAGAACAAAATTTTAAGACGCATCTTTGGACCCATTAGGGATACACAAAGTGGAGAGTGGAAAAGAAGAAGTAACAAAGACATTTATGATCTGTTTAAGTCCCCGCTAATCACTGGTATCATGAAGGCTAATAGACTACAATGGCTGGGGCATATAGAAAGAATGGAAGATAATAGGGAAACAAAACTCGCTTACACTCAGGAAATAAATGACCGTAGACCCCGAGGTAGACCAAGAAGACGGTGGAGAGATAATACATGTACAGACCTACAAGCACTTGGAATCAACGACTGGCAAGAGAAGGTCCACCAGAGAGACGAATGGAGACGGATTGTATTTGCAGCAAAGAACCTCAATGGCTCGGAACGCTGAAGAAGAAGAAGAAGAAGAAGACTATGGCAAGAATATTTAGGTCGAAACCCAGATTGACTGTTAATTATTAGATCGTTGTTAATTAAATGGTGTAACGTTATGTTATGAATGTGTTTTTCTAGTGGTTTTGATAGCGACGATAGTAAGGAAATAGGTCTATAATTACCCAAAACGCTATTATCGATTGAGCCATTTTTAATTAGCGGAAACACTTTAGCAATTTTAAAGGCAGATGGAAAGTAGTTTTTGGCCAGGCACTGGTTATATATGAACGTTAAGGACTCACTAATGACTGGTGCAGCACAACGAAGAATTCTATTACTGATACCATCTAGGCCGTGTGAGTTTGTTGATTTGACGTTTAAGAGATATTTATAAACGTCTGCAACAGACATTAAAAGAATCTCAGCGGGAATATTTCTGATGCACTTCTCCTCACAGAATGATGCCAGTGAACTTAAATTACACGATGAATCTGGTATTGAAGACTTTAGATTCTCTATTTCTGATTGAAATAACCAACTGAATTCATCGCATGTTATAGAATTTGGTATTGCTGATTCTGTAGGGCGTTTCTTATTGGTTAGCAAGTTAATAGCCTTCCATATATTTGTACTGTTTGAATTATCGACAATCACATTTTTAAAATGGTCTTTTTTATCCTACGAATTTCATATTTAACTTTATTCCTTAGTCTGCGGTAATTGATGAAGTCTTTATTTTTGTGTGCTGTATCTCGCTCTCTCATAATTTCCAGAACTTCACTAGTGACCCATGGGGATTTATGTTGATTTTTGACTCGAACTTCTTTGATTGGCACGTGTTTATCGAACACATTGTAGACTGTCTTCGTCCAGAAACCCAATGCATCGTCCGGGTCAGGAAGTTGGTAAACGTGATCAAGGGCTGCTTTTCTTAAGTCTTGCAAAAATAAATCTTGGTTGAATGCTTTAAAATTTCTAAATTTGATACTTACATGTTTATGTTTAAGAGATTTGAACCCAATTCTTGACCATGTACAACATACAGGGTAGTGGTCACTAACTGTACTAACAGGAACAGAACATTCAATAATATTATCTGGACAAGTAACATATATATGATCAATTATAGTTGAGGATGTGTCATTAACCCTTGTGGGACGGTTTATTAGTTGTTTGAAATTGTAAGAAAGAATGATATCGTCCCATGTCTGGTTGGATTTACTAATATCTATGTTAAAGTCACCTAGTATCATAACTTCTGTACCTGCTGTAAACACTCTATCCATCATTGTAGTGAAGCAGTCATACCAACTGTACCCGGCACAAAGATTCCTATATAGGTATCCAATGAGAAACGGTTGTTGGCGGGCTGGCTTCACCTCTAACCAAACACATTCTATCCCTACTGTCTCGAGGGCGTGAACATGAGAGCTCCCCCAACCCAAACACATCCCCCACACATCTCCCACCCACACACACACTCCCCACCCATGCAACCAAACATCCCACACAAATACACATCCCTCACCCACACACACACATCCCCAAACCCACAACCACCCCCATCTGCACACACCTCCCACCCACCACATATCCCCACCCACACATATATCCCCCACCCATCCCATAACCCACCATCAATCATCCACCAACATATCCTCCTCCACCCACTCACCCACAACCACCTAGCCTAACACACATCCCCACTCACACACACACATCTCCCCGCCAACCCATACATCCCGCACGTACCCACACACAAATCCCCCACCCATCCACACAATCCCACCCCGCCCACCTAGACAATCCCACCCCGCCCACCCACACATCCTGAGCCCACCTACACACATCACGAGTCCACCCACACACACACACACATCCCCCCATCCCCAACCTACTATTATGATCAAACTCCCACACTTTAAACACACATACAGTGACGATTGTCGTGAGCATTGTCGCAAAATTGTAAAGAAAATGGAGAAAAATTGTACATATACATTTTGTAACTTAAAAATTACATACAATCTCTCTCTCTCTCTCTCTCTCTCTCTCTCTCTCTCTCTCTCTCTCTCTCTCTCTCTCTCTCTCTCTCTCTCTCTCTCTCTCTCTCTATCTAATGGAGATGTGTGGGGAGATGTGTGTGTGTGCGTGAGGGATGTGTCTTTGGGATGTGTGTGGGTGTGGTTTTGTGTGGGAGGGGAGCTGGGTGTGGATAAAGGATGTGTGGGTGGGTGGGGTGTGGTTGGGTGTGCGGGTGGGTGAAGGATGTGTGTGAGGGTGGAGGATGTGTGTTTAGATGGGTGGTTGAGGTGTGTGAGTGTGGGTGGGTAGATAGGAGATGTATGTTTTGATGAGTGGGTGAAAGATGTGTGGGTGTTAGTGGTTGAGGGATAAGTACGTGTGTCTAGGGATGTGTGAGGGGATGAGTGTATGGGTTGGGGATGTGTGTGTGGGTTGTGTGTGCGTCAATGGGAGGTGTGTATTTGTGAATGGGGGATGTGTTGGTGGGTGGGGATGTGTGTGAGGGATGTGTGTATACGTGAGGAGATTGTGCGTGGGTGGGGATGTGTGTGTATATGGTTAGGGGTGTGTGGTTAAGGGATGTGTGGCTCAGTGATGGGTGGGTGGAGGATGTGTGGTTGGGTAGAGTATGTGTGGGTGGGTGATTGTATATGAGTAAGGGTGTGTGGTTAAGGGATGTTTGGTTGGGGGATGGGTGGGTAGAGGATGTGTGGGTGGGTAGAGGATATGTGGGTGGGTGAGTATGTGTAGGTTAAGAGATGGTGGGGGATGTTTGTAGGGATGGGCTCGGGATCTGTGAGTGGGCTGGGGGAGATAGGAGATTATGTGAGTGGGTGCGGAATTTGTGTGTGGGTAGGTGCGGTATATGTGAGTTGACGGGGAGATGTGTGTGTGTGTGTGTGTGTGTGTGTGTGTGTGGGGGGGGGGATGTGTGGCCGAGGATTGTGTGTTTGGCTGGGTGGTTGGAGGTGTGTGGGTGGAGGAGGATATGTGGGTGAGTGATTGTTGGTGGGTAATGGGGCGGGTAGAGGATATGTGAGTGGGTGGGGGATGTGTGTAGGTGGGTGGATGTGTGTGGGTGGGGGATGTGTGGGTTGGGGAATGTATGTGTGCCTGGGGTGTGGGTGGATGGGATGTGTGGTGGGTGAGAGGTGTGTGTGGGTGGTGAGATGTGTAAGTGTAGGGATGTGGTGAATGGGTGGGGGAATGTATGTGTGTGTGGATTATGTGTGTGGTTGGTGGGGGAGTTGGAGTGAATGGGGGATGTGTGGGTGGGTGGTGGATGTGTCTCATAACATAGTAATATGCATTATTTATGTTTACAAATTTCATGTGACAATGTTTTTTCCTATGCACTGTTGATGAAAGGAAGATGAGTGATTGGAAGGGCCGAATGTAAGACGGGCCTGCGTGCCCAATTCGTTACCCTTTGAAAATAAAGTCTGTTCGTTCGTTCGTTAGTTCGTTCGTTCTGTGGGTTAAGCCGTATGAGCAATTAGTGGTAGCACTCATGTATTATCGACTTATAGGTCTTATGTATCTTATCTTTATTAGTTTTGATCTTCTTCTCTCCTTTTCAATTAGTGTTCTCACCAATGTGAATGTCCTCCCCAATGTGACTGTCTAGATTATACATATACATATATATCCACCAGTGTGGATGTGTCTATTACCATTAATGTGTACATGAAATTTAACAATTATATACTATAGTATTTCATAGCAAACAAAAATATATTTTTATATATTTTACTTAAGTCCATTAATTATATCACACATTCTTCCTTTCAGCTTCCTTTCATAACATTAGGTATGCCATGTCATGGCTTCCTATCTGATTTCGTTTCTTGGTTAGTGTTTCGATGTTCTTCGACATTTATCTTCTTGCTAGAGACATGTTGCTTAGTGAATTCCTTTCCCGTATGTTGTCTGTTTATATCATACATATCCTGTTTGTTTATATGTACTTTCTTTTATTTCTTTGGCGTGCACATGTGTACTGAGTCATGTTCACAAGTTGTGATAATTGATTTCAACCTTTAATCAGCTCAGTCCACAGCATCCGCTGAACGTAATCCTGAGGTCAAGTTCTGAAACATGGCTTAAAGAAAACATTCATTTTATCTGTCATGACATCAATACATATGTACAACTTATCATTCATGCATTCCAGCAACAAATTGTATTTCAACATCGTCTTTGTTTTGACGGTGATGTTGATTGTATGTTACACCCCCGGGAAGCTTAACCCGGTCAACAAATGCCCGCAGAAGTCGGATGTGTCGGCCTAACGGCGCAAGAATGCAGCTCTGCTGTAAACAGGCACAACGCAGTCACATCCGGAGAAAAAAAATCCGGATGAACGAAGAAGAAGAAGAAGAAGAAGAAGAAGAAGAAGAAGAAGAAGAAGAAGAAGAAGAAGAAGAAGAAGAAGAAGAAGAAGAAGAAGAAGAAGAAGAAGAGAAGAAGAAGAAGAAGAAGAAGAAGAAGAAGAAGAAGAAGAAGAAGAAGAAGAAGAAGAAGAAGAAGAAGAAGAAGAAGAAGAAGCAGAAGAAGAAGAAGAAGAAGAAGAAGAAGAAGAAGAAGAAGAAAGAAGAAGAAGAAGAAGAAGAAGAAGAAGAAGAAGAAGAAGAAGCAGAAGCAGAAGCAGAAGAAGAAGAAGAAAAAGAAGAAGAAGAAGAAGAAGAAGAAGAAGAAGAAGAAGAAGAAGAAGAAGAAGAAGAAGAAGAAGAAGAAGAAGAAGAAGAAGAAGAAGAAGAAGAAGAAGAAGTATGTTACATGAGATTACTTGTATAATGTCTCTCATTCTTTTCTTTCATTCTGAAACCAGAAAGAAAACTTTTCTTGTGCTTCGTTGGTTTGCTACTGTTGTGTATTGTATACTCAGTGGTTCTTCAACCCGGTGATTTCTTCACATGTACAGTGTTTTATTTATATCATAAGATCTCAACATGTATTGTAGTGTTCAGTAGCAAATTTCTGTTGAGCCTTCTTGTTATTTTAAAATATTTTTTCATCTTATTAAATTCACTCACTTTGCATTCTATGATCGTGAAGTGATGCATGGGGTGATGATATAATCATTCTTCTTATGACACGATGGTATTCTAATGAAATGATGGCTCATGTGTTATGAAATTGATATATGTTTCCATGATGTGATGGTGTAAACATGGATGATACATAATGAAATGATGGCTAATGTTCTAAGAAATTGATATATGTTTCCATGATGTGATGGTGTAATTATGGGTGATACATAGGTTGATGTGTAGGGTATGATGTAATTTTATTAATCGATGTAGATATTCTAAAATAACTTCACTTGATCTTGGTGAAGTTTTATGCTGGTCTTTAGTGTTCTTGTTCCATTCACATCGTGGGACTTCTGGTCATTAGTAGTGGCCCCTTAGATTATAGGCTGAATGATTCAGATTTCATCTAAGCACATCTTTACGTCTGGTATATCAGTCATCTGGCATTCCCTATCGGACACTCGGCATTCTTACTATCTGGCAATTTACAAATCGGAAAAAGTATGTATATACTGTAACAATTAAATTAATTAAATACATGATAATGTCAAATTGTTTGGATGCAATTTGCAAACATTTTATTCAGTAATTCAGAGGCTTTAGATGACACCCAGAGAACTTCTTAACTCCACTTCAACAGTTATGCACAATGTTACCTGCAAGTTGTAACAGTCTTCCGTCTTTGCCTAATGTTATCTACAGTCTACTTAGTAGGTCAGCTAAATTGGTATCTTTTCCTGGTATGTAACAGATGTCAAAGTCGTAGTCCTGTAAGAGAAGATCCCATCTGTTTATTCTAGAGTATTTTGGTTGTCCTTCCTTAAAGACTTTTAAAGGTTTGTTGTCAGAAAGAACTAAGAATTTCTTTCCCAGTAGATATTTTGAGAATTTTTTGATACTTTCTATCAGCGCTAGAGCTTCTAGTTCTGTTATAGCATACTTTCGTTGAGTCTCTTATAATTTCTTGCTGAAGTAGAGGACAGGATGTAGTCGTCCGTCATGAAGTTGAAGTAAAATAACAGAAATTGCATGAAAGCTTGCGTCAGTCTGCACTATGAAATCTTTCGTAATGTCAGGTAATTTCAAGATAGGTTGATTACTGAACAGTCTTTTGATTTGGTCAAGAAGATTGTTGTGTTTGTCAGTCCAGTTGACTTTTGTCGGTTGGCCTTTCTTTAAGAGTTCCGAAAAGGTTGATGTCATGTCAGCAAAGTTTGGGATGAACTTTTGATAATAGTTTATCAGTCCCAACACACTCCTGACTTCTTTCTTAGTAGTTGGCGGTTTAATATTTAGAATTTTGGTAACCACATTTGGGCCAGTTTTCCGAAATCCATTCGAGATACGATGGCCTAGGAATTGAACTTCATTGTATCCTATCTCTACTTTGCTTGGTTTTGCTTTTAATCCATGTTGTTCTATTCTCTGAAATACCTGTTCTAGGATTTCAGTGTGGTTATCAATGGTGGTTGAATGGATGCATATGTCATCCATATATGAAGCTACATTTTTGATGCCTTGCAACATGTTGCGCATCATTCGCATGAATGTGCTCGGAGCGTTTTGAAGTCCGAAAGGCATGTAGGCCCATTCGTAAAGGCCTAATGGTGTTGCAAAAGCAGTAATGTGCATGGATTGTTCCTCCATTGGGATTTGCCAATATCCCTTTGTGAGGTCTATTTTAGAGAAAATTTTTGATTTTACCATGCCATCAATAAGATCATCTACATTGGGCATGGGTTCAGCATCTAACAAGGTTAATGTGTTGATCTTCCTATAGTCCACGCAAATCATTAAGGTGTTATCTTTCTTTTTCACTATTACTAAAGGTGAACAATAATTGGAAGTGGATTTTCTTATTATCGCACACTGATCCAGTTCAGATATTTCAGTGGTTACCTTGTCTAAATAATACATTGGGATTGGATATGGTTTTATCTTCACAGATATGTCTGATACCAATGTGATTTTATGTTGTATCAGAGATGTTCTCCCAGGCTTATCTGAAAATATGTCACTGAATTTCTGTAAAGAATTTTTCAGTTTGATTGTGTCTTTTTGGCTAAGTTTATATTAACTTGGACACTTTTCCAACTGCTGGTATCTTTGACTGTCGGTGTTGGTATTTGTTCTTTAATGGCGTCATGTTGTTGTTCATTTATTACCCAACAGGCTGCTGCAACCCTGGGTTGTGTTTGTTCTACTGTTGTTGGTTTGTCCTTGTTTCTGTCAATGTATGGTTTGAGCATATTTAAATGAAAGATTTTTTTCCTTCCATTAACATTAAATTGGTAGTCTACATCACTAATCTTTTTGGTGATTTTAAAGGGACACTGCCATGACATAATTAGACAATCTCTGGGGTCCGGTAACAGTAGCCATACTTCCTCTTCTTCTTTCAAGACGATTGTCTTGGCTTTCCTGTTATCATACTGTCTGTATTTCTCACCAGCCTTCTGAAGTGCCACTTTTGCAAACTTGCAGGCTGTGACGATCTTCTCCCTTAGATGGGTGACCATCTCGTACGCTTCCCGTTTCGGGTAGTCGTGTACTTTGTTGGTAAGCAAATCATTCCACAGTTGCAGTGGACCTCTTGGATTTGTCCCGTACACCAGTTCGAACGAGGAGAAGCCTGTGCTTGATTGAGGTACTTTGCAGTATGCGAACAGGACAGCTGGTAATAACAGGCCCCAGTCTTTGGGTCGTTCCGCCGCGACCTTGGCTAGGGTTCGTTTTAAAACCCCATTGAAGTTCTCGTTTACCCCGTTTGTCATTGGGTGGTACGGAGAGCTAATTACTTGTGGTATGCCTATGCTCTTCATGGCACTCTGTGTAGCCTCAGATATACATTGGCTACCTCTGTCGGATAGTATGCACGCTGGAAATCCTATTCTACTGAATATTAATAAAAAAAAAATTAATCAACAATGGCTCTGGAAGTGATGGATTTCAGCGGATTTGCGTCAGGCCAGTTAGTGCACAGGTCTATCATTGTTAAGATAAACCTGTTCTCTCGGTCCGTTGTCGTGTTGAGTGGCCCCACAATATCGACAGCTATTTTCTGGAATGGTCGGGACGCTAGATCAGTTTCTTGAACTTCTGCCTTAGGGTGTTTACCTTTCGGTGTATTCCTTTAGCATAGCTCAATGATCGAACATACCTTCCTATTTCCTTCGAATAACCTGGCCAGTAGAATTGTGCTAGAACTCTTTGTCTTGTTCTGGCGATCCCCATATGTCCTGCAAATGGGGAGTCGTGCGCCAATTTCAGCGCTTTGCTGCGGTATTGTAACGGCAGTACTGTTTGTGAGACAAGCACTGAGCCCTTTTTGTATTGTCTGGTTAGTATGTTGTTATTTTTAAAAAATTTCACTTACCCTGTTTCCCTTGTTTGGATGGGAGGTTGACTTTTTCAAAACATGCTCGTAGTGTTATGTCCTCTTTCTGTTGTGAACCGAAGTCTGTAGTGAATGTCAGTGAGTCTTGTCTATTGTCTGATGGGACTGTGTCTTTGTCAGTCAGTACAACCTGTTGTGTGGCATGCATATCTTCTTCTTTTTCTTTTCGTAGTTGGCCTCTTGTAACTGCATTGGCTGGCACGCACTTTATTTCCCACTCAATTGCTTCTTCATGGGTAGAATGCTTAACATGTGGGATGTTCCCAATCATCATACCTGCGCATGGGTTTAGCAGAGCTGCTGCGTATATTCTTCCCTCATAATAGGGGCATCTTATGGTAATGCATGCAATTGCGTATCTCTCAACGGTACCTCCAAATGTTCTGCAGATAACACTTCTGCCTGTGTAATCTTTTCTATTCACCAGTCTTCGGTCTACCCCTACTATGGATGCACCTTTGTCCCTGACACATGTTGTTGGCGATCCATTAACCCATGCTTGGTGGACCTTCAGGGTGCCGTTTTGAATATTGAATGCATTGGCCTCTTGTATGGATATATTATGGCCACACGCCAGGCTACCATCTTTGTGAAATTCATTACAAGTTTCACAGTGTATGTCAGTGGGGTATGTCTGTAGAGTGGCTGCGTTAGTGTTTTCGTATTCGTCAGTCTCACTACTGGTGATGACATATGCAGTGTTAGCATCTTTCAAAGCATGTCTCATTCTACTCATCTCTCATCTCATCATGTTCCTCTTGTACCTTGCGGTGTCGAGGTGAAGTATAAACTTCGTGAGAGTGCCCGGTTATGGGCTTCGTATATCGACATTCCCATGGATTCTGTTATTCCCTCCGTCCAGCGTTTACGTGGTCGGCCTCTTCCTCTGTTTCCATCTGGTCTGTACGTCATTGCCTGTTGTGGCATGCTGTTGACTGGTAGCCTACTTGCATGGCCAAACCATTTGACTTGCTGCTTTCTAATAAAATCTAGAGCAGCTTTAACCCCCACTTTAGTCCTGATTTCTTCATTTCTGATCTTATCTCTTCTTGATACGTTGAGTATTCTTCTCAGGAACCTCATTTCTGTTGTTGTGATTTTTCTTTTCTCTTTTTCTGTCATTGTCCAGGTTTGGCATTGGTAGCACAGAGTTGGTAGGAAGATTGTGTTGTAAAGTGCTTTCTTAGTAGTTATTGATACATGTTTGTTCTTTAGTATTGGTGCCATTTGTCCAATGAGTTGATTTGCCTTATTGCACCTATTTTCGATCTCGTCTTCTGATCTGCCATTTGATGATATTATACTTCCTAGGTACTTGAAGCTCTTTACTTGTTTCAAGGGATGTTCGTTTAGGTGAATTGTTGCTGTTTGTTCTTCTTTAGTTATAGTCATTACCTCTGTTTTGCTTGTGCTAATTTTCATGTTATGTTCCCTACACATTTCGTTTAGACTATTCATGTGGTCTTGTAATTCAGCTTCTGATTTTGCTATTAGTGCTTGGTCGTCCGCAAACAGGAGTTCTCTAATGGTTAGATTTGCAGATGGTTCTTCTTCTGTGTTCTCGTCATGCGGTATTCTTGCTGTCTCTGCTTGGCTGGTTTCTTTACATATGTTGTCTATATATGTTATGAACAAGAGAGGGGACAGGACACTATTCTCATTCTACAAACCTTGGTTATATGCCTGTAGCTATTGCAAAGATGACATTTGAAGCTATTGGTGTATGCGGCATATTTGTTTACCCTCTGCGATGTTAGGTTTTTTATGTACGCATCATAGTTTGGGTTCTTGTCGCACATTTCGAGTGACCCGTGCTGGCTTTTACAATGTTGACATTGTATTACGTAACCCTTCTTTGACCTAGGTGTCTCTCTCTGTGGGTAACCTCTTTGATTGTACGGCCATCTACCTCTTGTTTGTTGACCATACTGTTGAAATCTGTTGGGTCCACTATTATCACTTTGATTGGACAATCTGGCAGCCGCCCCTAAAGCTATGTCAGGTTGAACCCCTTCAGCAAAAATGTCCCATGGGCATTATAATATGCCTCCCATTTGGACTCAATGTCTTGCACTGACGTACATTTGTTCTCAATCAGAAACGTCGCCATAGCTTCTGGCACGGAAGAAATTAGTTTATCCCTCAACACGTAATTTGTTAAAGTCAAAGCCTACATTGTCTGACTTAAGCCACTTGTCAAAAAGTGACTGGGTTTCCGAAACGTAATCTAAGAAAGTCTGATTAGCCTTCGGTGCCAATGTCTTGAACTTGGTGCGCAAACCTGCCTGATCTAAAGAAAAATGTGCCAGTACCCTTTCTTTGAAATAATTATAGTTTGTTCGGAGGTTCTCGGGTATAACCTCTACGACCTTCAAAGGTTCAAGGGCAAGATGGCGATGAAAAAGTATCGCCCACTCTTCGGCTGGTACTTTATAATGGTTCATTAGAACCTCAAAGGTAGTTACCCAGGCTGATATTGAATCGCCTTGTGTATAGTTTCTGATGAGACCCTGGTACCGTTTAATGGGGTCCAAAGCTTTCGCTGCTATTTTTGCTTGAGCTATTTCAGCCTCCCTATCTTTCTCAAGAGTCTTTACCTTTAAGTTGCCTTCTAAAACTTTATCTTTCATTACTAACTCGGTTGCCAGTTTGTCCTTTTCAATGCAAGCCTTTCCCTTTCTACGGCCAGCTCTCTATCTTTTGCTGCTATTTTCTCTTCCTCTAGATCAAATTCTTTTTCTTTTTGTCTCTCTAGAGATTCTCTGTTCTCTCTTTCTAGAGCTGCCTGAGCCTTTCTCTCTTCTCTTGCTGTTGCTCTCTCTTCTCATTGTTGTGTCTGATTTTTTTTTCAATTCTTGCTTGGCCCATGCCGCAAGATCAGGCCCTGACAATCCACACTTTTCACCCAAGGCTATGAATTCTTGGAGTGACGACATGGTTGACTAATAACTTATGTGTAACTAACCACAAAAAAGTATCTATGTTATGCCAAGATTGGTGGTATCCACACCGCCATGAGGTGTTCTCTGTCTCTGTGAGCAGTGATGTAGTCAGTGTGTGACGTTGGTATAGTGTCACAATGTCAAGAATATTTTACAACACATGACAAACGAAGACTACTATAAGAAATGTTAACTACTGTGAACAATTTTATGTAAAGATACACTGAGAACATATAGTCACGACGTATAGACTGACGATGATACCAACCAACACGTGGTTCTTAACAGAAGTCAAATTTCTACAACACCTTATCACACTTAATTTGGCTGCCGTTAAAATAGAACGTACCTTTGTGCGTGAACAATATTCAGGCACAAAAGTAACCCAACCAACCACCCATGAACACTTAAGACGCAGACATACAATCCATGGAGAACGTGCCCGAATAATACACCTCTGAACCACCGGACAAAATGTAAACAATTACAAACAGACAATTCAACTGGCCTGTTGTGATGATCCGGCGTCGTTGTTGATTTCTGTTGATGGTCCAGTCACGCTTCGAGGGCCTATACAAGGGTGCACGGTTGATTGTAGAAAAATTTTGACTTTGATGGGAGTCTCTGAAAATGATGATTAATTTTCACTGTCCATACTACTGACGACGGATATTTGATGTATTTGAGGTTTCTTCGTGCTTCCATGGCCTATGGTTGATTGTACGGTTGATTGTAGAAAAATTTGGACTTTGATGTGATCCTCCGAAAATGATGATTGATTCTCACCTAATACTGGTACTGTATGCCTGCTCATAGCTACATGGCACTGACAAACAGTTGTTGGTCTTGATTGTGACATCCTGTTAAGAACATCTTGCTATCTTTACTTTTAAGTGCAAGTAAACATTCTGTCATACGAAGAACATTCTGTGTAACTAACCCCTGTCAACATTTCTTTCTTTCTTTCTTTCTTTCTTTCACTCACCCAATCAATTTATCATGACCCACCCACCTATACGCATCTTGTGGCTTCATCATTCAGAGGCTTGTCATAAAAACAACTTTGTCCTCAAAACAGTGCTTCAGAATCTCTCTCTCTCTCTCTCTCTCTCTCTCTCTCTCTCTCTCTCTCTCTCTCTCTCTCTCTCTCTCTCTCTCTCCGGTTTCCCACGAGGAACGACGCGTTTGTGTGGTCTCCTCCTTTTTGGATTAATTTTCCTGTTTATCTACATTCGTACGCAATGGATTTTATATGGTTGTGATCACAATGATGCCGCTCCTTTTTGGATTAATTTTCCTGTTTATCTACATTCGTACGCAATGGATTTTATATGGTTGTGATCACAATGATGCCGTTCAACTGTTGAACTTGTTTTAAAGTTGCTATATGTGTAGTGTTAGATATAAGTTAGATATAAGTGCTAATAATATTGTATTCAATGACACTATGGATAAATTATTCATGGAACAGCGGCGCGTCAGTGATAGCTTGAACTAGCCAATCACATCACTTGGATTTAAACCGTGGACGGCGCTACAATGTTTCCGTATGTGTTGATACGTAATATTATGTAAATATCATGTCTGTCGAGGAGGGAATTTCTGTGCTGGATTTAGTGGGAGAAAGGGGCCGAAGTAGATGTGAGGGTCGAAGTGGATTACGATCTGCAGTAACAAGAAACTACATACTCAACAAAGAACGGGCAGTGAAAAGCAAACTTAAGAACTGTTTTAGCTCGCCATCGCTGTCAGTTAAATGTATGGATGACGGTAAATGCATCTCTATCACATTCAACAATACAATACATTACGAGGCATTTCGAACATGCCTGATCAATTATTACCACGAAGCCAAAGTTGATTATAGAAAAGACCGACAAGGAGCGGAGGTGGAAGTCAAAATATCATCTCCCCTACACACATTGCATTTATACAACACGCAAAATAAAATTTTAATACAAGGGGCAAACGCCGTCATGTCTGAGTGGCTCGCGACACAATTCGTCGAAATTGAACAGGCAGCTCTGAAACTAACAAGTGACTCACTAAACACACCTGCCGATTTCAGCACGCTAGTGTCTGCCGTAAAACCAACACAGCCTACAGCGGTAACGCTATTGTCAGACAGAACCATAAAATCAACACAGCCTGCAGCCGCTGTCGTTACAGTATCAGGCGATAGTAACGACATACTCCAACATGCCACGACTCAACACACCAGCAGCTCGAACTCAGCTTCTTCTAACCAACCAGTGTTGCTAGCCTTTGAATACCCGATGGGGAGCCTAGGGGACAGTATACAACCAAATGAAAACAATTCAAACCAACTTGAGGTTGCACCATCGGTACTAGATGAAAGTCCAGCTACAAATCAACACTCATGCAGTTGTCAGCAGCACATTGAAAGGTTAGAGGCAAGTTTGAAGATACTTTTAGACGCCGCCTCTGACAACACAGACAAGATCGCCAGGATCACTAATGACTATATCAACCTCAAGTCAGAGGTCGCTCTCCTGAGAGAGGAAAATGATATTCTGAAACACACTATTGATCAGGCAGCACAGACTAACAGCTTCGAAACAACACAACCATCCCTGGGAGCGTCAACTATACAGCCAACGAATACACATCAACAAACAGACAAAGCCATTGAACAGGACTCGACATTTCCCATAGAAGTGAAAGTCAGCAATCGATTTGAACTACCAAAAGAGCAATTGGTAAGCGGCAGTCAGTACGACGAGACATTGCCGACAGACAACCCGCCTATTCAAGAAACGGCTGGTAACCGGCAAGAAGGCAGTCCACAGCCGGATAATTATCAATGGCAGAATCAACGTGCAAAACGTACCAGAAGCCAGTACATACAGAGACTACCAATTGACTGCACCCACTTGATAATTGGCGACTCATTGATGAAAGGCATATACAGTGATCGTATGTCCTTATCACACGCCGATATAGCTACAACAATTCCACTTCCAGGTGCAGGGTTAGACAGTCTAACAAATAGTATACGTAGAATGGAAATAATCGAAAGCGTGAAGAGGATTACAATACATATAGGAATTAATGACACTATGAGAAACCAAAATATTACCATTTCTCAGTTACGAAAACTACTAGACTTATTACGCCATAATTTTCCAAATTCTAACGTGTTTTTCTCTTCCATCATACCACCATGTTATGGCACCGAACGTCGACTAGCCGACATAAACAACAACACCCTAGAGAAATTCTGTACTCAGTATAATGTACACTTTATCAACAACACACCATTTTTTACATCTCAAAGAGGCGCGCCAAAGAAACGACGGTACAGCAACCAGATCCACGCATCCACATTAGGTTATAGCTTCCTTGCTAAAAATATCAAGTTTCCGGAGAGAGCACAAAACAAGACCAACACACAAACACGACGAACATTGACTACTGAAGCCATTCGAAATATCCCCATCACCCCGGATACACTTCAGCTGACGTCTGACCCCCGAACGCCTGCTATTCAAGGTGCACACATGCTACCAAGAATAAATCAACCTCTCCTTCCTACCCCCACCCTCACTCGTGAAGGAAATAACTACCAGGAAGATTTCCCTAACCTCACTTCCAACGAACCCTCGTTGCAAGCAGCGGTACACACGCACGGCAGTAATACCACCTTGACACACCAAGATCAAGACAGCTATGGGCTCCATAGCAGACAACAAGAGGTTCCGCATCACCAAATTCACGCCAGCAATGAACGAAAAAGTAGGCAACAGGTTCCGCATCACCAAGTTCACGCCAGTAATGAGCGACCAAGCGGACAACAACAGGTTCTGCATCATTGGAGTCCAGAACTTCTATACTTGATGCGATTTAGTCCTGCCGCACTGAATCACGCCCTCATGATGTCTCTACAATACAGACCTGTGTGATAGGATACGTATTAAAAACGGAACCCTATATGAATTGATACCAGCAACAGAGCTTCCTCCTTGAACTCTAATCGCTTACTGCTTAACGTTTTATTTCCCGTGTGGGATACACCGCTTTAAACAGAGACATTGACTTTTATAGTCATTTATTAATTCTTTTGGATAACAGTTGGTTACTTAGCTTGTGAAGTAGTTTATTTCAGTTTAATTATTTGTTGTATGTTCTTTAATTCGTTTTGTTCCGTGTTTGCATTATATTCGTTGGTCTAATTAGTTATATCGTTATAATACTGTCATTTACTTATCGATTTGTATTACTGATATTTTGTAAGTTAATGTAATTGTGATTTTTTATTATCTTGTATTTTTGCTTAACTTTGACTAATTTACACTTTCTTCGTGGATAAAATGTCTGAGAAGTGGCAACACTGGCTCAATAAGTCAGGAATACGCATTGGACACTTAAACATTTGCAGCTTATTTAACAAGCTACCAGAGTTATCTTCTATTCTTAATCAAAATTTTCATTTATTCGGCCTTAGTGAAAGTAGGCTTAATGATAAAATTTCAGATGAGGACATCTCTATTAAAGGGTACAAAGTTTTTAGAAGGGATCCCTGTAGGAAACAAGAGACAGGCATAGTAACCTATGTTTCTAATTTACTAAATGCTCACCGTAGGCTAGACTTTGAAACTTGCGAAATAGAATGTATTTGGTTAGAGCTGAAACTTCAAAACCGCACACCCCTGATAATTGGCTACCTCTATCGAAATCCCAGTGCTGGACACGTCTGGTACGGAAACTTCACTACCATGATGGACGTGGTTTTCGCTTCCGGGAAGGAAATTATACTACTCGGAGACTTTAACATTGACACCAACAAATCCAACATAATATGGGGAAATATAATTGCATCATACAATTTCCAACAAATAGTACAACAAGCTACTAGAGTAACAAAGTCATCTTCAACAGTCATAGATCACATTTATGTAACTTGCTCAGACAACATCATAGAATGCACCGTACCCAATTGTGCAATGAGCGATCACTACCCAATATGCTGCACGTGGTCTAAAAAAGGAATTAAAACTCCTAAACATAAACACATAAGTGTAAAATATAGAAGTTACAAAAATTTCAACCAAAACCCATTTTTACAGGACTTGCTCAGTTCACCTCTAGACAATGTTTATCAGCTTTCTGACCCGGACGATGCTCTGGAATTCTGGATGAAAACCTTTATTGATGTTTTTGATAGACATGTGCCAGTCAAGGAAGTTCGAGTAAAACACCACGTCAAGCCACCTTGGATCACTCAGGAAATACTTGAAATTATGAGAGATAGAGATAAAGCACATAAAAAGCGGGATCTCAGTGCATACCGTACTCTTAGAAACAAAGTTCAATATACCATACGACGGGAAAAGAAAAATTACTTTAAGAACTTAGTAATGGATAAAACAAATAGTAAGGATATATGGAAGGCAATTAACACCTTGACAAACAAGAATAACTTCCGCAATTCTTTACCATCAAATCATATTACATGCGACCAATTCAGTGATTTTTTTCAAACTGACATAGACCAGATGAAGGCTTCAATACCTAATTCTCCTTGCAACTTATCTTTATTGTCATCGTTTTGCGAGAATAGATGCTCCCGCGATATTCTTTCCGACATACCGCTAATGACAATCACTGAAGTATTCACTTACCTCAGTAACCTAAAAAAACACAACCTCATCTGGGTTAGATGGAATCAGCAACCGGATTCTCCGTTGTGCTGCGCCAGTGATCTGTATATCACTAACCTATGTATATAATCAGTGTCTCACCAAAGGCCACTTTCCATCAGCTCTCAAAATCTCCAAAGTGTACCCTCTTCTTAAATCTGGTTCATTAGACAATGGTCTCCCGAACAATTACAGACCCATTTCTTTACTATCATCACTATCTAAGCCACTAGAAAAACACATCCATAAAGTAACATTACAGTATTTAGTTCGCAACAAGCTTATTGTGGACAGCCAATCAGGATTTCGACCAAAATATTCTTGTCATACGGCCCTAACAAACATGATAGAAAATTGGCACCAGAATATAAACAACAACAGTCTATGTGGAACTGTGTTTATTGATTTCAAGAAAGCATTTGATATGATAGATCATCTTATTTTAATTAAAAAACTTGAGACAATGAAAATTGGCCCTAATGTAGTCACTCTAATATCATCTTTTCTATCAAACAGAAAGCAAGTAGTATCACATAATCAATCTCTGTCTCAAACCACTACCTTCAATATTGGAGTACCGCAAGGCTCTATTCTTGGCCCTCTACTATTTGCCATTGTGAGGTTTTTTTGTGGGGTTTATAGAGAATTACAGAAGTTCTAATGAGTGAAGTTCTATAAAGTATATCTCTCTATAAAAGATACAGGTTAGTAACAGCAAGTGTTGTCTAGAGGTATTGATATTTATTCTCGCATAACCCTTGTAGAGAAACCATTCAGAATTTTGGCTCATCGAGTACCCCCCACTGTGAGAAATTAGACACAAGTTAAGTTCTACACAGAATTATTTATAGATGATTTCTCTTCTAGGCCATATATATATAGAGAGAGATCTTGGCAGTTAGCCACAGTAACCAATGAAAGCAGTTCTCTCATCTTCCAGCTGACTGTGCTCTGGTCGCCAACCTCATTTTTGATCTCATTACATCTTTCAAGTGACACAAGACACCTGGACAATTGATCACCTTGACAATTGTACCATTGTAGTGAGCATAAACAACAACAACTGTATTTTACACTGGTTGAACAAGACAACATGAGAAGATCTTGACAACAGTTGGACAAACATTCACAAAGAATGATCACACCAACAGGTTAGACAAGTCATACATCATGGAAGATACTTGACAACAACCACACAGACTTTCACAATCTCTGTAACCAACAGCAACAGTAGAGTAACAGTCACCATGAAGATGCTTGACACCAGTTGGACATTTCTTTCTCAACAATGTACAAGACAATCACAGAGACGTGTATCTCAAAAAAACTGTTTTCTTACTACTAATCATTTATTAATGTTTCTGGACCAGGTGAAGACTCAGGCTTAATATAGTCAATCATCACACTTCAAATTCTTAGTTAATATGTAATATATTGACATAATTATGAACCTAAATACAACACCCAAATCCCACCGAGACATTAATCTAAATAACCCTCCTCCTTCACTTCTCTACTCCATAAGTTATCCTACACCACACTTTAGACTTAAATCCTTTCTTCGACTGTTACTGAGGGAAACACAAGATAAGCCATAAATTGGGGCAAGCATAGGGACGTTCTGCTCCACTGGTCTGTTTCATCCTTTTAGCACCTATGATGGTGTTGGACAGCTCAGGTTACAGTTCTCCCCATGATGGTTTTCCAATTCAGGCTATTCCCTGCTGTCACAATCTTGAAAGAAATTTTAAAGCTCTATCTTTTCACTGGTGAGTTCATGAAGTTGACACTTAGGACTGTTCTTTTACTTTTCCAGTAGAGGAAGATCTAAAAAGAAACAATATGTCCTAGCATTCTTCTTTCTGTCTATCTCACCTAAATTTGACTGTTCATGAAGTTGACACCCAAGACTGTTCTTTTGCTTTTCCAGTAGAGGAAGATCTAAAAAGAAACAATATGTCCCAGCTGTCTTTCTTCACAGTCTATCACTCCTAAGATTTCTGATGGAACTGAATCACCACACCAACTTAACACCAATCCATTTTTGGGAATTTGCTCTATGTATTAACTTCTACTCCTTCAGCTTTCAGCCATTATTAATATTAAGCTGTGATAAGGTCAGCTCCAAGTGCACCTTTAATGTCCACTCTTAGCCAGTAGTGACATGCTGAAGACCAGGTGATCTCTCCTCTTAAGGTTTCTTCTTGAATTTATCTTGAAGATATAGCCTGGAGCTTTTACAAAATTGGAGAGTATCCCTGTCTTAGGCTTTTAAGAAAGACTTTTCTTCAGTGCCATCTGTATAGGCCAGAATTAGTGGATTCAGGCTGAATCTTTGCAACCTGTTGTTCATTTTGGTCTTTTTGGAGTCTAACTTTTCAGCTGGAGTTGAAGCTAGAGCTCAGGACTTCCCTGGATTGTCCTGGTAATTGAAAGGCCTCCCCCATCTTCCTCATTCTCTGTTAATAAACAAAGGCACAACATGTGTTTTACATCTATTGAACCATTGTCACAGTTATACAGTACTATCACAGATTCAGAGAGGAATGGGAGGGGAAAGGGGAGTGTGATATTCGAACACCCGCCTCTCACTGATGATGAAGTACAATTTTAATTGGGGGTTTGGGGTGATATACTTTCTCCAGGTTCATCCCCAAAACCGTGAAGTCATAGGCACATACTCCTAATCAGAGGCAGCTTCACACAATTATCTTGTAAATTCTCACAATGAGTAGATCACAGGGACCGGTGTACCATGAGAACAGACAGTGTGATTAAGCACCAAGAAGTAGGCATTGTATGGCAGAAATCATGCACTAGAAGTAGAATTGCCTTCACATGTGGAATACACATAATGAAAGAAAACATGAATTTTCCCTGACAAATAGCATGAGCCTTCCCATGTATTCATCTGACAGACACTAGGTTAATTTCTACACTGCAATGCAGTCCTGCAAACATGGATATAATAAGCGTCTTTACTTTTAAAAATATGAGAAGTTAATTATATAATTACCATCTCATTCACTCAAACATTCTCAGCCATTATAAGGGAGAAATTACATGTAGTATATAGCATCACACATTCTGAAACATAACTGCCAAAGGTAACTCTCAAGAGCGATGTACAGTTTGGTTAAGAATGGTCATGATAGGCACTCAACGAATGTTCAGAGCGCACAAAGGTTTTGCAATATGCATTGAGCGTGGTTTACAGTCATAAGCATATACAAATCATCAAATCAGACAGACAATAGACATGGTAAGAATGTTTCACTGCGGTAGACATGACAGGTTTTGAGCGGCAGTTTTAGAGTCACTGTACCGAAGTCCTGTCTTCTTTCACATTTTCTCAAGAAAATACTCGGCCATTCGTCTCTCTCTCACTTCATCAGGTTTACACATAACATATTAAATGATTTAGGTACCTGGAGTGCAGATGACCACATCCTAAAGAATGCTTTTGGGCAAATTTTACCACTGCATCTTGAACACGTCCTTACGGGATGGAATCAAGGCTTCGACTGGCGGGCTAATTATGTATTAAGGAGCGTTACCAGCCCAAGGGTTACCCAATGAAATTGAGACCCCACCATTCATCTACCCTCTCTCGATCTAGAATCTACGATTCTATTTTTAGTTAGGGTATCACGACGGCTTACGTGGTTAACTACTGAGTATTGAGAAATGAAAATGGACTGGGGATGCGAACGTCTGAAGACATCATGCCACAGCCATATATATTAACGATCTACCTTTGCATCTTTCGTCGTCCTGCGATCTATTTGCAGACGACTGTACAGTGTACACAAACGCTGAAAACTGTATTTTACTTGAGTCGTCTTTACAACAAGAATTAAATAATGTAGTTAGGTGGAGCTATTCAAACCGTATGCAAATTAACATCACTAAAACAAAATCAATGTTATTAACAACCAGACAAAGACTTCAGACTCTAAGCTCACACACAACACTTCAACTTCACATCGATAACATGCCAGTAGAAAGTGTAATTGAGCACAAAACATTAGGCCTAATCATTGATAGAAACCTAACCTTTAATTCCCACGTTCAAGTGCTCATTAAACAAACAGCGAAAAAAGTCTACCAACTCGCCAAAATTAAAAACTTCCTTGATGAGGACACAAGGAAACTATTCTATACTTCTCATATACAGACACACTTTGACTACTGCTCTACGATCTGGGACGGTTGTTCTAATTCAAACACCAAGCGACTTTACTCACTCCAGAAACGGGCCATGAGTCTAATTTATAGCAAACATTTAACTGACAATCCTAGCCTGTATAAACGCCTTCAGTTACTACCACTCCGTAAACGCCTGCTTTTCAATAAAGCTAAACTAATTCACAAAATCCTGCATCGGAATGCCCCAAATTACCTTTGGCCATTGTTTAAATATAATGCTAGACACAGTAAACGTTTAAATATATTACACATTTCGAAGCCTAGGATTGACTTATACAAAACAAGCTTAACGTCCTCTGCAGCTCAGCTGTGGAACAATCTTCCACAAGAAATCAAAGACATCACCAATCCCTTTTCATATAATCGCAAATTATTCGAACACTATCTCAATATGGATTACCTTCCCCCTTAATAAAAGAGATAATAATAATAATAACAAAACTCTAGTATAACAGCCAGTCCCCTTTTGGTAGGCCAGTATATTCCACATGGCTAACAACAAGTGTCAGACCATTATCTAATATGACTGTGTCGTGTAGTTTTGATGTTCGCATTTTGCCCATGCCTTTATAATGCATATCCTTTATATTGTTGTTGTTCTCTGTTAGCCTTGAATGATGTGTGAATGAAATAATGTATGAAAGAGAGTGATAGAAGGGCAGAATGTTAGACGGGCCTGCGTGCCCAATTCTTAACCCTTTGAAAATAAAGTTTGTTCGTGCGTTCGTTCGTTCGTTCTCTTCTCTCTCTTTATCTCTCTCTCTTTCCGCTCTTTCTTTCTTTCTTTCTTTCTTTCTTTCTTTCTTTCTTTCACTCACCCAATCAATTTATCAAATTATGATTTTCGAGAATTCGCTAGACGGTGACGCGGTCATCTACACAGATGGGTCGGTCGTCCGACATGTGAGAAGCTCATGGGCCTTTACAGCTCGGGCCGGAGGGAGAATTGTGAAGGAGGACTCTGGTGCTTTCACTGAAACCACAAGTAGCCTGACCATGGAAGTCATAGCAGTAAGTAAAGCAATAACATGGCTCGAGACACAGACATACACTAGGGCTTGTTTCCTTAGCGACTCAATGAACATGATCAAGAGGATAGAGGAGGGGTCGATCCGAAGAGAATGGTTGCTGCCTCTGAAGCGGTCTCGGCTGGCAAAGATTAGTTTCATCTTCGTGCCAGGGCATGCGGAAGTACAAGGGAATGAGCGGGCTGACAAGCTCGCAGGTAAGGCTACTGTGGAGGGCGGACGCGCCATGGACCAGGCTGACATTCTGAATGCTCTTAGAGAAGTGAGACTTTTGCGAGAACCAAGTGATGACTGTGAATCTACAACAATGGCCAGACTGCGAGAGCAGCAAATTAAAAGAGGGGTGGCCAAACAAGAACACTACGCAGGAAGCCAAAGAAGATTGATAAACCAACACAGAACTGGCGTCGTTAGCCGCTACACGCTGCGGGATTTGCTGAGGAGGGGATCCGAGCACTTATGGACTGAATGGTTCGATGTGCAACGAGGATGATCTGTCGACTAACTAACTAACTAATCAATTTATCATGACCCACCCACCTATACGTATCTTGTGGCTTCATCATTCAGAGGTTTGTCCTAAACACAACTTTGTCCTCAAAACAGTGCTCCAGAATCTCTTTCTCTCTCTCTCTCTCTCTCTCTCTCTCTCTCTCTCTCTCTCTCTCTCTCTCTCTCTCTCTCTCACTCTCTCTCTTTCTCTCTCTCTCTTCTCTCTCTCTCTCTCTCTCTCTCTCTCGGTATCTCTTGCTCTATCTCCCTCACTCTTTGGCAATCTCTCGCTCTCTCACTGTCTCTCTCGCTCTCTCTCGCTCTCTCTTGCTCTTTCTTGATATCTCTTGCTCTGTCTCTTGCCCCCTCTTTCTTGTTGTCTCATCTCATCTCATCATGTTCCTCTTGTACCTTGCGGTGTCGAGGTGAAGTATAAACTTCGTGAGAGTGCCCGGTTATGGGCTTCGTATATCGACATTCCCATGGATTCTGTTATTCCCTCCATCCAACGTTTACGTGGTCGGCCTCTTCCTCTGTTTCCATCTGGTCTGTACATCATTGCTTGTTGTGGCATGCTGTTGCCTGGTAGCCTACTTGCATGGCCAAACCATTTGACTTGCTGCTTTCTAATAAAATCTAGAGCAGCTTTAACCCCTACTTTAGTCCTGATTTCTTCATTTCTGATCTTATCTCTTCTTGACACGTTGAGTATTCTTCTCAGAAACCTCATTTCTGTTGTTGTTATTTTTCTTTTCTTTTTTTCTGTCATTGTCCAGGTTTGGCATTGGTAGCACAGAGTTGGTAGGAAGATTGTGTTGTAAAGTGCCTTCTTAGTAGTTATTGATACATGTTTGTTCTTTAGTATTGGTGCCATTTGTCCAATGAGTTGATTTGCCTTATTGCACCTATTTTCGATCTCGTCTTCTGATCTGCCATTTGATGATATTATACTTCCTAGGTACTTGAAGCTCTTTACTTGTTTCAAGGGATGTTCGTTTAGGTGAATTTTTGCTGTTTGTTCTTCTTTAGATATAGTCATTACCTCTGTTTTGCTTGTGCTAATTTTCATGTTATGTTCCCTACACATTTCGTTTAGACTATTCATGTGGTCTTGTAATTCAGCTTCTGATTTTGCTATTAGTGCTTGGTCGTCCGCAAACAGGAGTTCTCTAATGGTTAGATTTGCAGATGGTTCTTCTTCTGTGTTCTCGTCATGCGGTATTCTTGCTGTCTCTGCTTGGCTGGTTTCTTTACATATGTTGTCTATATATGTTATGAACAAGAGAGGGGACAGGACACAACCTTGTCGTACTCCAGATCTTATGGTGAAGGGTTCTGAGTGTTCTCCAGTTGCTCTCACTATGCATTCACTGTTGTTGTATAAACTTCTACATAGGTTTGTTAGATGTGTACTCACTCCATATTGTTTAAGGATTTCCCACAGCTTGTTTCTATCTACCCTATCAAATGCCTTTTCTTGGTCGACAAAGGCTAAGTAGAGTGTTTCATTGAATTCAATTGATTTTTCTATAAGTTGTCTAAGAGCAAAAATGGCGTCTGTGCATCCTTTGTTTTTCCTAAATCCAAGCTGCGTTTCGCTTAGCTGGGGTTCTAAAGTAGTTCGTAATCTTTTTTCAAGAATTTTGCAAGTATGACTCAACAGTGAAATGCCTCTGTATTGTGTGCAATCTCTTTTGCTGCCTTTGTTTTTCCAAATTGGGATAATTATGGCGTTTCCCCAGTCTCGTGGTGTCTGTTGTTCTACCCAAACATGGTTGAATAGTCTATGTAGCCAAGCTGTTCCTACTTCCCTTGCTGCTTTAATTAGTTCATTTGGTATTTCATCCTGTCCTGGTGATTTGTTTAATGGGGCTAATCTGATGGCTTCTATAATTTCTTCTGTTAGTATGTCTGGTTCTAGTTCCTCGGTGACATCTGTGTAGGTCTCTTGATTTCCTGTGACATCTGATGGGATGTTGAGGAGTTGTTCGAAATACTGCTTCCATCTTATTAGGATCTGTTTTTGTTCACTTATTGGTTCTCCATTTTCGCTGTTAATTATTTCAGTTGGGTCAAAGGGTTCTCCTCTGGTTCGCATTGCACTTATATTTTTGTAGAAGTTTCTGGTTGCCTCCTTGTAGTTTTTTTGGGGGGTTTCTCCATACTCTTCCCAGTCTTTTTGTTTTTCCCTCTTTACTATTCTACTCACATGTCTTCTCGCTATTCTGTATTCTCTGTAATCACATTCCTGTTTGCTCTTCAACCACTTTTTATATTTTTCCTTTTTTTCTTTTACCGCTTTCTTTACTTCTGCGTTCCACCAACTTGTTATTTTCTTTATCCGAGTTTTGCGTTTTTTCGTGGTTCCGCATGTTATTTTTGCAGTATTTAAAATGCTTGATTTGAACATCTCCCATTCTTCTTCAACTGTTTTTCTTTCCGTAGGTAATTTTACAAAGAGTTCAGTTAGTTCTTTCTCATAATTTTCCCTTCTTGCCTCGTCTTTAAGATTTTTTAAGTTGACTGATTCGCATGGCATGTATTTTCCTGCTCTTTGTTTTCTTCTTCTAATGGTTCTTATTGTGGCAACGACTGCTTTATGATCTGTGTTTACGCTGAAATTGGGCACTGCTCTTGCATCTAATATATTTCTCTTTCTGTTATTTCTTGTTAATATAAAATCAATTTGGCTTTTAGTATCTAGATTGTTCCATTTATACCAGGTGTATACTTGCGAATCTTTATGTTTATAGAATGTGTTTGTTATATAGAGGTCGTGTTGGCTGCAAAGCTCTATCAGTCTACTTCCGTTATCATTCCTTTCATTTTGATGATCTCCAAATGCTCCCAGGTGTTTTTCTATGCCCACTCTGTTATGTCCTAGTCTTGCATTGAAGTCTCCCATAACTATGATGTTGTCCTGCTTATCTATTTTATTTAGCACATCATGTATGTCTTCGTAGAAGTCCTCGCATTCTTGCTCATTATTGTTTGCATTACATGGTGCGTATATCTGTACATATGTTGTGATTGTTTGTTCTTTTATTCTCACTGTTATGATTCTTTCTGATATATATATATATATATATATATATATATATATATATATATATATATATATATATATATATATATATTTCCCTCTTTCTTGTTGTAACTATAATATATATATCTTACCCTCTCTTGCTTCTCTCTCCTGCTCACTCTTGCTCTCTGTCTCTTCAGTTACTGACACCCCACAAACGCCTACTTTTTAATAAGACTAAACTAATTCACAAAATCGTATTTCAAAATGCTCCAAGCTACCTTTGGCCATTGTTCAAATATAACGCAAAGCATAGTGAACGACTAAATATACTTCATGTCCCTAAATCTAGGATAGACATATAAAACTAGCTTAGTATACCCTGCTGCTCAGTTGTGGAAAAATCTCTCTCTTGCTCTCGCTCTTGCTCTCACTCTCTCTACTCCCTCGTCTCTCTTTCTTCTGTCTCTCTCTATTGCTCACTCTTGCTCTCTGTCTCTTGCTCTCTCTTGCTCTGTTTCTTTCTCACTCTCTCTTTCTATCTCTAATGCTCTATCATGCTCTCTCTCTTGCTCGCTCTGTATCTTGCTCTCTTTCATGCTGTCTCCTGCTCTCTCTCTCTCTCTCTCTCTCTCTCTCTCTCTCTTGCCATCTCTCTCTTGCTCTCTCTCTCTCTTGCTCTTTCTCTTGCTCTTTCTCTCCTGCCCTTTTTCTTGCTCTGACTCTCACTCTTGCTCATTCTTGCTCTGTCTCGTGCAAAAGAGAGAGCAAGAGATAGAAAGAGAGAGCAAGGGAGGCATTCTTGCTCTCTCTCTCTCTCTCTCACTCTTGCTCTCTCTCTCTCTTTCTCTCTCTTGCTCTGTCTTTTGCTCACCTCACTTTCTCTTTCTTGCTCTCTCTCTCTTGTTATCTCTATTTTGCTCACTCTCTCTCCTGCTATCTCTTGCCCAGTATCTTGCTCTCTCTCTCTCTTGCACTCTCTCTCGCTCTCTCTTGCTCTGTCTCTTGTTCTTTTCTGTTGCTCTCTCTTACTGTCTCTCTCTTGCTCTATCTCTCTCTCTCTGGCTTTTCTCTCTCTTGCTCTATATAGTTTGCTCTCTGACTTGCTCGCTCTTTAGCTCTCACTTCCTCTTTCTCTTCCACTTTTCATGCTCTCTATCTTGCTCTCTCTCTCTCTCTCTCTCTCTCTCTTGCTGGCTCTCTTGCTTACTCTTGCTTCTCTTTTGCTCTATGTCTCTCTGTGTCTCTCTCTGTCTCTCTGTCTCTCTCACTTTCTTTCTCTTGCTGTCTGTCTTGCTCTGTCTCTGGTTCTGTCTCCGGCGCTTTCTCTCGTGCTTCTCTCTCTTACTCTTTCTCTTGCTCTCTCTTGCTCTTTCTCTCTATTGCTCTCCCTCTCTTGCTCTCTCTTGCTCTGTCTCTGGGTCCCTTGCTCTCTCTCTCTCTCTCTCTCGCTTCTCTCTCTCTCTTGTTCTCTCTCTCACTCTTGCTCTCTCTCTCTCTCTCTCTCTCTCTCTCTCTCTCTCTCTCTCTCTCTCTTGGGCTTCTTCTTCTGCATTCATCCGGAGAATTTTTCGGACGTTATGCCGTTGTGCCTGTTTACAGCAGAGCTGTGTTCTTGCGCCGTTAGGCCGACACATCCGACTTCTGCAGGCATTTGTTGACCGGGATAAACTTCCCGGGCTCCCTGGTCTGTCTCTTGCTCTATCATTCTTGCTTTCACTCTTGTATTTCTTTTACACTCTCCCTTTTGTTCTCTCTCTTGCAGATTCTCCCTTGCTCTCTTTTCCTTGGTCTCTCTATTTTGCTCTCTCTCTCTGGCGATCTCTCTGGTTCTCTCTCACATCCTCTCTCTCTTGCTCTGTCTCATTTTCTCTCTCTTGCTCTCTATCTTGCTTCGTCTCTTGTTCTCTCTCTACTTTCTCTCTCTGGCTCTATCTCACTGGCTCTCTCACTTTCTCCCTCTTGCTCTCTCTCTTATTCTGTCTCTTGCTCTCTCTGTTCTTGTTCTCCCTCATTCACTCTCGCTCACAATCTTTCTCTCTCTCTCTTTCGCTCTTTTCTCACTCTCTCTCTCTCTCTCCCTCTCTCTCTCTCTCTCTCTCTCCCTCTCTCTCTCTCTCTCTCTCTCTCTCTCTCTCACACACACACACACACACACACAAACCAACCATCCTACCCCTGTTGCTGTGATGTGTACGTCATCTATCACATCTTGAATCCATCAACGATGTGACCCCCTTCCCCCCTCTTCCCCGCCCCTCCACCCGTAGATTTCTTTTCCAGACATTCATGTCTTTCTTATATCCCCAGAATATTTCGTTGTCCACAACTTTATGTGCTTTAGTAACCAATCTTCTTTAATACTGAGTTCCTGGAGCACAGATCCCTAACAAAGTAGGACACTCCTGTTACGGGTCAGCCGTGAGTGGAGCGCAACGACCAGGGTTTGACATTTCCACACATGTCACGTAGCTGCGAAGATCCAGTCCGTTGTATGGATGAGACACTTTTACGCCAGTAATATGAACTGACATACCAACAGGAGCACTGACATACAGACACACTACTCACACCATACACATACCATCACCTTTACACACCCACCCACACACACACACACACACACACACACACACACACACACACACACACACACATTCCAAATTAGCAACACAAATTATGAAGATGTGAGCTGAAGTGCAGTTGTTTTTAATGTCTGAATTATGAATACAGCACACTGAAATACGAAGCTTGTTTTAGTAAGATTTCACAAAGAATGGGACCACCTTTCAGGCCATAAAGTGTATGTTTGTACAATCCCATATTTGTAGGCCTACCAGCGCTTGATTGGCGATGTGGCCAACATCAATCAGGCCGCATGTACCTCCCATAATATTTCTTGATACAAATTGTAGGTTGGGTCGGCATAGGAAGAGGGGAGAGGGGGCATGTCAGTGAAATAATCCTCATCCCCTCGTACAGGTTTCGAACATATAACTACCAGGCTGGCCAGCAAACGTGCTAGTCAGTGCGACCTCCCCCCCCCCCCCCCCCGACACCCCACCCTAGCATTTAAGTTAATAAGTAAATCAACAAACACGGAAAGTAGTTCTTATCAGCTTGTGAACGTTGCGGCTAGAAAACCTTCGCCAGCACACGCACACAAAAGGACACTGATACCATGATACCATGACACTTAAAGTGTTGTTATAGTCAACAACACTCCGACTGCCTTTACTTTCCAAGATATTTCCTGGCATTCACTGTAGGCTGGATCGACATGGACGCCTGGGTCAGTGTTAAATATTCACCCCAGTGCGGTACTGCTGTACTAGAAGAAGATATTACAGTCTGCAGTGGGTTGTAAGTATAAATAATTGATTACTGAGCCATTGTTGTGGTGTCGGCCACCGCTACAAGCTGGGGGAGCCAATGAGGAACGGATCCGCGCACTTATAGACTGAAAGGTTCGATGTACAGCGAGGATAATCTGTAAATGTAACTAACTAACTACCTAGTTAACTTACTAACTGTCTAGCTAACTAGCTATCTAACTAACTAGCTAACTAACTAGCTAGCTAACTAACTAACTAACTAACTAGCTAACTACCTAATTAACTAGCTAGTTAATTGACTAACTAGTTAACTAACATGCTAACTAATTAACTAACTAGCTAACTACCTAAATAGCCAACTAACTAACTCATTTCTAACAACCAACTAACTAATTAACTAACTAATTGACTGACTAGTTAATTAGTTAATAGCTAACTAAATAACTAACTAACTGACTGACTGACTAACTAATTAACTAACTGACAGATTGACTGAATGAGCGATTGACTGACTAACTAACTAACTAACTAACTAATTACATAGATAAGTAATTACTTAACTAATAATTAAGTAACTAACTAACAATCTTAATAACTAACTAAATAGGTACCTAACAACTAATTTGCCAGCCAGCTAATCAAATATCTAACTAAGGTAGTTAGTGTGTTAGATATGAGAAGAAAAATGTGTAAGCTCTTGTAAATTCCCCCCCTCCCCTCCCACGAAATTTTAATAATATTCTATTTCAGCTAATTACCCCACAATTGTCGTATCCTGTGCATTTTTGTTTGCAAGTTCCAGAATTTTCTCATACACACCAATCAAGAAAAGCCTGGGATAAGCCACAAGTTTACAAACCACGTCTATCTCCAGCAGATTCGGGTGACTTTTGGTAAACGGCGCCCACGTCACAAGATTAGATCCGCCATTTTGAGGTATGTGTTCAGGTGTAGGCCTGCCATATTTGATGAAATTGGCCCACATAGTCTGGACAGCTTGACCTACTGCCCTGTCGGCTGCTGTAGTGTAATGGTAGCGGGAGTCAGGGTAGAAGACAAAACGCCGTTCTGCTGCGTGGTCCACGCCTCGCCAGGCGGGCGTGTTGGTGCCACTCATCCTGTAATAGAACTCATAGAGGTAGTGTCTGGTTGTTGCATTTGGAGCCGTGATAAACTTATTTATTTCAACAAGACTGCCGGCTCCAAATATAAAATCTGCTCCCTCTTGAACGAGAATTGATCTTAGTACGAGAGGGTCTGTCTGATTTCCAATATACCCATCGACACACTCCGTTATAAGTTCACCTGAGTTGCTGTAGCTTGCTAACTGACCCGCAACGACATTTTGAAACTGTTGTCTTGTTATGCCATCGTCTTCGGGATCCTGAACCCCACCTGACATTTCTCCGGAGTTGGTGCCATGCAGTGTGTCCACTTTGTTGTAATTTCTGTCTTTTAACAAATTAAACGGGTCATCTGGCAAAAATCCGAACTTTGATTCGATCCTGGGAGAAAGCCTGCCATCTCGTGTGACATTCATCAGTTCATCAACACTGACTGATTGTAGACATTGCAAGATGTCAACAGAAGCTGTCTTGTTGCACCCTACACGTGCTGCAGATTGCAAGGTTGAGTCTCTTACAGTAACTTTAGCGCTCAATCTTTCCACTGCACCAAGAGACAGAGACGAACCGCTTTCCATAATAGCCCTTTTAAAAAGTCCCTTTGCTAAGGGAGAAACTATGAGCAAGGACACACTGAAAGCACCAGCGCTTTCCCCGCCGATGGTCACTTGTTTAGGGTCACCACCAAATGCTGAAATGTACTTCTTAACCCACTTTAGGGCTAGTACCTGGTCTAACATCCCATAATTTCCAGGCATGACGTCATCACCAGTGGACAGAAAGCCGAAAGGTCCGAGTCTATAATTGATGGTCACTGCTACAACCCCCTGGGGGGCCATGGTGGCACCGTCACCATCGTTATATGCTGAACCCGCACGATAGCCTCCCCCATGAATCCACACGAGAACCGGAAGCGAAGCATTCACATCCGGGGTGAACACGTTGAGATAGAGGCAGTCTTCTGACCTTACAGAAGTCAAGTCTTCCCCTGTGAACTGAGGACAAATTGTGCTCTTTGAAACTGCGTCCTTGATCCCTGTCCAGTTGGTTGGTTTGGGTGGCTGAAATCTGAGGTCACCTGAAAGTATAAGAAATATGATGGTAAAATAAGTGATCGCCGGAAAGTATGTGAAATATGATGGTAACATCAGACATCACGTGAAAGTATACGAAATATGATGATAACATCAAAGATGACCTGAAAATATACGAAATAGGATGGTAGCATTGTCACAGTGTTTGTCTTTAAAGGATCATGTGGAGGTTTGATGATGATTGCTGGTAAGGGACTTAAACTTAATGCATTGATGGCGATGGTAGAAACCGATGCAGAGCAGATAATGCTTTACAGGCTCTTTCAGCAGTTAATAATTTCTGTCACTGAATATGGTTTGGGGCTGCTGACAGTATCAAAGAGCCAGCTTGAAAGCTTGGAGCGCATACAAAATGCGGCCATGCGGGTGATTCTGGGGTGCACAAAGGTCACACCAATTATATGTATGAGGCATATCCTAGCGCTACCAACAATGTCGGACAGGCATAGGGTCGTTCAAGCCAAATGGTGCCTGAGAGTTGCTACAGGTAGGGATCAACCCCTGCATAAAGGCCATGGATATGGTCAAGAATCATAGACTGAGGCGAGGCACAGGCAGAAAGGTCTGTACGTCAGGTGTGCGATCTAGAGACCATCAATCGTAAAAAAGAGTGGGTTAAAGTACCGGAAGACATGACAGACTGGCACAATGTAATAGTAACACTGGGTCGTGACGTGAGTGCAGAGAATGGGCAGCGGGCCGCACAGAGTTTGAGGTCAACAACTTTTCTAAAGTAACACACATCAAGATGACATAGTGATTTACACTGATGGGTCAGTGGTGAGAAACAAACGTATTGGTTGGGGTTTCATCGCGAAGGCTAATGGACGATGCCTGAAAAAGGAGTCTGGCATATGAGGCTACGACCTCCAGTATGGGAAGGGAGGTGGAAGCAGTAACGGCGGCATTCCGTTGGTCAGATGAGACCACAGCAACACACAATGCATTCAGCACAGACTCAAAGAGTATGTGTTAAGTGAGGTGGAGAAAGGAACGTATCGTGTGGAATGGCTATCCTATCCTCGCTTCAAAGGTCACAAATTGCGAGAATTGTATGGATTATTTGCCCTGGCCATGCCTGAGTGCGGAGGGGGTTGGAGGGTTGGGGAGAGAATGAACAGACTGATAAGCTGGCCACCTCTTGGTAGATTACCTGTAGACAAGAGAGAAGTGGTCGCGCGCCTGTAGGACCACGTGGAGGGGGGGGGGGGGACCAGATTGAGAACCCAAACGTGGACAGAATGATATTGCGGGGGATAGGCAGAGATTCTGGCAGAATCTCAAAACTGAGAGGGAAGACCAGAAGAGTGTTCAATCAGATAGCGGTTGGAACGATTAGTAGTGTGACTCTTCGCATGGATGTTGAACGAGGGGACGGAGCGCGTATGGGAATGTCCTGAGTGCAGTGATGTCAGGCCTTAACTCAACTCAACTCACCTCAACTTGACAATATTAGAAAACACACTGTCACGTAAAATCTTGAAGTTGTCGATCGAAGAAAATATGTCGCGCCATGCGTCTACAAGCAGCCAGGAATTCTTTAATGTATTGTTGATCGAGGAAGGACTGTCGCGCCATAAGTCTGCAAGCGGCAGCCATCCTTTTGATGTGGTAGACAGATTGTCTGGGTAAAAGTCGGCACGATCTTTTGTTGTGGGGAAATTATTCTCTAGATCACAGACAGGAGACACTTTCCCGGATGAAAGGTACAGACCGCAAGTTGTTGACATTAAGTCGGAAATGGAGAGAGAAAAATAGATTCTAGACGTCTAGTGTCTAGACAGTTTGTGACGTCATTCAGACACTGTATTGAAACAGTCTGGATAAACAACTTTGGAGTTAGTCGACCAAAAGTTGTGAAGCGCTACGGACGTGTGCAATATTCCTAGTTTGTTTCTAGAGAGAGACTATAGTGTCTAATGTTGATTTGCATCGGCGGACATTTAACCATTGTGTTATTCAATAGTCTCAATTTCAAGCAGGAATAAATATATGGTATTTATGTAAATAGTACTAACTTAGATTATTCTTAGGAATCGAGTGTAGTGATATGCGTTGATATAACGTATTATAAGAGCGTCGGCAACACGTAGCTTAAACTAGCTGGTGTGAGATATCAATCAACTCAGTGAGTTAAGGACAATGTGGTGGGATAATATTTAGGGAGATTGAGGATGGTTGGGGGGGGGGGGGTGGAGGAAATGTCAAATGGTGGGATCTTCCAGTAGGTTATCTGCTGGGTTTCTGCTCTTTTCCTTTAGTCTTTCCTTGTCTTACCATGACTCAGACCGATGCGATGAGCTCCTCGGCCTTGTGATAGAGATTGGTTCTCTGTTATACATCTGAGTGCGGCCGTTGGCCTACACTCACCTAATAAAGGTCGGAATCGGGTTGCTCTCACCAGGTGTGTTCTCTCTTCAACAGGTTCCACTAGATTGTACCACCAACTAGAAGAAAGTCATGGCTCGAGCATTGAAAGCAGAGTTTACTGAGAGGCTTTTGCACTGGGCCCATAACCCAGAGGGTCTGCAAGAACCTGGCCTCTGCTGAGCAGGAAATGATGATTATATAAGTGTGTTTCCTGAGTGATAGTTTAATTCACAGTAAAATCAAGACACTGACAATAACACCTGTACCGGGAACACTAGTAGACATAGATATCGGGAAAATTAACATTTTGAGTTACAATTGGTGAATTCCTATCATTACCAATTAACAGTGTGTGTTACAATTGGGGAATTCCTATGAACAATTAAATACTAACATTTAGTTTTCCAAAGTGACAGTAACATTATTTTTAGGATTCTCTGATCACAGAACTTTTATGAACAGAGTAGTTACACTGTGTGTGTTAGATTTATGATCAATATTGGACTGTTTCCACTATTGATGACCAAGCATCCGGATTGTCCAAGAGCTATCGGAGGAAGTCGACACTTGGCCTAAGAGACACATCATTTGGGTGAGGTCTTCTGTCCATCATATATGGTGCTGTTGTGTGGCCAGTGCAGTGATGAAACAGACTTTGCTCCTGAGCTATTCGGTCTGATTCTACATACACACTAGATTATACGACAGACATTCTACACATACACTTTTCACATACACGACACTTTTCTCTATTAAACTAATTTGTTGTTTTTGTTAGAGCCAGTGTTGTGTAGTTTGTTTTGGGAAAAGAATGAGAGGGGGCTTGGTTCAGTAGTAAGAGAGAGAGAGAGAGAGAGAGAGAGAGAGAGAGAGAGAGAGAGAGAGAGAGAGAGAGAGAGAGAGAGAGAGATCCAGAGACTGACGGGGTGTTGTGGCCAGAAATCTAGAAGATCCTCAAGATAGTGATATGGGGTTAAAAGATTGTTGGTGTTGATTCCCCTCACCCCAGGGACGACACATATATAATACGACACACACGCAGAAGTAACATCATTATCGTGCCCCTGTCAACTGGCGTAGGCATTCATGTCTCTCAGCAGATCTCGGTCCTTGATGTTCCAGATCCAATCTGGTGATGCTATTCATCAATGCCAGCTTCCTGGTCTATCCGGCATGATGTCTCCCCACCTACCTCTGCCACTTTTCCCACAGATCTTCCCTGTTGTCACGATATTTTCATCGCACGACTAAAGAACACATTCTTATGGTTACATACAATGTTCTACACATCTAGTGAGTACACATCTAATAAATCTATGTAGAAGCTTTTACAACAACAGTGAATGCATAGTGAGAGCAACTGGAGGGCACTTAGAACCCTTCATCATAAGATCTGGAGTACGACAAGGTTGTGTCCTGTCCCCTCTCTTATTTATAACATATATAGACAATATATGTAAAGAAACCAGCCAAACAGAGACCGCAAGAACACCGCATGACGAGAACACAGAAGAAGAACCATCTGCAAATCTAACCATTAGAGAACTCCTGTTTGCGGACGACCAAGCACTAATAGTAATAGCAAAATCAGAAGATGAATTACAAGACTACATGAAAAGTCTAAACGAAATGTATAGGGAACATAATATGAAAATTAGCACAAGTAAAACAGAGGTAATGACTGTAACTAAAGAAGAAAAAGCAACAACGATTCACCTAAACGAACATCCCTTGCAACAGGTACAGAGTTTCAAGTACTTAGGAAGTATAATATCATCAAATAGAAAATCAGAAGACGAGATCGAAAATAGATGCAATAAGGCAAACCAACTCATTGAACAAATGGCACCAATACTAAAGAACAAACATGTATCAATAACTACTAAGAAAGCACTTTACAACGCAATCTTCCTACCAACTCTATGTTACCAATGCCAAACTCGGACAATGACAGAAAAAGAGAAAAGAAAAATCACAACAACAGAAATGAGATTTTGAATAACGAAGACACAAACAATAGATTGCACGATTTATCGCCTGGCATATTTCGCTGCATCTCGTCAGGTACATACTGCAGAAATCACACAACTTACGTGAACTAATTAGATAAATCCTTCAAACTGAAATATACACATGTTCGCACAGTAATGTCGATTGTCTACCACGGTAATTTTAAACTGAAAAAAAAAAAACTTAAAAAAAGAAATGAGATTCCTGAGAAGAATACTCAATGTATCAAGAAGAGATAAGATCAGAAATGAAGAAATCAGGACTAAAGTGCAGGTTGTTGATGCACTAGATTTTATTAGAAGGCAGCAAGTCAAATGGTTTGGCCATGCAAGTAGGTTACCAACTAACAGTATACCACAACAAGCAATGATGTACAGACCAGAGGGAAGCAGAGGAAGAGGCCGACCACGTAAACGATGGACGCAGGGAATAACAGAGTCCATGGGAATATCGATACATGAAGCCCATAGCGGGCACTCTCCCGCTGTTTATACTTCACCTCGACACTGCAAGGTACAAGAGGAACATGATGTCACAAAATAAAACACCGCGTTTGACCAGCTGAGTACTATAAGAGGATTTCTGATTAAGCGTACTATCTGCAAAGCGACAATTGTTTCAACTAATACAGAGAAAACATTCATGGTTGTGGCTGCACATGTTCACAAACAGGTCGGGCATAAATAACAGCTGTACTTGTACATCTGGTCAGCAAACATAGGAACATTCGGAAGTGAGATGAATGCATACATCGCTTTGACAGTTTATCAACAGTCCGAGACAACCGGAATTGCCGGCTAGGGACAGGAAACAGTCCGTCTGTCAATTAGAATTTCCCGACATCAAACAGAAATGGCAGCGGTGATTGTCTCCAGTCGACAGAAGATTGACGGCTTGTTATTGGCAACTGTTGTTGGGAGTATACAGGAACTCGCTGGCTTGTTTTTGGGAATCTAAACAACTGATGACAACTCTGACATTGATGGAGCCAGGGAAAATAGATTCTTGACAATGGATGATATGCCCAAATAACACCTGCAGGACATCAACCATGTCACGTGACCAATTTTAGGGGTTTGCCAGAAAACCATGATTGGAGAGGACAGTTGAGCTCAAACCTTGGATTTTAGCGGACGTGCTTCGGCACTGTGGTTCTATTGGAATAATGTCTACCGTGTGCTTATTAGTGGATTTAATGGTTCACGTGCCTGTCATGGCAATTTGTAGATGTGATTTGTTAGACTGCAGTGTTGCCTAAGGTAGTATACTATGTAATTAGTCCTAATTAATTTAGGCGGTAGCATGGTGAAAACTAGTTAGAGTAGGGAAGTGATATTGGCTCTGCTAGGGTGAATAGAATACTGAGATTGCCCTCTGTTTATTGGTCTTTCCTTATCATAGCCTGATTCGGACGTAGGTGAGAAGCTATAAGGCTCTCTGACTGAGTAGTTAGCTGTAAAATAACAGAGCAGGGTAATAAGCTTACACCCAGCCGGTAGGATCAGTGACTAGTGCTCTCACATGATGTGTTGGTTTTCCCACAGGTTCCCCACCAGTTACTAGGAAACTCAACACTGGTTTTGAAGAAGTGCACTCCAATTGGACGATCACCAGTTGGACTCTAAAATGATTCTTACGGAAAAGGAATAACGTCCGAGAAGAAATATGGTATATGGTTACGCTGGACTTATACTCAGAAGGGTTCACCATGGCATGGCCCAGAAGAGTCAGCCAATATAACGACTCCTGTGTGGTATGGTTCACATAGGATGGGTGATGATTGTTGATATATCACACATCAGACAAACATTGTTTAAGGAACGAGAACATTAACGGATAAGTCATATCGTGTGCTAGATTCCAATGTAATATTACATATGACATATACTTGAACCTATATGAACACTAGTTAGGATCAAGTGTAGAAACATTAACAGTACAACCTAAATACACTACAAAGGATTTGTGCATTCTTTAGGACCGATAGGAACTTACAAAGTTAGTTGGCAACCAGTCCGTAATCAATCTGTACTTACAAACAGTATCTATTTCGGACGATCATGAAGATGGATTACCAGGTGGCTACCGATGACAGTCAGTATCCGGCAAGAGGGTTTCGACACTGGGTGAGGTGCACTGGTTATGATTTAATGTGCTGTGGTGTGCCCGTGCAATGAAGAACTAACTATGCTATTATCTGAAAGTCCGATCATACACACATTATAGAACACATCACACATTTTCTTTGCATACACGCCTTACGTACATTACACATTTTTTCTTTTAATAAATTAATCTTTATTAATTTTTAGAAGCAAGAGTTGTTGAATATGTTGCGTTGGGGAAGTATGAGAGGGGGGCATAGTACGACAGTGAGAGAGTGATAGGAAAAGGTGTCCACGGGCTGATGGAGTGTGTTGGACGGAAGCTGGTGGATTCTCCAGGATATTGATAGGAAAGAAAAATATTATAATGTGGGTGTTGACTCTCCTCACTCCAGGGACGACACTTTAAAGGAGGACACGACACATGATGAGATGAGATGAGACAATGTTCTACTTTTATTAACATCTTTCAGACAATCGTTGTTACTGACTCTGGTAACCCAAGGTATTCGCAGCATTCGTCTTAAAACACTACATTTCCGTTGCCTCAAGCTCTTTCTAATTTACTCTCTCACGTTCCATAGTTTACTGCAATACAGCTCGTGTAACTGTGCAATATTTCAGTACTCAACACAACTATGTGTTATAAATGTCGGTGTTTCAGTTCTCATGTACATATATGTACAGAGAGGCTCGTAGGCGGGAGACATACAAACAGAGACACACAAAAATATAGGAGGTGGGCAGAAGATACACAGACAGGCACAGGGACAGACGGATTTGTAGGTAGGTAGATAGGCAGGTGTACATAATTGGATGGATTGTTGGACAGGCAGGCAGGCAGGCAGGCAGGCAGGTAGGCAGACAGGCAGACAGACAGACAGACAGACAGACAGACAGACAGACAGACAGTACATCACCCACCTATTGGTGGAAGAGCATAAGGTATCCCGTAGAACGTGTAGACATTCACGCCGGACGGTGAGCTGACATTGAGTCCCTTCAGTTGCTGGTCCTCTCCCAAACTGATAACCACAGTCTGACTTGGCTCGTTCACTCCCTGGGCAGCCAGGCTGAGAGAAGCAGATCCCAGTAGAAGCAGCAGCCAACAGACGTGAGCGCTCATCTTGACACAAGTGTTGCACATTTACTATTGATTCAACGGTTATGATTTTATTCACACAAAGTCTGGGAATTTATACATGTGTCCGATTAGGGAATGGCACGCTTAGGTGTTTACTGTCAGATAAACTTGAGTCGAAAAAATCTGCTTTAGTAAACGAATATATATTATTATCAGAAAGGATTCAACTACAAGGACACAGGTGCTTAAGTACATAGGAACTATATTTATGAGCATGAGTACAATCCATGGAAAAACAAAATGCTACACGCCCTTTGCATGACGTTGTGATCAACCCCAACTCATCTAATCTCATCTAATCTCATCTCATCTCGTCTCATCTCATCTTGTTCCTCTTGTACTTTGCGGTGTCGAGGCGCATAAACAGCAGGAGGATGGCCGTTTATGGGCTTTATACATAGAGATTCCCATTGATTTTGTTATTCCCTCTGTCCATCGTTTCATGGTCGGTCTATTCTTGTGGTTCCGTTTGGTCTGTACATGATTGTTAGTTGGTAATGTAGTTACATGGTCGAATAATTTAACTTGCTGTCTTTTGATTAGATCTAGCGCTGCTTTAACCCCCACGTTAGCCCTAATTTCATAATTTCTGATGTTTATCTTTTTTTGATATACTGAGTATTCTTCTCATAAATATAATTTCTGTTGTAAATTTTCATTAATCTTTTTCTCTCACTATCCATGTTTGACATTTGTAGCAAAGTGTTGGTAAGAAAATTGTTTTGTAAAGTGCTTTTTAGTATTCATTGATACGGGTCTTTGGTTTAGTATTTGTGCCATTTGTTCAATGAGTTGGACCCCAACGCCAAGTTGATTTTCTAGGAACGTATACGTTTAGTGATTTGCTAATCCTTTCTGAATGGGAAGTCAATGTTGAAGTCCAAGTATCGGGTGTATTTTTAATGACTGTGCAGTGTTTGAAAATATTGCCGGTCCAAGTTTTATATCTACCCTCTATAAAGTTCATGCAACATAATAGGTAAATACAAAACTTGGACTGGCAATATTTTCAAACACTGCACAGTCATTAAAAATACACCCTGTATATTGGACACATGGTGTCTACCCATATGTTTATAGACCACTCGGTACTAAATGGGTTATGGGGTTAGTACACGTTGCCACATTTACTTCCCGAAACATTGCCTGGTACTCATTTAAGGGGACAACTACAAGGACACATGATAAAGTACATCACAAGACGACTGATTCGGCGTCTAGCTTCCTCGTGTTCGCGGCTTCCAGTAATATATTGTGTGTATTGTTGATTCGTTTATTTGGATGTTTATGTTTATACTGAAGCTATGTCATTTTGTTTAGATTATATAATCATGTCTTTCAGACGATTGCGATACTCATATTGTGCTATCCAATTGCACCTCTGCTATTATAGTTAAAAGCTGTTTAAAATGTGACTTCAATGACTAGTATTTTGTTTTGCAATATTGATCCGGTGTATACACAAAACACAACATATAAACGTGCAGACATTGTTCCCAGATATGGAGCAGGCATGGCAGTCCTTTCATTTGTCGGTTGTCATCTTGTGACACAGCCACCGTGTGAACTGGGTCGTCCCGTTCCTGGACAACGATGCTGACAGCAGCAAAATTCAGTACCAACAACAACACATATTCCGGAACTTACAACTTTAGTGTAGAACTTTGACTACCACCATGGCCCTGAGAGATATTAGTTCTTATCTGAGTCAGGCCTGGGAATGTATGCAGGTGTTGCGTTGGTAAACGAAATTTTGAGCTGTTTATTGCTAGTCAGATTTTAGACCAGGAAATGTTCTTTACCATAACAACAGATTTGTGTTAATCAGCAATAATTACATTGCGATTCATTCGTTCTCAATTACATAAGTTAGTTAGCAGCATGTCCTTCACATGACATCACAGTCAACCCTAGCATGTCATTCACAGGACATCACAGTCAACCCCAGCATGTCCTTAACATGACATCACAGTCAACCCCAGCATTCCTAGGCTGTTTGCGATTTACTAAGCAATATTTACGTTCAGTAGGTTGAGAACAAAATTTTAAGGCGCATCTTTGGACCCATTAGGGATACACATAGTGGAGAGTGGAAAAGAAGAAGTAACAAAGACATTTATGATCTGTTTAAGTCCCCGCTAATCACTGGTATCATGAAGGCTAATAGACTACAATGGCTGGGGCATATAGAAAGAATGGAAGATAATAGGGAAACAAAACTCGCTTACACTCAGGAAATAAATGACCGTAGACCCCGAGGTAGACCAAGAAGGCGGTGGAGAGATAATATATATATACAGATCTACAAGCACTTGGAATCAACGACTGGCAAGAGAAGGTCAACCAGAGAGACGAATGGAGACGGATTGTATTTGCAGCAAAGAACCTCAATGGCTCGGAACGCTGAAGAAGAAGAAGAAGGTTGTCATTGCTTTCCGAAGGGCCGACGTTCATACCATCGAAATCAACGCAAGAACACCAAATCACCTGTGCTGATTTCGAAAGCTGGGCTCGGTGTGTCGGGGACTTCTGAACCGTGTCCACTGCCCCTAGACCACAAATCTGGTATATAACTTTCATACGATATAAATCGGGACTTGCGGTGCCAGCCCGGTCGTCGGGGTTCGAATCCTCATTAGGCCGGATGTTAAACTGGGCTCCCAGAGAAGATGCTGCACAATTTGGCATCACGGCATGTAGTAGCATTGGCATCCGAAATATTTGGAAGTGCACGAGACCGGGGGATGAGGACAGGGACTATTGTGTTGACATTCTGGCGACGGCATTATGCACAGTGTATCTGTGCGGACTGTTGTTTGTCGAGACTCCTGTCTTTTCCACTTTTCACATTGGGCAGTGGGGAGCGTTTTATGTGATATTCACTGGCACAGGAACGGAGCATAATGGGGACGACCCGTTGCTGTGAAGTTGGAACCGCGACTAATTAACTAACTAGTGATTAACTAACGAGGACAGGTATGACCACCAACGCTACACGGCGTGTCCTATGAGAGGATATAACGAGGACAGGTATGACCACCAACGCCACACGGCGTGTCCTATGAGAGGATATAACGAGGACAGGTATGACCACCAACGCCACACGGCGTGTCCTATCAGAGGATATAACGAGGACAGGTATGACCACCAACGCCACACGGCGTGTCCTATCAGAGGATATAACGAGGACAGGTATGACCACCAACGCCACACGGCGTGTCCTATCAGAGGATATAACGAGGACAGGCATGACCACCAACGCCACACGGCGTGTCCTATCAGAGGATATAACGAGGACAGGCATGACCACCAACGCCACACGGCGTGTCCTATCAGAGGATATAACGAGGACAGGCATGACCACCAACGCCACACGGCGTGTCCTATCAGAGGATATAACGAGGACAGGCATGACCACCAACGCCATACGGCGTGTCCTATCAGAGGATATAACGAGGACAGGCATGACCACCAACGCCACACGGCGTGTCCTATCAGAGGATATAACGAGGACAGGTATGACCACCAACGCCACACGGCGTGTCCTATCAGAGGATATAACGAGGACAGGTATGACCACCAACGCCACACGGCGTGTCCTATCAGAGGATATAACGAGGACAGGTATGACCACCAACGCCACACGGCGTGTCCTATCAGAGGATATAACGAGGACAGGTATGACCACCAACGCCACACGGCGTGTCCTATCAGAGGATATAACGAGGACAGGTATGACCACCAACGCCACACGGCGTGTCCTATCAGAGGATATAACGAGGACAGGTATGACCACCAACGCCAGACGGCGTGTCCTATCAGAGGATATAACGAGGACAGGTATGACCACCAACGCCAGACGGCGTGTCCTATCAGAGGATATAACGAGGACAGGCATGACCACCAACGCCACACGGCGTGTCCTATCAGAGGATATAACGAGGACAGGCATGACCACCAACGCCACACGGCGTGTCCTATCAGAGGATATAACGAGGACAGGCATGACCACCAACGCCACACGGCGTGTCCTATCAGAGGATATAACGAGGACAGGCATGACCACCAACGCCACACGGCGTGTCCTATCAGAGGATATAACGAGGACAGGCATGACCACCAACGCCACACGGCGTGTCCTATCAGAGGATATAACGAGGACAGGTATGACCACCAACGCCACACGGCGTGTCCTATCAGAAGATATAACGAGGACAGGCATGACCACCAACGCCACACGGCGTGTCCTATCAGAGGATATAACGAGGACAGGCATGACCACCAACGCCACACGGCGTGTCCTATCAGAGGATATAACGAGGACAGGCATGACCACCAACGCCACACGGCGTGTCCTATCAGAGGATATAACGAGGACAGGCGTGACCACCAACGCCACACGGCGTGTCCTATCAGAGGATATAACGAGGACAGGCGTGACCACCAACGCCACACGGCGTGTCCTATCAGAGGATATAACGAGGACAGGCGTGACCACCAACGCCACACGGCGTGTCCTATCAGAGGATATAACGAGGACAGGTGTGACCACCAACGCCACACGGCGTGTCCTATCAGAGGATATAACGAGGACAGGTGTGACCACCAACGCCACACGGCGTGTCCTATCAGAGGATATAACGAGGACAGGTATGACCACCAACGCCACACGGCGTGTCCTATCAGAGGATATAACGAGGACAGGTGTGACCACCAACGCCACACGGCGTGTCCTATCAGAGGATATAACGAGGACAGGTGTGACCACCAACGCCACACGGCGTGTCCTATCAGAGGATATAACGAGGACAGGTGTGACCACCAACGCCACACGGCGTGTCCTATCAGAGGATATAACGAGGACAGGTGTGACCACCAACGCCACACGGCGTGTCCTATCAGAGGATATAACGAGGACAGGTGTGACCACCAACGCCACACGGCGTGTCCTATCAGAGGATATAACGAGGACAGGTGTGACCACCAACGCCACACGGCGTGTCCTATCAGAGGATATAACGAGGACAGGTATGACCACCAACGCCACACGGCGTGTCCTATCAGAGGATATAACGAGGACAGGTATGACCACCAACGCCACACGGCGTGTCCTATCAGAGGATATAACGAGGACAGGTATGACCACCAACGCCACACGGCGTGTCCTATCAGAGGATATAACGAGGACAGGTATGACCACCAACGCCACACGGCGTGTCCTATCAGAGGATATAACGAAGACAGGTATGACCACCAACGCCACACGGCGTGTCCTATCAGAGGATATAGTGAGGACAGGCATGACCACCAACGCCACACGGCGTGTCCTATCAGAGGATATAACGAGGACAGGCATGACCACCAACGCCACACGGCGTGTCCTATTAGAGGATATAACGAGGACAGGCATGACCACCAACGCCACACGGCGTGTCCTATCAGAGGATATAACGAGGACAGGCATGACCACCAACGCCACACGGCGTGTCCTATCAGAGGATATAACGAGGACAGGTATGACCACCAACGCCACACGGCGTGTCCTATCAGAGGATATAACGAAGACAGGTATGACCACCAACGCCACACGGCGTGTCCTATCAGAGGATATAGTGAGGACAGGCATGACCACCAACGCCACACGGCGTGTCCTATCAGAGGATATAACGAGGACAGGCATGACCACCAACACCACACGGCGTGTCCTATGAGCGGATATAACGAGGACAGGTATGATCACCAACGCCACACGGCGTGTCCTATGAGAGGATATAACGAGGACAGGTATGATCACCAACGCCACACGGCGTGTCCTATGAGAGGATATAACGAGGACAGGTATGACCACCAACGCCACACGGCGTGTCCTATCAGAGGATATAACGAGGACAGGTATGACCACCAACGCCACACGGCGTGTCCTATCAGAGGATATAACGAGGACAGGTATGACCACCAACGCCACACGGCGTGTCCTATCAGAGGATATAACGAGGACAGGTATGACCACCAACGCCACACGGCGTGTCCTATCAGAGGATATAACGAGGACAGGCATGACCACCAACGCCACACGGCGTGTCCTATCAGAGGATATAACGAGGACAGGCATGACCACCAACGCCACACGGCGTGTCCTATCAGAGGATATAACGAGGACAGGCATGACCACCAACGCCACACGGCGTGTCCTATCAGAGGATATAACGAGGACAGGCATGACCACCAACGCCACACGGCGTGTCCTATCAGAGGATATAACGAGGACAGGCATGACCACCAACGCCATACGGCGTGTCCTATCAGAGGATATAACGAGGACAGGCATGACCACCAACGCCACACGGCGTGTCCTATCAGAGGATATAACGAGGACAGGTATGACCACCAACGCCACACGGCGTGTCCTATCAGAGGATATAACGAGGACAGGTATGACCACCAACGCCACACGGCGTGTCCTATCAGAGGATATAACGAGGACAGGTATGACCACCAACGCCACACGGCGTGTCCTATCAGAGGATATAACGAGGACAGGTATGACCACCAACGCCACACGGCGTGTCCTATCAGAGGATATAACGAGGACAGGTATGACCACCAACGCCACACGGCGTGTCCTATCAGAGGATATAACGAGGACAGGTATGACCACCAACGCCAGACGGCGTGTCCTATCAGAGGATATAACGAGGACAGGTATGACCACCAACGCCAGACGGCGTGTCCTATCAGAGGATATAACGAGGACAGGCATGACCACCAACGCCACACGGCGTGTCCTATCAGAGGATATAACGAGGACAGGCATGACCACCAACGCCACACGGCGTGTCCTATCAGAGGATATAACGAGGACAGGCATGACCACCAACGCCACACGGCGTGTCCTATCAGAGGATATAACGAGGACAGGCATGACCACCAACGCCACACGGCGTGTCCTATCAGAGGATATAACGAGGACAGGCATGACCACCAACGCCACACGGCGTGTCCTATCAGAGGATATAACGAGGACAGGTATGACCACCAACGCCACACGGCGTGTCCTATCAGAAGATATAACGAGGACAGGCATGACCACCAACGCCACACGGCGTGTCCTATCAGAGGATATAACGAGGACAGGCATGACCACCAACGCCACACGGCGTGTCCTATCAGAGGATATAACGAGGACAGGCATGACCACCAACGCCACACGGCGTGTCCTATCAGAGGATATAACGAGGACAGGCGTGACCACCAACGCCACACGGCGTGTCCTATCAGAGGATATAACGAGGACAGGCGTGACCACCAACGCCACACGGCGTGTCCTATCAGAGGATATAACGAGGACAGGCGTGACCACCAACGCCACACGGCGTGTCCTATCAGAGGATATAACGAGGACAGGTGTGACCACCAACGCCACACGGCGTGTCCTATCAGAGGATATAACGAGGACAGGTGTGACCACCAACGCCACACGGCGTGTCCTATCAGAGGATATAACGAGGACAGGTATGACCACCAACGCCACACGGCGTGTCCTATCAGAGGATATAACGAGGACAGGTGTGACCACCAACGCCACACGGCGTGTCCTATCAGAGGATATAACGAGGACAGGTGTGACCACCAACGCCACACGGCGTGTCCTATCAGAGGATATAACGAGGACAGGTGTGACCACCAACGCCACACGGCGTGTCCTATCAGAGGATATAACGAGGACAGGTGTGACCACCAACGCCACACGGCGTGTCCTATCAGAGGATATAACGAGGACAGGTGTGACCACCAACGCCACACGGCGTGTCCTATCAGAGGATATAACGAGGACAGGTGTGACCACCAACGCCACACGGCGTGTCCTATCAGAGGATATAACGAGGACAGGTATGACCACCAACGCCACACGGCGTGTCCTATCAGAGGATATAACGAGGACAGGTATGACCACCAACGCCACACGGCGTGTCCTATCAGAGGATATAACGAGGACAGGTATGACCACCAACGCCACACGGCGTGTCCTATCAGAGGATATAACGAGGACAGGTATGACCACCAACGCCACACGGCGTGTCCTATCAGAGGATATAACGAAGACAGGTATGACCACCAACGCCACACGGCGTGTCCTATCAGAGGATATAGTGAGGACAGGCATGACCACCAACGCCACACGGCGTGTCCTATCAGAGGATATAACGAGGACAGGCATGACCACCAACGCCACACGGCGTGTCCTATTAGAGGATATAACGAGGACAGGCATGACCACCAACGCCACACGGCGTGTCCTATCAGAGGATATAACGAGGACAGGCATGACCACCAACGCCACACGGCGTGTCCTATCAGAGGATATAACGAGGACAGGTATGACCACCAACGCCACACGGCGTGTCCTATCAGAGGATATAACGAAGACAGGTATGACCACCAACGCCACACGGCGTGTCCTATCAGAGGATATAGTGAGGACAGGCATGACCACCAACGCCACACGGCGTGTCCTATCAGAGGATATAACGAGGACAGGCATGACCACCAACACCACACGGCGTGTCCTATGAGCGGATATAACGAGGACAGGTATGATCACCAACGCCACACGGCGTGTCCTATGAGAGGATATAACGAGGACAGGTATGATCACCAACGCCACACGGCGTGTCCTATGAGAGGATATAACGAGGACAGGTATGACCACCAACGCCACACGGCGTGTCCTATCAGAGGATATAACGAGGACAGGTATGACCACCAACGCCACACGGCGTGTCCTATGAGAGGATATAACGAGGACAGGTATGACCACCAACGCCACACGGCGTGTCCTATGAGAGGATATAACGAGGACAGGCATGACCACCAACGCCACACGGCGTGTCCTATCAGAGGATATAACGAGGACAGGCATGACCACCAACGCCACACGGCGTGTCCTATCAGAGGATATAACGAGGACAGGCATGACCACCAACGCCACACGGCGTGTCCTATCAGAGGATATAACGAGGACAGGCATGACCACCAACGCCACACGGCGTGTCCTATCAGAGGATATAACGAGGACAGGCATGACCACCAACACCACACGGCGTGTCCTATGAGCGGATATAACGAGGACAGGTATGATCACCAACGCCACACGGCGTGTCCTATGAGAGGATATAACGAGGACAGGTATGATCACCAACGCCACACGGCGTGTCCTATGAGAGGATATAACGAGGACAGGTATGACCACCAACGCCACACGGCGTGTCCTATCAGAGGATATAACGAGGACAGGTATGACCACCAACGCCACACGGCGTGTCCTATGAGAGGATATAACGAGGACAGGTATGACCACCAACGCCACACGGCGTGTCCTATCAGAGGATATAACGAGGACAGGTATGACCACCAACGCCACACGGCGTGTCCTATCAGAGGATATAACGAGGACAGGTATGACCACCAACGCCACACGGCGTGTCCTATCAGAGGATATAACGAGGACAGGTATGACCACCAACGCCACACGGCGTGTCCTATCAGAGGATATAACGAGGACAGGTATGACCACCAACGCCACACGGCGTGTCCTATCAGAGGATATAACGAGGACAGGTATGACCACCAACGCCACACGGCGTGTCCTATGAGAGGATATAACGAGGACAGGTATGACCACCAACGCCACACGGCGTGTCCTATGAGAGGATATAACGAGGACAGGTATGACCACCAACGCCACACGGCGTGTCCTATGAGAGGATATAACGAGGACAGGTATGACCACCAACGCCACACGGCGTGTCCTATCAGAGGATATAACGAGGACAGGTATGACCACCAACGCCACACGGCGTGTCCTATCAGAGGATATAACGAGGACAGGTATGACCACCAACGCCACACGGCGTGTCCTATCAGAGGATATAACGAGGACAGGCATGACCACCAACGCCACACGGCGTATCCTATCAGAGGATATAACGAGGACAGGCATGACCACCAACGCCACACGGCGTATCCTATCAGAGGATATAACGAGGACAGGTATGACCACCAACGCCACACGGCGTGTCCTATCAGAGGATATAACGAGGACTTTTATGACCACCAACGCCACACTTCGTGTCCTATCAGAGGATATAACGAGGACAGGCATGACCACCAACGCCACACGGCGTGTCCTATCAGAGGATATAACGAGGACAGGTATGACCACCAACGCCACACGGCGTGTCCTATCAGAGGATATAACGAGGACAGGCATGACCACCAACGCCACACGGCGTGTCCTATCAGAGGATATAACGAGGACAGGCATGACCACCAACGCCACACGGCGTGTCCTATCAGAGGATATAACGAGGACAGGCATGACCACCAACGCCACACGGCGTGTCCTATCAGAGGATATTTTTTTTTAGCGCTCGCTGGCTTTGAACTCAAGCGTAGTTCATACACACTTATTCTAGTTGCAATGGATTTAATTTTAGCTTTCCCTATTACAAGTGTCCCTCGTTATCGGGCGAACCTCTTTCAGAAATAAATGAGGCGAATAAAATAGCCCTTGGGAACTCCAAGGAAAGATTAGGCTATTTATCACAAGAACAATAATTCTTATACAGGGTATCAATATTGCAAAATAAGATACTAGTTAAGTTAGTTACTTGCATATCCTTTACAGGACGTCGCAGTCGACACCAGCGTTTTTTGCTGTTGTGATCTCTTGGCAAGTTTACTTCAGTAGTTTGCGTTTGCTTTCTGAACGAGTGGCACCCATACCTTTTCGTTTAAAAAAAACCAGCGCGAGATGGTTTGATGCCAAATGCCCTTCAGTTGTGTTTCGAACGATGGTATTCGGGATTGCGAACTGCGTCTGTAACTCCTTAGCCACGAAGCCGGCTAAAATACTAGTAATTGAAGAAATTAACTGAACAGCTTTAACTACGAGGGCGAGTCAATAAGTAAGTCACACAGTTCTGTCGGGTGGCAGGTAAATGTAGTTCGTGTTTTCTACATGTGTCATTAGGTGACAGCAACATAGAACTTAAGGAATATAAAGGATAGGAGGACATAGTTTCCTATTCTTAGGTGCTCAAAGACAAAGAAGCGCAACACTGACTTTTAGTGGGCCAAAGAAGGAAAGGATAATAAGAGGAAAGAGAAAAAGAGCACCTTATATATTCTCTCCAGTTAAAAAAAGAAAGGAATAGAGAATTAGACAAAAGATTTCCAGGAGTTCTTAGCGGGGAATTATGCCTTAAAGCATATTCCAGACAAAAGATCTCACTGTTGGACTGTAACAACATCACTGAATGGGACTAACAATGACTAACAGTACTAGAACAACAAAAACTAAACATAATACAACAGCAAAGACTAGATAAACAAGGTAAAAACAATACGCATCAGTCTTTATTTTGTCCAATACTATAGCACATATACACAACTGTGCGGATGACAAAGTGTGGTTACTTATAGACAAGACAATCAACACTCCGTATCACTGACATTCATACAGGCAGTCTGCCGCATATAGCCAGACCTCTGCCCGTTGTGGCCGAGCCTACAGGGTGCTCCTGGGACCCTGCTACGATACCTATACAGCCGACTGACCAGGACTGGACAACAGAGAGACCATTACTTGGAAAATAGAAAGTAACACAACTCTAAATCTGAGTATGAGCCTTACAGTGCGGAGACAGGACTCACCATCCTGAGACACACAACACAACATTATGGATCCCTGTAGTACACAGCAGAAAATCAGTGGATTGAGCTCCAGATATTACCAAACCCCTGTGCCTCAGCCAAATCCAATATTGTGCCTAATGCCACCAGAGAAAGTCATGTCCCCAAACTGATTGGGACACATTACTATAACAAGACCACAACTTCAAAAATAGAAGTGTAAACATGAGTGTGAAAGGTTGAACCAGGAACCACACCTTTAACCACACGGTAACAAACTAAGGTATGGAAAGCTTGACTATGGGATCAGTTGGGAGGGGAGGCGGAAAATGGTAAGGGAAAATGGGGGGTAATTAAGGACAGAGGTAAGGAAAAATGAGGGGTAATTAAGGACAGAGGTAAGGAAAAATGAGGGGTAATTAAGGACAGAGGTAAGGAAAAATGAGGGGTAATTAAGGACCCAGGGTTGTTCCCTTCTACGACAGGAATCACATCCTCAAACAAAACCGTGCACTGGGGTTCTTGCAGGACCTATTTTGTGAGCTCAGCCGAACTGATTTCACTTCTTCACAGATATATGTATCTGTGGGTGGATAATACAGAGACTCATCCAGGTCATGCTGGGGGCATTCAGGCTTCTCCATGGGTGGGGATGAGATGATGGACCAGCTCGGGTCCTCTCCTCTCGAGACCATCCGCCTGCCTGTATTGGCGGTTGTTTCAGAACTCAATCTCCGGGGCCAAATACGTGCCCAATTTTTAACCACGCAAATTACCCAGCATACCTCAGCCACGCAACCTGTTCTGGAGGTTTCATCAGCCAAACATCATGTAGAGCCGTGTCGTGTCACGCGGCTTCATTTATATTCCCGTTCGTCAGGTGGCGCTAGGTGTCTCATGTGCATGCGCAGCGCATAAACAAAATGGCGACTGTACTTACGGAATGTACAATTTTTTTAAAAGCAACAACCAAAGAGCAACCTGCTGTTGTGCGTTTTTTTTTTTTGTCGACAAAAGGAGTGCCTGCAAAGGACGCTCATACGGAAATGCTTCCTGTTTATGCTGACAAATGTTTGTCCCATAAAGCGGTGCATAGCTGGGTAGAAAAATTATCAAAGGACGCTCTAAAATTGTTGATGAAATTCGATCTGGTCGTCCTGTTGAGATTGCAACATAAGCATCCATGCAGCGGGTGGAGTAGATGATTAGAGATGACAGGCGAGTAACGTCCACCTTACACCCCCTAGCGACTTCCACCTTTTTGGTCCACTGAAAACCCACCTTGGCGGGAGACATTTCGCTAATGACGCCGAAGTTTAATGTGAAGTGAAAACGTGGTTTATAAAACAGAGCACGCAGTTCTATGCAGCCGGTTTGGGAGGACTGATAAAACGATGGGATAAGTGCATCAATGTTGGTGGAAATTAAGTTGAGAAATAAAGGGACAATGTATGAATTTAAAAAAAATAATAAAAACTGGTATCAAGTTGTTATTATATTTAGTTATTTTTATACAGCCATTTGTGACTTACTTATTGACTTCCCCTCGTATCACGGCAGAAGTGCAGTTGTGTATTGCATTCATTCATTCATTCAGTGGCATGTCCTTTGCAGAACCTTGCTCCCATAACAACCTTCCAGAAAACCTCTCGATCACAAGCAAGATGTCCTGCGCCCGAAACACCCATCAGGAGATCATCCGCAACATCCTGTACCCATCTTCTCTTTGGCCTCCCTCTTCCTCTCTTTCCAGGCATATATCCCTCCATTATTGTTCTCTCCAAACTTGCACGATGTTTTAAGCGACCAAAATATTTCAATTTTCTCTGTTTTATCGTCTTTAATAGCCAACCTTCTTCAGTATTCAGCTCTTGAAGTACGGATGCATTTGTTTTGTTCTTTATCCAAGATATGTTTAGAACCCGTCTATAACATCTATATTCAAAGGCATGTATGCGCAGTTCAGCTTATTTAGTAAGTGTCCAGGTCTCACAGGCGTATGTTGCAATGGGAAAGATTCAGCTCTTACAAATCTAATTTTTGTAGTTCCATATGTCCCATTCCATAATTTATTCAGTTGTTTTAGTCTTTGAAGAGCAATAGATAGTGGTCGTTTAATTTATTTCATTGTGTCACCATTGTTGGTAATCAATGACCCAAGACATTCGATATTTTATTGTGTATAGCATAATATGAATATCACAATCGTCTGAAAGACATGACTACATGGTCCCACACAGCATGAAATTGCTTCAGTACAAACATAAACATACATTTATACGAAATAATAATTAAACACTATATATTCTCGGAAGCTGCGACGGCATAATGGCTAGACACTGGCGGTTGCGAATTGTTAACACTGACATGGGCTACAAAGTCGACCCAGCTCGAAATGTGACTAGGACATTTATGGTGACATAAAGGCGGCCGACTTGATAGTCTACATAACCTACATAGTAATGATTGATCTATAAACTGTATGGGTCTAGCACCATATGTCCATTGTATCGGGCAGTGGGACTTGAATGTTGACTTCTCGTTCAGGCAGCAATGGCAAACTAGTAAACATAAACTTGCCTAGAAAATATACTTGGTGTTGGGGTTGAACGCAACGTTCTGGAAAGAAACTGCAAAACATTTTTTTTTCGGGGAACGTTTTCGCGGCCAGAAATATAGTTCCTAAGCTCATGTGCCCTTGTAGCTGTAGTCTTTCCGATAGAAATATATATTTGTTTACTCAGGCAGATTTTTTTCTTCTTAAGTTTGTCTGATAGTAAACATCTAAGCGTGCCATTACCTAATCTGACACATGTATAAATTCCCAGACTTGGTGTGAATAAAATCATAACCGTTGAGGCAATAGTAAATGTGCAACACTTGTGTCAAGATGAGCGCTCACGTCTGTTGGCTGCTGCTTCTACTGGGATCTGCTTCTCTCAGTCTGGCTGCCCAGGGAGTTAACGAGCCAAGTCAGACTGTGGTTATCAGTTTGGGAGAGGACCAGCAACTGAAGGGGCTCAATGTCAGCTCTCCGTCCGGCGTGAATGTCTACACGTTCTACGGGATACCTTATGCTCTTCCGCTAGTAGGTGGAGGATATGCTCTATGTCCGTCTGTCTGTCTGTCTGTCTGTTTGTCTGTCTGTTCGACCGTTTGTCCGCCTGCCTGTCTGTCCATCTGCCCGTCCGTCCATCTGTCTGTCCATCCGTCTGTCTGTCTGTCCGTCAATCCTCCCATCGAATGTTACACACCTACCTAGCTACCAGCAGGCGGTGTGGCGAAAGGCTTACGAGCGCAATTCTTAATGGGAGGCACTATTCGCAATGGAATTGCAAATATAAAAAAATTATATTCGCAATCGATTTGCGGGAAGTAACAAACATGTCACATCGTCTGCTTACTAGTCAATTTTAGTTTGGGCCATTAAGAAGTCTAAGAAGGTGGTTAATTTAAATAGGAATGTTCACTATTGCGAGTTTAATTCTGCCGAATTCTCCGTATTTATTAATGAATCACTCTTCTTCTTACATCTTACTTCTGTTCGTTCTTTTGGCATCCCGTTTTATTTTTACATTACGTTAGTCCTGTTTAAATATCAAGAATAATTGTTCAGAACAGGTATCCCCAATACAAATAACGATCTCTACAAATAATTCTATCACCAGGCGAGTTCAAGAATTGTTAACTTTCGTTTCTGTACACTTACTGTTACCAGACATCCATGTTTGTTTACGTTACCGTCCTACTATTTATGCAGTGGCGTCACTGGGGTTGGTGTCACCCAGTGCGGTACACTCTTGGTGTCACCCCTCTAGACTTTCACCATGGTCTTCTTCCGAGTGTTCCTGTACCATATATAATCGCATATAGTAATGTTTGTAAAATAAGTCAAAAAGTTAATAAGGACATAAGAAAGAAAACAAATTGAACAATATAACTTCAATACTTCAGGTAAAACATAAATAAAGAACTTCAACAAACTCGGACAAAGTTAAACTTTTGTTATTTTGCTATGTCTGCTTTGTCAAATTTGCAATTTTTTAAAATTTTGGTGTCACCCCTTGATGGTGTCACCCGGTGCGGCCCGCACCCCCCGCACCCCCCTAGTGACGCCCCTGTATTTATGTCCTGATAATATCGCAGCAGTGATGATTCTCTTAATTTGACACTTTCTATGGCCCCCATTGCATCCTCTCTGAGTGACTCTGTTCTGGTCCAAGCTGACAGTAGTATGCTTCGCCTCAGAGAGACATGACTAGGCAATTCAAACACCAGATTTCGATTGACTGGCCTCATTAATTAATAAATAAACAAGGAAAAGGAAATGCTACGCATATTATAAAGTGCAGGAAAACCCGGTATATCTGAAGCAGGTGGAAAAGAGAGAGGAGAAAGATAGATAACGAAGACAGTGTGAGAGTCAGAGATATGAGAAAGATGAAAACATATGCCTAAAGCGAAATCATCAGACAAGCATTGGTGTCACCTAACTCCTGAAAATGGAAAAAAAAAAAAAAAAAACGTCACCTCCCGATTTGGGAATCGAACCCGGAGCTCCCTTGCACCAGGCGGAAACACTAACCACTATGCTACTGGGGACACGTTAACGGATCAACGAAATATTGAAATGTGGACACACGCATAGGAATAATCACGTGACCTACTTCGATTGCGAATATAATTATTTTATATTCGCAATTCTATTGCGAATATAATTTTTTTATATTCGCAATTCCTTTGCGAATAGTCACTCCGATTCTTAATCTCGCATATCACGTTCGAACTTCCGGTCCCAAACATGGCGGTTAGGCATTGAACCGTTAAGGCCCGTGGCGTTGCCATGATCCAGTTTATAGAAAAACAGATCGTGGCATGGTTTGGATAAAGTGCGGTCTATACGAGGAGACCGTGCAATGTGACCCTCCACGAGCGTTGGTCAGAAGAGCGTGGAAAGTGCTCGGGACGCTTTGTGACAGACAAAGCGTGACCTTCAAGCAGTCTGCGTTGAGCCATGGTCAAGTGTGGACTTGGTCTGATGTGTACAGAGAGCAAGGGCTATAAAGTACGCCGCTCTTTTAATAATCTTAATTATGTGGTTGTTTCGGGATTTGAAATTTAAATATTGAGCACAACCCACTACTGGCAACGCCGATCGCATTCTGGTATGAACCTAAGGCCTATCCAGGTCAATATGGAAGCACTATACTCGAGTTTCGCCCTCGTTTGAGCTCGTCAGTAGTGCATATCCCTGACCGGATCCGGAAACAGTCCCGGATCACGCGTGTGAAGCGGGTGTGTAACCACGCAGCACACACTGGACACACCAAATTATCACAACAGAACATCACAACGCTACCCATCGTAGGCTATGCTCAAGATTAATAATCGTTTAGATTTGTGTTGAGTTCTTTAGATGCAACTGTGATGTTGAATACTTGCAAGTGTAATTGAATTGTACAATGTTCTTAAACGAATATAAATTGTAGAAAACGTCGCTGTAGTCGTGTTATCAATAGTTGCATTCTGTCATTGTTTGAGTGAAGTGAGAATTAAAAGGTGATAGCTAATGGTAACCAACTATAAGGGTTGAGCCAGAATAAGTTGTGAGCTCAACAGAAAGATGAAGTAATAATATATATCAATGTGGAAGCACTAGACACGAGTTTCGCTCTCGTTTGAGCTCATCAGTAGTGCATATCCTTGACCAGACCCGGAAACAAACCCCGAATCACTGGCGTGTGAAACGGGTGTGTAACCACTAGACCACGCGGCACACGCTGGACACTGCCAAATTATCACAACAGAATATTACAACGTCACCCTTCGTCGGCCGTAGGTCAAGATTTCTACTCGAGAAACTCGAGTCTAGTGCTTCCACATTGACGTGGATAGGCCTTAGGTTCATACCAGAATACGATCAGCGTTGCCAGTGGGTTGTGCTCAATATTTAAATCTTAAATCCCGAAACAACCAAATAAATCAATAATATATATTCCGCACATAAAGTTCACGGAATCAGAAGCGAAATAAATAAATGGGAAACGCAGTCAGCGCTTAGATAATATGTGTACTGTAAATACGAACTGACTGACATGAGAAGATTCTTCTTCTTCTTCTACTTTTGTTCGCATGAAATACGTCTATAACTGCAATGTTGTCTCCTGTATGAAATTAACTGTCATTTTTATTTCACTTAGCGGTCCATAGAGTTTATTTTCCACTGTCGTCTCTCTATATCAGAAGGTATGCCTGGGTATGTTGTAGTTTGGGCAGTCTTGGAGTATGTGCTCTGCTGTCTGCGACGCCAAACCACATGTGCACATGGCTGAGTCACCAATCTTGAATTTTGTACACATGTGGTTCGGTAATGTGTGTCTTGTTCTGAGGCGCAGAATAATGACTTGTTCTGGTCTGTCCATAACGTGGTAGTCGTCTTGAGCAGGTTTTGGTGGTCTTCTGACTGATTTGATCATTCTTTTCTTTTGATGGTATGTAATGGGCACATCAGGCTGTTCTTCCTTTGTTTCTTCCTTAGCCAATTGATCAGCTCTGTCGTTTTCGGGTACTTCACAGTGGGATGGTATCCACTGCATGGTGACCTTATGCTGACTGCTAAGTTCAGAAAGTAGTGTCCTTAGTACTGGCAATTTCCCAGACAGGAGCGCCCCGAGTACTGATTTTGCATCTGTCAACAGCACCACAGGTTGTGTACCATGTTTGGTATTTAGTAATTTCTCTGCTGTTATCTTGATTACCTCAATTCCAGCACCATAGTTATGGCAGTATTTTCCTGTTGAAACTCTGGCCGTGTCCCTAAAATTATTTAGGTATTCTATGTACACTCCCGCTCCTCCATTTCGAACAGCATTTTGTGCTGACCCATCTATGCAGACTCGGATCCAGAGGTCCTGTGGGTATTCGTCATCAAGGAAGCTGAAACAATATATAATGACACAAAGTAATGCAGCTTTACATAACAGAGTTACGACACATACAGAACGTTGCGGCGGTTAGCCTTCATCAGAAAACAAACACATTCACAAACACAACATACAGTCAAGGAGAATTCCTGTGACTACATTAGAAGGTGATGACAGGGCGAGAGGAACAAATGCATGGAAAAATGGAAGCAATGAAGAGAAAATGAGAATTGACAAAATGTTAATTGAAAAGAATGTTAGTCGAAGAAAATGTTTAATAGAAAAACTGTTTCTAGAGAAGAAAAAAACTGTATACTCACCTCACGTACGGACCTGTGAATGTCTACGGAAAACTCGGGTGTATTAGTATAACGGTGCTGGATGTTACGGTACAGTGAGCACATAGAAAGAAGGGGGCGGGGTAGGAGGCGTGTAAAATTGACCACGACCCCATTGTGTTGTTGGTCTGGGTGGACTGGTGTGCAGGAACACGTGTACTTACATAGACACACTTCAACAGACAAAATGCTAGTGTATGTGGACATGCAAGAAGAGAGAGAGAGGGAGAGAGAGAGAGAGAGAGAGAGAGAGAGAGAGGAGAGCGAGAGAGAGACAGACAGAGAGAGACAGAGAGATTTGATCCTCAAATACGTTGTATAACAATCAACCTTACTGCCTCTATTCCATAGGGGACAGTATGAGGGAAGCCTCGTATTTGTAGACTGACCGACCCCGCATACATCAGGGGCGTGTCGTAGACACTTTCCAATCTCTCTCTCTCTCTCTCTCTCTCTCTCTCTCTCTCTCTCTCTCTCTCTCTTCCATCTTGCTTCTCTGTGCCTACATGTCCCAACTATATTGCCGGTGGTCTGATTTTAACACAACCACTGAGTGATTTGACCCTCAAATACGTTGTATAACAATCAACCTTACTGCCCCGAATTCATAGGGAACAGTATGAGTGAAGCCTCGTATTTGTAGACCGACCGAACCCGCATACATCAGGGGCGTGTCGTAGGGACTTTTCCTTTCTCTCTCTCTCTCTCTCTCTCTCTCTCTCTCTCTCTCTCTCTCTCTCTCTCTCTCTCTCTCTCTCTCTCTCTTCCATCTTTCTTCTCTGTGCCTACATATTCCAACTATATTGCCAGGGATCTGATTTTAAAACTACCACTGGATGATTTAATCCTCAAATACGTTGTATAACAATCAACCTTACTGCCCCGAATTCATAGGGAACAGTATGAGTAAAGCCTCGTATTTGTAGACAGACCGACCCCGCATACATCAGGGGCGTGTCGTAGGCACTTTTCCCTCCTCTCTCTCTCTCTCTCTCTCTCTCTCTCTCTCTCTCTCTCTCTCTCTCTCTCTCCATCAGGCTTCTCTGTACCCACATATTCCAACTATACTGCCGGTGGTCTGATTTTAACACAACCACTGGAAGATTTGATCCTCAAATTCGTGGTATAGCAATTAACCTTACTGCCTCTATTCCATAGAGTACAGTAGGAGTGAAGCCTCGCATTTGTAGACCTACCCACTCCGCATTTTGATTGCGGTATATCGCATGCAGTTTTCCTCTCTCTCTCTCTCTCTCTCTCTCTCTCTCTCTCTCTCTCTCTCTCTCTCTCTCTTTACATCTTGCTTCTCTGTGCCTACCTACTTCACTTGTATTACCAGTGGTTGGATCTCACACAGCCCCATCAACTCGTACACTGGACGAGCGGCTCCTGAAGTGTGCTTTGTAACAATCAACCATACTGACTATTTCATAGGGGACAGTACGAGGGAAACGTCGTACGTGTAGACTGACACGCCCCACATGCCTCATGTGGTATATCACAGGCACTTCTCCTCTCTCTCTCTCTCTCTTTCTCTCTCTCTCTCTTTCTCTCTCTCTCTCTCTCCTTACATCTTGCTTCTCTGTGCCCACCCACTTCACTTGTATTACCAGTGGTTATATCTCACACAGCCCTAACAACTCAAACACTGGGCGAGAGGCTCCTGAAGTGTACTGTGCAATAATCAACCATACTGACTATTTCATAGGATACAATACGAGGGAAACGTCGTACACGTAGACCGACGCGCCCCACACGCCTCATGTGGTATATCACAGGCACTTTTCCCCTCTCTCTCTCTCTCCCTTTCTCTCTCTCTCTCTCTTTCTCTCTCTCTCTCCCTCTCTCTCTTTCACCCTCTCGCTCTCTCCCTCTCTCTCTCTCGCTCTCCCCTCTCTCGCTCTCTCTCCTCCTCTCTCACTCCCTCTCTCTCGCTCTCTCTTTCCTCTCTCACTCCCTCTCGCGCTCTCTCTCCCTCCCTTGATCTCTCTCTTGTCCTCCCCATCTCTCGCTCTCACCCTCCCTCCCTCTCTCTCTCCCTCTCTCTCTCCCTCTCTCTCCCCCCTCTCTCCCTTTCTCTCTCTCCCTCTCTCTCTCTCCCTCTCTCTCTCTCCCTTTCTCTCTCCCTCCCTCTCCCCCTCTCTCTTCTCCCTCTCTCTCCCTCTCTCTCCCCCTCTCTCCCCCCTTTCGCGCTCTCTCTCTCACTCTCTCTCTCCCTCTCTCTCTCCTCTTACATCTGGCTTCTCTGTGCATACCTTCTTCACGTGCATTGCCAGTGGTTGGAACTTACACAACCCCAACAACTCTAGGACTGGGCGAGGGGCTCCTGAAGCGCGTTGTATGACTAGCAACCATACTGACTATTTCGTAGGTTACAATATACCCCATGTGGTAGGTCGCAGGCACTTTTCCTCTCTTTGTCTCTCTCTGTCTCTCTCTGTCTGTCTCTCTCTCGCTCTCTCTCTCTCTCTCTCTCTCTCTCTCTCTCTCTCTCTCTCTCTCTCTCTCTCCCTCTCTCTCTCTTCTTGCATGTCCACATACACTAGCATTTTGTCTGTTGAAGTGTGTCTATGTAAGTACACGTGTTCCTGCACACCAGTCCACCCAGACCAACAACACAATGGGGTCGTGGTCAATTTTACACGCCTCCTACCCCGCCCCCTTCTTTCTATGTGCTCACTGTACCGTAACATCCAGCACCGTTATACTAATACACCCGAGTTTTCCGTAGACATTCACAGGTCCGTACGTGAGGTGAGTATACAGTTTTTTTCTTCTCTAGAAACAGTTTTTCTATTAAACATTTTCTTCGACTAACATTCTTTTCAATTAACATTTTGTCAATTCTCATTTTCTCTTCATTGCTTCCATTTTTCCATGCATTTGTTCCTCTCGCCCTGTCATCACCTTCTAATGTAGTCACAGGAATTCTCCTTGACTGTATGTTGTGTTTGTGAATGTGTTTGTTTGCTGATGAAGGCTAACCGCCGCAACGTTCTGTATGTGTCGTAACTCTGTTATGTAAAGCTGCACTACTTTGTGTCATTATATATTGTTTAAACTTTCACAGCTTTACCGCAGTTCCACCAAATTTTATGCATACTTTTCAAGGAAGCTGAGAGTGGCTGTTCTGAGCTGTACACTGTTCTGTTCTTCCTTGTCAAATATGCCTCGCACTTTAGTCTGGATTTGGAGTGATAGTCTATGTGCATCTTTCCATGGAGTTCGCTCTGGAATAGTTGTCAGGGGATGCCAACTGTGGGCAGATCGGTGGTTTCTCTGCAGAGTCGTTTCGCCTGGTGGATAAAACTACTTCTTTTCAACCGTCCCATAGCAAAGTTTTCAAATCGGTTCTTCATAGGGTGGTCTGGCAAGCTGAGGAACTTTTCTGCTTGTATTAGTGTTTTCGTATCTCTGCGCTCTCTCAGTGCTTGGATCCTCCCCATTTTCTCCATTGCTACTATAGGGGTTGATCTCATCCCTCCTGTGGTGACTCTAAGAGCTTGATTATGCACCCTGTCCAACTCTTGTAGTGTGGTTTTTGATGCTGAACACCACGCAGTTGACCCGTATTCCAGGTGTGGTCGTGTGCTGTTGATAAACTTTGCTAAGTATTTTACCACTAGCTCCCCATGTGGTTCCACTTAGCTTTCTCGGGATGGATATTTTCCTTCTAACTTTTGCGACTGCTTTTTTATGTGTTTTCTCTATGTCAGCCTGGCATCAAATGTTTCTCCAAGTTATGTTGGTTCTTTATCTTCTCTTAGGGGTGTTCCATTTATATGGATGATCTCTGCCTTTTGTTTCGGAGAGAGGGTAAATAGAGTGGTGCTGCATTTGTCAGTGTTTATGCTGACAAAAAATATATCCGCCCATGCAACAAAAGTATCTACAGCTCTTTGTAGTGATCTGGTGGCCACTGATGCATGTTCATTTGTGCTCCACAAAACCAGGTCATCTGCGTACATTGCCGCTTTAATTCCATATGGTAGATTAGCAACAAGATCATTGATGAAGATTAGAAAAAGTATGGAGGACATGACTCCGTCCTGGGGAACACCATGACGCAATAGTATTTTCTTGCTCTTGAGTCCGTCTATCTGTACTCGGGCTTTTCTGCTGTGCAAGTATGCTTTCACCCATTTGTACATTCTTCCATTGACTTTACAGTTTCTCAGTTTCCGCAACAGACCTTCTTTCCAGACTTTGTCAAAGACTTTCTTCAGATCTATCCATGCCGCAAGCACCAGCTTCTTCTCTTGGAATGCATCCTCAATTTCTTGAGAGAGGTAGGTTGTCTGATCTTCCGTAGAGTAGCACTGCCTAAAGCCAGCCTGCTGTGGCACAAGGATGTGTTCACATTCAATGTATCACTTCAGTCTGTGATTGATAATGCGCTCCATTGTTTTGCAGAGACATCTGGTGAGGCTAATTGGTCTGTAGCTAGAGGCAATGGAACTATCTTTCCCTGATTTTAGGAGGGGTATCAAGATTGCTTCTCTCCAGGCTTGTGGCACACTGCCTAAGGTCCAGGTGTTATTGAAGATATGCAATAGCTTTGCTTTGGCTTCTTTTCCTAGGTTCCTGATCATTTCATTGGAGATACCATCAGCTCCTGGTGACTTTCTCATTTTAAGTTTCGATATCGCTAGCTCCAGTTCACTGTTTGTGATAGGTGCCTCCATGACCTCATGTAGTATGTCATTCTGTCCTGTATGGTGCCATTTCTCTCGAATCTCTTGTTGTTTCTCTGGACTAATTTCGATATTGTTATCTTGTGCGAATGAGTCCGCAAAATGTTTCCGTCTTTATGTATTGCAATTTTTGAGTTTCTCCCTGTACCCTCATCCTTAAGTTGTCTTATTAGCTGTCACAACTTCCTTGTGTCTCTTTCAAAGTTCAGTGACTGTTTTCTCCTGCCAGCTTTTCCGTCTAGCCTACAGCTGGGCCCTTTGAAATTTGGCTTTTGCGTGCTGGTATTTATTGTGGTGCTCTTAGCTGGGTGTGGCCTCTGCTTGTCTTCTACACACTTCCACATCATTATGCAACTGTTCCAGTTCGCTACACCAGTAGGGTTTATAATGTTTACGGGCTTCTCTTGGTACTGTTTCTCGTGCTGCCTGTAGTATGCATTTCCCAAACTCTTCAACTACTATATTTATGTCCTTCTCAGTGTTCAGGTGTCTAACCAGTATGTTGGTGCGATGCTTGTACATTGCCCAGTCCGCTTTCTTGTAGTTCCACCCTGAGAGAGTGCTGCTTTCACTTAAAAGCTCATTTTCTACAATTAGAAAGACTGGCCGATGGTCACTGCCACCTAGCTGTTTCCCAACAATTTGTTAAATGTTCCACTCCAGGTCTGGTGTATGAAAAGCCAGGTCAGGTGTAGTTGTAGTGTGCCATGATCTCGAGTTAATCAAGATGAATCTACTCTCATCTTGCCAGTCTTCCAGTCTTTCTCCTCTCTGGTCCATGTGATCATAGCCCCAGCTCTGTGAGTGACTGTTAAAATCGCCACACAATCATTTTGTCTCTTAAGGGTAGTGTGTCCAGTGCCTGTGAGAGGTCATTTGGACAGTAGTAATTGATCAGGTGAAGGTCTGTATTGCCTGTCATAAGTTTAAGTGTCTGATACTCAGCCCCTTCCATGTAAACTTCAATTTGGGAAGCAGTGATGTTATTTTTACAAGGGTCAGTATCCCACCCTTTCGCCTGTCTTTTCGGTCTGATCGGTAACACTGGTAGCCTCTGATTTTGAAGGCTATATTTTCTTTAAGGTGAGTTTCTTGCAAGCAACAAACGCTTACATTTTCTTGGGCCAAGGTGTGTTCTAGTTTTATTCCTTTTTTTTTTTTTTTTTGACACCCTCCGCATTCCAGTGCATTATTATAAGTCTTTCAGCAGCTGTCGACACATTTCTTAGCGTGATTGCGTGGCAGCCTGATTTCTGTGGTGCGCCTCCTGGCTGGCTGCCTCCGTCTTCAGCATCTTTCCTTTGCTAGAGTAGACTGTGGTCTTACTCGACAAACGAAGAATGGCAATATCAGCCTATCAAGAGAGTTATGAGACAGGGATGTGTAATGTCTCAAGATCCCTTTTCCCCGCCGATGGCCACGTCATAATATCTTGAAGTATTTTCCTTTTATTAGAGTTGCAAAAACTAGAAACTTTACTTGGAAATTGATGGGTGCCGCCTTTAGTAACGTGACGTAAACAGGCTATCCTCGGTTGCAACACAATATCGACACATAAATCAGATCAAGAGAACAGGCCAGTAAAGCCGATTCTACACATTCCAGATCCCAAACGGAAACACCCACATATTGATGTATCAGAAAAGGAAAAATTGACCGTTGGCAAATCATCCCTTCATCGCGAAAACTGTATCAATGTTACGGGAGAAATACTCAATTCATGGGTGCCGCCATTTGCACCGTGGCGTATCTCCTACTCTCACATGAGATTTGTTATAATATCAAGAATCATATGTATTAAAGAATCAGCTGTCAACCCGCCATCACTACATGACAGGCGTGTTTATGTTTGTGGCTACGGTTTTCAATCGCATTTTCCTCATGTTAGACTGGTAGTACATGGTTCCGTCGCCCTGCTACTGAGTGAGTGCGTGGGCGACACTGTGAGCTGTGGAATTCGCGTGGAATGCTTTTACATCTGTCCGCTCTTGTTTGCATAGTGAACTGCATGTTCGGAACAATGGTCGGCTATCGCTGAATTGACTAGTTTGCCTTTTCGGGTCAAGAGTGTATTTTTCAGTAGACTCCTGGAAGTCTACGCTGGAGCTACGGAGTTCGTGCTTTGTGCGGCGCTTTCGGCGGGTCGCCCTGCGGAAAGATACCGAGCCATGTGGGATGAAACCTGGGTCAATGAAGTTTTTCTGGTGTCTGCCGATTCCATCGACGATGAGCTGTCTTTTCCATGGAGGACTTTCGTGTTGGCATTTCTAGCGGCGGCATTATGCACAGTGTACCTGTGCGGGCTGTTGGCTTGCCGAGACTTCTGTCCGTTTCACTTTTCACATTGGACAAGTGAGGAGCATTTTTTGTGATATTCGCTGGCACAGGAAAGGAGCATAATGGGGACGACCCATTGCCGTGAAGCTGGAACCGCGACTAACTAAGTAACTAACATCTGCGGGCGATTTGGAAGCAGACCGCCTTGCGCTGGTTTTCATTCAATGGTATTAATGTCGGTAGTTCAAAAAGCAATGGCAGACTACTAAATGTAAACTTCCCAATAAATCACACAGCCAAAAAATGCATGGGTTGACTGCACGTGCTGTACAGGATATGGAACTAACTAACCGAGCAACCTAACTACCTATCCGTTCGTCCCTATGGCTGCCTGTCTGTTTGTTTACCTGAATGTCTCCTACCCACCCCATGTCTCTCAGTCTGTCTGTATGTCTCTATTTCTCCTGCCTTCGAGCCTCTCGATGTGTCTAAATGTACCCCTTTCTATCTAAGTGGGGGATTAAAATGAAAACCTTAAAAGTGTGCTAGAAATTACAATAACCATGCCATTGTCTTGTAACCTGTCAATATTGTTGTTAAGAACGTCAAGAGTGTTCAGCAGGTGACATCTCTGTGCGGACGAACACGATGACGTCATAAGGACAGTATAAAGATTGGCCACCCCACTTTTGACGTGCACCAAAGAGGAGCAGCGTTCTGTTTTCCGCTTTTTTTTTTTTAATCAGTGAAAGGGTGAAACCTATATAAAATCATCGGTGAATGAAGGTTCAGTGCGGTGATGCATGCCTGTCAGTCTAGCAAGTGTATGCGTGGAGTAGGAAGTTTCAAAACGGCGTAACTTCTGTGACAGACTGTTCACGATCGTGTCAGGCACACTGAGTAGTGACCCCAGAGAGTTTATTTCTACAGGAATCCATGCACTTTATCTGGACGACTTGCATTGAATGCAGTGGTGACTATATGGGAAAATGATACATTTGTTTTTTTTTACTTTTTCCCCTCAGAATATATTAACCCAAAAAAAAACCTTAAGGTGTTCATTTGAATTCCCCTCGCATTTATTGGAGGAAAACTAGATCTCAAAGATAGGATAAGCACTTGATATTACAAATATATGGTTTATTTTGACACCGTAATCTACCCATACAGAACTGAAACACCGATATGTATATCAAAATAGTTGTGTTTAATACTGAAAGGTTATATAATACAGTTTTGTTGTATGGCACTGGATCAAGGAATGTGAATGGACAAATTAGGAAGAGCTTAAGGTAATGGTATTGTAGTTTCTGCAAGGGGCTGCCAGAGTCATTAACAACGATTGCCTGAAACTGGCTGATTGAAGACAATAGAACATTGTACATAACTATAAGAACGAGGCAAACAACGTTCTTAGCTCATGTGATGAGAAGACAAGCATCGGAAAACATCGTGACAACTGGAAAGATCAGTGGGAGAAAAGGAAAGAGTCAGACCAAGAGAAATAATGATGGATGGACTGAGACGATGGCATGGAGGAATATCACCAACAGAGTAAATCCGGAACTCTAACGACTGAGATGTATTGAGAGATATGAATACCTACAGCAGCTAGCAGTAAATATGATGATGATGATGATGATGATGATGATGATGATGATGGTGATGATGACGACGACGACGACGACGACGATGATGACGATGATGATGATGGTGATGCGATGACTTCTACTATTGTTTACTGCTAATATTTGTAACATTTATAAGTAATGATCCGAACTCACTAGTCATCTGTCATATTTTTTAAAGTTGCATATTCCTTACAGGACGTTGCAGTTAACACCAGCATTTTTCAGCTGTTGTTGATGTTCTTGGCAAGATTATGCTCAGTAGTTTGCCATTGCTTTCTGAACGACCGGCTCACATACCCCCGTAAGTAACCAAAGCAACGCGATCCGCTACCGAATCTCGCGCAACTGTGTTCCTCACGTGGATATACGGGATTACGGAGAAATTCCTTAACTCCTTCTCCAGGGAGACATCCCCTGTCATATTACAGAAGTGGTATTAGGATTACACGTGTTCTTAGACTGTCCTTTATCGCTTTGTCCCAGTAGCGAAGTGGTTATGTCGCCTGCCGCATGCACCGAAGGCTGTGGGTTCCAAGAGCTCTTGTACCCATTTTGTAAAGCTGGGTCGACTCTTGGGCGTACTAGTAGAAATGAATGCAATATTGATTTATTTGGTTATTTCGGGATCTGAGGTTTGAAGATTGAGCACAAACCACTACTGACAATGCTGATCGTATTCCGGCACGAACCTTGGGCCTTGTCCACGTCAGATTGGAAGTACAGGACTGGAGTTTCGCTCTCGTTTGAGCTCGTCAGTAGTGCGTATCCCTGACGGGACCCGAGATCGAACTCCAGATCACTGGCGTGTGAGGCGGGTGTGTAACCACTTGACCACGAGGCTCACGCTAGACGCGGACAAATTATCACACTAGAATAACATAACGTCAACCATTGTAGGCTATAGCTGAAAGTTTGTCCGATCGCCATGACTGACATCCGTCAGTCGATGTGGCCCCGAATTATCAGGTATTCTCGCCCTATCAAGGCACACCAGGCGCCTAAAGTCTAGCGAAAATGCTTTGCGCGCCTAAAGCCCAGCGAAAATGCTTTGCTAGATCGGGAAGACCTGATCATTCGGAGCCACATCGACTGACGGATGTGAGCCTACAATGGGTGACATTGTCAAATGGTTACACATCTGCCTCACAAGCCTGTGATCCGGACTTCGATCTCGAGTCCAGTAAAGGAATGTAATATTGTCAGTTAGATAGATAGATAGTTAGATAGTCGACAGATCATCCTTATTGCACATCCAACCATTCAGTCCATAAGTGCTCGGATCCCCTCCTCGGCAAATCCCACAGCGTGTAGCGGCTAACGACACCAGTTCTGTGTTAGTTTATCAATCTTCTTTGGCTTCCTGCGTAGTGTTCTTGTTTGGCCACACCTCTTTTAATTTGCTGTTCTCGCAGTCTGGCCATGGTTGTAGATTCACAGTCATCACTTGGTTCTCGCAAAAGTATTTCTTCTCGAAGAGCATTCAGAATGTCAGCCTGGTCCATGGCTTGTGCGCCCTCCATAGTAGCCTTACCTGCGAGCTTGTCAGCCCGCTAATTTCCTTGTACTCCAGCATGCCCTGGCACGAAGATGAAACTAATCTTTGCCAGTCGAGACCGCTCCAGAGACAGCATCCACTCTCTTCGCTTCCACCCCATTTCTATCCTCTTGAGCATGCTCATTTAGTCGCTAAGGAAACACGCCCTAGTGAATGTCTGGGTCTCGAGCCATGTTATTGCTTTACTTACTGCCATGACTTACATAGTCAGGCTACTTGTGGTCACAACAAAAGCACCAGAGTCCTCCTTCACAATTCTCCCTCCGGCCTGAGCCGTAAATGCCCATGAGCTTCTCACATGACGCACGACCGACCCATCTGTGTAAATGTCAGCATTACCGTCTAACGAATTCTCGAAAATCAACGCTTGTACTTCAGCCTCCACAGCAGCCAGATTTTCTTGTCTGCATTTTATATCTGGTTGGATGCAAACTGCAAAGGATGTACAGAAATATGTTGGCACTTGTACCCAATCTTCGCCAGGTTCTAAGTCCTCAAGTGAACACACCTGTTGAAGAATGTCTTCGGCTTGACCCATCCACGACCTTCCTCTTTTTAACTTGCTGCCCTTCACCTTCATAATTTCATTATGCAGTGGATGTTGTGTGTTGCGTTAACTCTGAGGTAGGCGCGTGCTCTGCAAACGTGTATTCTCTCTTCAATGGTTGGAAAATCAAGAAGGTAGCGCATCGCCCTGCATGCTGTATCTCTTGTACATCCAAGAATAATGCGGATAGCTTCGTTCTGTATCCTTTCCATCCGTTCTATCTGCTTACGGCTGAGAGTCAGGATAGCCATCGCATACTCAAAAACAGAAAGGACCAGCCCCTCGTATAGAAGACATAGATGGCGCTGCTCACAGTTTGCTGCCGCCATCACCCGCATCGCAGTCAACCCCCGCTTGGCCTTTGTTATCACCTGGTCTATGTGCTCATTATAATCAAGGCTTCGATCAAAACATTTCCCCGGGTAATTCATTGCTTGCGTTCTTTCCACAGTCACTGAACACAGATTTACAGTTGGTGTTGGGGTGTTGACAATATGATTATTCAAAGAGAACCATGTCACTGTTGCCTTTGTTGGGTTGATCATTGCCCCAGCTTCCACACACCAAGTACTTATGCGATTGAGTTCGGTTTGTAGTTCCACAGCAACCTGATCTCTATCCTTACCCTGTCGACACACTAAAACATCGTCGTCATATGACAATATCCTCACCGGCCCAGTGATCTGCTCGTGGTGATTCTCACAGTGTAGGCGTTGAACAGTACCGGAGATAATGGTGATCCCTGTGGTAGGCCAGGATATATTGTTGTTGGTTCCGACGTCCAACTGACACATCTAATAACAACTTTCCATTGGAAGAGGGCTGCAGCAATCCAACTAAGGAGGAAAGGACATATCTTGAGTTCAAGAAGCTGAAGCATTAAAAGATCCAATGGTACTCTGTTGTACACGTCCTCAAGATCAATCGCTGCAGCAATGGTTTCAATACCTGAGTGGAAACCTTCATAGACATCATGGGCAAAAACTGCTGCATTGGTTCAGGTTTCTCTTTTTGGACGGTAGCCTCCCAGGGTAGGTGGGAAAACACCTTGCCCCTCTAGCTGGCTTGATATTTTTCTGATAATTAACTTCTCCAGCAGCTTGCCTATTGTATTCTGCATGGTTATTACTCGATATCCCTGAAATTTTGTGTGGTCTTTGCCAGGCCTCGGCAAGGGAATCAGGTAGCTGTGCAACCACTCCTCTTTGATGCTAGCACTCCCTATACTGTTGTTGTACATGTCTGCTAGTTTCTCTAGCTCGTTGTCGGTACATATATTGATGTCGTCGTATCTTATGCCATCTGGCCCTGGAGCGCTGTTCTTTGATCGTCGAAGCACAGCCTTGATTTATTTCACTGTCACTGTGTCTTCATCCAAAATGTTCTGGGCCTTGCATCTGTCTGAGGTGACTTCCTTGGCAAGATTTCGGCCTCTCATGTCTGTCTGGTTGCTTTGCTCTAGATAGCGTTCGAAGAGGGCTTTGCCATTGTTCTCGTCAGTCCTCTGCCAGATGAGGTCAGCACCTTGGAAGTCATAAATTCTTTAATTCTTGACTACCCCACTCATGCTTTTATGTAGTCGCCATAACAATTTCAGTGACATGTCTGTGCTTACTCTTTGACATACCTCTGCCCATTTTTCACTTTTAATCACCGTAACCAGTTATTATTTTTAAATAGCTTACTTTTGTGTGCAGCTCTCTTTCTAAGAGCATGCAGGGACTAGAATGGGCAACTCTGTTCTTCTTGTCGATTTGCCATTTCCTAACAGCACTACGCTTACCCACTGTGATATACATTTTCACAAGAGTAACATGCACTAAAATAATTCCAGGCAATAAAAATAGTTCGACACCGCTCATTCCCTGCAGTGATAATCCGACTTTTTCATCGACCCATTGTGACGTCACCACCGGAACAATGAATCTAAATATAAGCCAATGCGGGAGAAAATCTGTCTGTTTTGTGAACTAACCCACACACACACACGACGCAGGAGAGATAGGATGAGGAAGGGAGTGATAGTCTCTTCAAAATCAACTTAGCAAAGATAATTTAGTATAAGTTAGATAGGAAGAAAAACATCAGCCCTCGACATCGCACTGAGAAAAATCTGAAGCCTGGCGCCGAAGTGTGGAAGAAATTCATTTTAAATGAAGGTAAACAATATAATTTAGTTTAAATCTTAGTTAGTTGTGAGCCTATTTTCCCAGAAGAGAGTTGGTAAGTAGACTCGGGTGAACACGTGTGGTGAATTAAGAAGTTAATTTAATTGTTATAGTTTATAGATAAACTATTAATTAAGAATACCCTTATTGAATGTTATTTTCTCCCATTAGTAAACACCTGACTTAATGTATAAAAATCATTAATCCAAGTTGTACATTTAATTCTTAAGCAACTCAATCTACAATGATTTGAAATGGTGAGTTCTTAAAGAATAGTACAAACTAAATAATATTATACTCAGTTATAGTCACAAGATAAACTGTACAAGAGGAGAAGAATACAGTGTTTATTTTCTCCCAGCTAAGCAACTTAGTTAATGTATAAAACATTAGACACATGTTATACATTTTATTTCTTAAGCATGAAACTGAATCTACAATGAATTAGAGTGACTTAAGGAACTTCAGAATTCTTAGCACAGTGGTAGGGACATAATGTTGTGGCCCACTGGTAAGATTGGGAACTAGTTTACATGTGCCAGCACTAATAGAGAATTTAGTGGAATGTGTATAGTCAAGTAGATGGAGCACATTAGTCAGTGGATTTGTTTTTTTACATGAGCACATGGACAGCCAAATAGTTTTCTTTTAATTCATGAGCACATGAGAACCAGCAGAGTTCTACAGGTCTCATAATTTGTGTGATGGTACAGCCACTTGGGGTAAGGCAAATATATAAACATGGCTGTTAACCATGGGCAATAATAATATTTGTGCCTCATAATAGTTCGTAACCAACCGCCATGCAAGAAGTATTTTAATTCACAATGCCTGAATATGAATTGGATATATCACCTAAATTGTATGTATTTCATGAGAACATGTGATAACTCCTGGACTCCATGTTGCTAAATCCTGGATGAATTGCCTAAGTGTGTCTAATGATCACAATGATCACTATGACATTGTTGATAACATGTCTGTGAGGATTCATGTGTGAGTTCATCATTGTTAAACAAGATGTGAATGTATAATTTCATAAAATCCACCAGCATGCATGACTACAAGTTAGGTTGAAGGATGAGATGCCCTTGTAATGTCCTTCTTGGTGAATCTGTGAATGTATTCTGTGTAAAGCACCTACATATGCATGATTGCCATCCATATAGATATGATTGTGTCTGATGAATGGGTGAGACCTCATTGTGATGCCATATGGTGTAAACATGTTATGTTGTCATTTGGAAATCACGTAAGTACCCACTTTACATGACAGTATGAAGAATGTGTGATGAAGGATTCCTATATGATCACCAATACCCATATGAATGTGTCTGTGGACTGAGTGAATTTATCAGCCATACATATGAATGATGTCAGAGTTGAGTGAGTGAGTGAAGTTACATGCTGAGTGAGAAAGAGGGAGTATAAGCCAACAGTCAATCTAATGATAGCCAGCAACTTTGATGTGGAATGCCATGCCTATCACTAGAGAAATGCTTCGGTGTACCCCATAAACTAAAAACTAATTTAGTACACTCCGGCGCATAACACCACTTTGTATAAAGTATCATTCATATCTCTATCATCTAGTTTTGTGCGCTAAGCACGACACAAGCCATGTCATACATTACGCATAGCACCAGCATCTGTGTGTGTAATTTAAGCAAAATCCCACTTTGTAGTTCATGTTAACACATATGGTCTGTTGTAATGATAATAATGAATTTCAAAGATGATGAGGATGACTGTAATTTAATGAAAATGATATAACCATGATTATGATGATAATGTTAGAATAATGTAATGATTTCTAATGTCATAAACATGATAATAATGATGAGGATTGTAATAACAATGTAATAATTATGAAAATAATGATAAGGATTTTAATTACAATTATTATAAAAACCATGATGATGTTGATGATAATAATCAATGTTACATCCATGAGAATGGAAGAAATCTTCTCACTTGAAGCATTTAATGAAGAAGAATACACCTGAAGGCTATACAAGAATAATACCAAATGTACTTATCTTGTTGATAAGCAAATACTCATGGAAATGGGACCTGACTTTTAAAAGCTCTTAATGTATAAGACCCTTTTCTTGAATAGAAAAAGATGAAGTAGAGAACAAAACTAGATACAGAAGAGAATGGTCAACATAATTGCTAAATTCCCAATCACTCAAGGTATTACTTCTAGAAACCTGAGGACAGGCATAGGTGATGATGAAACTGCACATCTGCTAGTAAACCTTGAACATTTGATAGTGGAAGATTGGATTGAGAGCAAACAACTGTGTTGGTGATAACTACATGAAAACACCATGACTATCTTTCTTCTATGTTATTTTCTATAAAGAACAGGATCCATTTTATTGTTTTCACTGGTTATGTTCTTAGGCTTTTACATGTAAATCCTAATGTCATATTTCTGATATTATTCGAATTATGTGATTGATGGAATTTCAGGTAGTGGTCTTATTCATGTCAATCCAGACCTGACTTGGTGAAGTTTGAAGGCAGCACCTGTTGAGTGAGCACATGGTTGAGTGATGCCCTTGACAGAGTAGCGTCGAACCTTATCTACCTGCAACCATTCCATTTGTCTCATAGGAGAGGTAATCTTTATTTAAAATAAGTACCTGCCAAGACAAAGGAAAACAAGAGCCAACTTATGTTCTACTACACCCAGGAACAATAAATAATACTACAATTGATGATAGCCAGAGTGATTCCCAAAGCTGGAAGTGGAGAATCCTGATTGGAGACAGTTCTTTTTTTCAGATCATCCAGACCAGTAAAAGATTAACTTTACAGGCCACTGAGAAAAATCTAAACGGTTAATTATCTACCTGATCATGGGCACATCAAGTCTGTAATATTTAATGTATATGTATATGTCCTTATTTCTATGACAGGAAATTGTAAGTTTGAATGCACTTTACAAAATCCATATTTATATGTATTAAATCAACAAAGAAAAATAAGGTCATGTCATGTATTGATTGTATTTTACTTGTCATAATCAAATTGTTTTAAATTACCCTAGATAGAATTAATTAGTTGGTAGAGGAGAGGCAAGGAACCACATAGGGAATAAATTGGGTATAAAAGGGAGTACAACTTTTTCAGTATTTCCTAAAGGTATTCCTTGGTTCTCTAAAACTCTATTTCTGGTCTCAACAATTGAGTCAGGACAACAAAATTAATTAAACGGGCAGGATCACATGGGGAAAAATGATTTTTCATCATTTATCTCTGTGGGGTTGAGCCATCAATCAAACCCATATCCGACACCCACCCAGGCCTTCTCCACCTCAAACTTCCAGCAAGGTGGCTACCCCCAGCTTTTTTCCCTGCGCTGAAGCTTTCTGCGCTTGTCGCGCCTTATTTTACTCACCACATCTTGCCCTGTACTGTCATACTGGAAAGTCTTGACCGTTGACTTGTGCTGCCTGGTTCTGCCTTTCTCCACCAATATGCTGAAAGGGTGGTGATCGCTGCCCTGGTACCCTAGGACACCTCATCTACACACTGTAGTGAGTGCAGGAGAAACCAGCGCCAGATCAATAGCACTGTCCTCATCACCTGGGCGGCTTACCGTTCTGGTGACACAGCCACTGTTGATACAAACCAGGTCAATTGTTTCAATTGCAGTCTCGAGCTCCTCCCTGTGTGTTGAAGGAAATGTTTCTCCATGATCTGCCTTTAGCGTTGAAATCGCCACTGAAAATGACAATTTTTTCATTACCTAATATGTCACTTATGCACTGCCACTTCTGGGAATCCACACTCGCGTTACGGGCATAAACATTAACCAACACGAATGTTAGACCGTATTGAACTCTGAACGCCTGTATTTGTATGTCGTCATTGTCCCAGCTGGACATGTCTAGCTCTGAAGTCACCAAACTGTCGCTAATGAGAGTCGCAATTCCGAGATGTCGCCTATTCTAGAAACATTTAAAACCGGCAATTTGTAGTAACTGATCACCCACTCTCGTCTCCTGGAGCACTAAAATGTCGTTCCTGTATACCAGGTTTTCAAGAATAGGGCCTTTTGTTTTACGCTGGCACAGTTCCAATATAGAATACGAGTATTCCTGAGGCCCAGACGGTCATATTTGAGCCTAAAACGTCTTGCCTCATCTCGTATGCCTTGCCGTTTCTCGCTGCCCCCGTCACCTTGTTTGGTTGACTGCCCTCCGCACGGGACACATACGTTGTTCCGCCATGTTGAAAAACCAAACACCACAGAAACACACACGCTGCGATAATTCACTCAAGGATTGCTTCGCTCAATGCACGAACTTCGATGAAAAAATCCATGTCCTACGCGAAAAAGAGAACTGTCACAAATCCAAACAACCGTCCGCGCCATCTTGACCGGAAGCCAGTATATATAATATTGTCAGTATCGGGGACATCAATGTGTTGGTAGCCATCGCTCAAACAGCTCCATCTGTACAGCTCAGTTGTATCAGTTCAGCAATTAATGCATCACTCAATCAAATGTCGTCACCACAAACATTTTGATTGTAATAAATAAGCAACAGTTACCTTTTCTTTAAAGATAATATCTTGTTCAGCGCGTCGATGTTATAATTGGGAAAGTGCAATAATACAACATGCAATGATGCAGCAAGTACTGATACAACATGCAATGATATAACATGCAATGATACAACAAGCAATGATACAACATGTAATGACACAACATGCAATGACACAACATGCAATGGCACAACATGCAATGATACAACGTGCCTTATCCTGCATTATCACACTTGACAGAAGGTGCAGAGAACAGAACCCTGCCGCTGTCAATGCAGAGGTCAACGCGCTCATCCATGAACACTCGAGACAACCCCGAAGTGCTCATCTATACAGATTGATCTGTTGTAAAGCAGCAGAGAAGTGCGTGGGCATTTACAGCCCGTTCAGCGGGCCGAACCGTTCAAGAATCCAGTGGTACCCACGAGCAGCAATGAGATGGAAGTGATGGCAGTAACACAGGCTTTCATATGGCTAGAATCACAGCATTATACCAACGTGTGTGTACTAAGTGATTCAATGAGCATGATTCGCAAGGTCAATGCAGGATTTGTAGGTAGACAGTGGACTGATTCGCTTCGGAAGTCCGTTTTCCGTAAAGTCACCTTCATCTTCGTCCCGGGACATGCGGGAGTCGAGGGAAATTAACGAGCTGATAAACTGGCTGGCTCTGCATCCTCTGCAGATGGCCAGCCCAAGGATAGCGCCGATGTTATTAACATCCTTAAAGAGATGTCGAGAATAGAGGACTTTGACGTCAGTGAATCCACATCGTTGTCCAGGATGAGAAACTTGGGAGTTAGAATTGGCACGGCCAGACACGAGAGGTACATCGGGAAAACGAAGGGCCTCGTCAACCAACACAGAACTGTCACTATTAGCAACCGGACGCTGATGCATATGCTGGGAGAAGGATCTGAGCACCTATGGACATGTCCGGAGTGCGATGACGATACCCCAACTGATAACTAATAAGTGATAACCGATAATGTGCAATGATACAGCATGCAATGATACAACATGCAATGATACAACAATGTGCAGGCTGGGGCACGTAAGACACAAACTGGTACTAAAGTATGTTCCGATTTGAATGCCTTCATTCACGATCAATTATTTTGAAAACTGTCTGTTGCATCGTTATGAAATTATTCCAGCCGTCTTATATTTACCCCCACCCAAGGAATATGTCTTTGATAGGTCCAAAAACAACTTAAATCATTGAAAGCGGTGACATTCCTTTGATGTTTTGCTTAACAACTAGTGATTTCTCGCTAAAACAGTTATGTTTACGGTAATGGGGACCTGCAAATTCAGATGACAAACAAAGGCGTATCCGGATTCGTATGGGAGTGGGTGCAATGAAAGAAGTAGCTTACAATGGACAGGGTCGGCTGCATTGCACAGGGTTTTTATCCCATATGGCTCAGTTTCTTTCCGCAGCGCGGAAAGCGTCGCACAAAGCACGAACTCCGTAGCTCCAGCGACGACCCTCGGGAGTCTCCGAAAACATGCACTCGTGAAATGAAGGACGCGGCCCGGAATCGAACATACAACCTTCGGAGCCCGAGTCAGACGGCTTGACCACTTCACCACGGAGAATCCCGAGAGGGGTGCAATGTGTAATATTAGTAAAGACAGAGAATTTACAGAGGCACCGGGTAAATAATTTGTAAATTAACAGGAAAGTAGAAGGAATATATTTCTTACCTTATTTTTCATTTCCTTCTTGTTTCTTCAGCTGATTCTGATGCTGTAATGTTTAGGGCCTGCAATTCGTCTGAATAGTTGGAGCAAAATATCCCAGTAAGTGTGTACGTAGATTAAGGTCTGCGATCTGCTCAGACCTTAATCTGTGTCGGACGATTCCAGTAGGTTGATGATTGCTCTCGGTTGCATAAAATTCAATCCATCCTTTCTCCAATAGTCCTCTTCCTCTTTCAACACATGGTCCTGACGTTTTTTCCAGTAACTTTTATCAGTATTTAATAGCGCGGACGGACGGACGGACGGACGGACGGACGGACAGACAGACAGACAAACAGACAGACAGACAGACAGAAAGGTAGGTAGGTAGGTAGGCAGAAAGGTAGGTGGGTGGGTGGGTGGATGGCTGGCTGGCTGACTGGGTGGGTGGGTGGGTCGGTGGGTCGGTGGGTGGGTGGATGGGCCGGCAGGCAGGCAGACAAGACAGACAAGAGAGATAGACAGACAGACAGACAGACAGACAGACAGACAGGTGGGTCGGTCGGTCGGTCGGTGGGTCGGTCGGTCGGTGGGTGGGTGGGTGGGTGGACAAACAGACAGACAGGCAGACAGACAGACAGACAGATAGATAGATAGAAAGATAGATAGATAGATAGATAGATAGATAGATAGATAGATAGATAGATAGATAGATAGATAGATAGATAGATAGATAGATAGATAGATAGATAGATAGATAGATCTCCGCCAGAAGCCGGGCCTTGTCAGCTAGTTTATTTATATAATCACGTTTCATGAAAGAACTCCCATTTGGTGACACCTCTGAATCTTCGCGCTGTTTGTTTCAAAACGGAAATCACGTAAAAAAAAAAATTAAAATGCGGGGACGTGTCTTGGTGAAGCTGTAATACTGTTAAAATGATGGACGTAATCTCTAAGTCGTAATTTATATACCGCATATAAACAAACTTTGAAATCTGCTGTAAAATCTCCAGATCAAAATTTCTTTTGTTGGGTTGACATAATGATAAGGTTATATACTAAATGTCATCATTTTCCCTCAGTTGGTTACTGAGATATTGAATTTTATATTGAGGCAACAAAACAAAACAAAACACACTATAGTGCTCTTTGTCGATTGCGTGAGCGTGTGAGATGTGTGTCCAACTAGCGTGCGACTCCAGTAGTTAGCATCTTTGCACTTCGGTATCGGACTGTAGGGATAAGACTCAGTCTCCCAGTAGATTCGCCAACCAACCAATAAAATCTCAATTGACTGATTGATTTAAGAATCGACATAACAGCATTCGGGGCATCCCATAAGCGCTCCGTCCCCATCCTCAGCAGCCAGCGAAGCGTTCCAACACCAATAGTGTCAGTAGCAATCTGATTATAAGTCCGTCTCGCCTTACCTCTGAGCGTTGAGCGTCGGCCAGATCCCTTCGTTACTCCTCGCTGCCTCATTCTTGCCAGACCATGGTGATCCTCCGAGGTGTGCACGTGCTCCCACAAGGCAGCAATCACGTCTGCCTTGTCATGCAACATAATCTCAAGATTATATGAACATCGCGAGACTGATCTATTGTGTATTATAACACGCGGGAGGAGGTCCGCTTGACCGAATGGTTAAGAGAGCTCGCTCTTAAAACTTCCGGTGTTCTGATGCCGAGGTAGCGGGTTCTTAACCTACACCGATCAGCTGGACTAAAATGTTGACTTCTCGTCCTTGACTTGGGGACATAAATTACGAGTACCTCAGACGTCGGAGTGGGTTCGCCTGATGGCGAGGGACACTGGTAAGAGGGAAAGTCCTCTTCGACTTCAGACGTACTTGTTATTTACGTCCCCAGTCAAGGTCGAGAAGACAACATTGTTGTCCAACTGACCGGTGTAGGGGTTGAACCCGCTAGCTCGGCATCAGCACACCGGGTGTCTAAGACCGAGCGCTCTTACCCAACATTGCTGTGATCCACATTCCAAATGTTCTAATGTATGATTGCAGACAGTTAGTAGATAACGGTTTGGTACCACTTGTTGCACTCGGCCAGCGCTAACGTGCCAAGGGTTCTCCAGGACTTCATTTAGGCTCTATCTATAATCACAGTGGTTCTTCAGGACTCCATTGAGGCTCTCTCTATAATCACAGTGGTTCTCCTGGACTCCATTGAGGCTCTCTCTATAATCACAGTGGTTCTCAAGGACTCCGTTGAGGCTGCTCTCCATAATCACAGTGGTTCTCCAGGACTCCGTCGAGACTACTCTCTATAATCGCAGTTGTTCTCCAGGACCCCATTGATTTTGTCCTCCAGAACTCCATTGAGGCTGCTCTCTATAATTACTGTTTTTCGCCAGGACTCCGTTGAAGCTGCTCTCTATAATCACAGTGGTTCTCAGGGACTCCATTGGTGTTATTCTCCAGGACTCCATTGAGGCTGCTCTCTATAATCACAGTGGTTCTCCAGGACTCCACTGAGGCTGCTTTCTATAATCACAGTGGTTCTCCAGGACTCCATTGAGGCTGCTCTCTATAATCACAGTGGTTCTCCAGGACTCCATTGAGGCTGCTCATTGTAATCACAGTTATTTTCCAGGACTCCACTCAGGCTGCTCTCAATAATTGTCGCGAAAAATAAACTTGATAGTTCGATCGATGAAAAAAAGACACATTCGTCTGCACAAACACCGGCAACCCTTTGATGTTGTATAGACTGAGGAACAAAATAAGTCGCGTCAAATGTCTACACCGGTCGGCATTTTGTTAACAAGTTGTTGCTCGAGACGAACAATAACGCCAGACGTCTGCCAAGGCGGTTGTTAGCCTTTGAAGTGTAGACGAAATGTCTGAATACACGTCGGCGGGATTCTGTGATGTGGGGGGGGGGGGAATTCCCTGGTTCACAGGCAGACAGGATCTTTGTTGTATGAGACAAAGAATTTCCCAGATGAAAGCAAACTAGACGGCGGATTGATTCCAGTCAGTCTAAAACAGGCGGAGAAAACCAGACTCTGGACTGATCAGCGTCTAGACTTTTTGGTGACGTCACTCAAGCCCCAATATAAAACCAGTTGCGGTAAACAAAGTTCGAGGAGTCGACCAAAAATTCTGAAGTGTTAAAGATCGGCGCAGTTTTCCGAGTTGTGTTAATTGAAAGAGACTATAGTGTCAACGTGTTGATAATTATCGGCGGACATAGATCCAGTCTGTGATTGCATAGTCTCAATCATCAACCGGAATAGGCATATGGTAGTCTATTAATCATATCTAACTTAGAGTATGATTAGGAATAGAGTACACTACTGTGCAGTGATATAATGTATTATAGGTGCGGTGATAGAATGTTCTATAAGTGCGGTGCTAGAAAGTATTATAGGAGCGTCGGCACTAGTGTCCTATTGTATGGCTTTAACTAGCTTGTGTGATATATCATTTTACTCAGGGAGTTGAGGACAATGTAGTGGGATAATAATTAGAGAGATTGAGGATGGTTGGGAGGGAGGAGGGGAATGTGAAAAGGTAGGATCTTCCAATAGGGCAGCTGCTGGGTTTCTACCCGTTCCTTTATTCTTTCCTGGTGTTGCCATGTCTAAGACCAATGTGATGAGCTATTTGGCCGTATTACAGAGATCGGATCTCTGTTATAGATCTGAGTGCTGCTATTGGCCTACACTCACCTAATTACGGTCAGGATTGAGTTGCTCTCACCATGATGTTCTCTACTCAACAGGTTCCACTTGAGTGTGCGATGATTTATTACGAAGAAGCAGTTTCAAAGTTTTATACAATGATGGCTCACGGAATGAAGACAGAGGTTACTGAGAGGCTTTTACACGGGGCTCAGAACCTAGTTGGTCTGCAGAAACCTGGTTTCTGCTGAGCCGGACTTGATGAACATAAGTGTTGTGTTTACTGAGTGATAAGCTTCATCACCGAAGATTCATAACTCATATACCAAGGACACACACACACACACCCACACACACACACACACACACACACACACACACACATATATATATATATATATATATATATATATATATATATATATATATACACACACACACACATCTACCTAGAAACATTAATAGGTTGTTTGTTAAAGAGGGGGGGGGGGAATCTTATAATCAGGAACTTGTGAACAGTAGATTTTCCCAAGTGACATTTCAGTTAATTGAAAGATTCTCTGTTCAACAAACATTATTAAACAGAGTAACTTCACCGTGTTTGTTAGAGTGAAGACCAAGATCGAACAGTGTCTAACTGATGACCAGCATCCTGTTTGTTCGAGCGTTATCGGAGAAAGTCGTCACGTGGACGGAGAAACATCTTCTGGGTGAGGTTCACTGTCCGGAATACATGGTGCTGTTGTGTGCTCAGCACAGTGATGTAACAGATTTTGCTCCTGATTCACTGGTCTGCTTCTACATATACATTAGAATATTCGACACACATTCTACACATTACACACACACACACCTCTCACACACATATTCTTTGTTTTAATAAATTAATTGTTGTTTTTATGTGTTAAAGCTAGAGTTGTTGAGTATGTTGTGTTGGGGAAGAATGAGAGGGGGCATGATCCAGGGGTGAGTGAGAGTAAGAAAGAGGTGTCTACAGACTGAGGGAGTTTTGTGGACGGATTCTGGTGGTTTCTCTAGGACAATAATATTGGGTTTAAAAAATTGTGGGTGTTGATTCCCCTCACTCCAGGGACGACACTAAAGTAATAAAGGATTACTACGACAATAATGACAGTTGTTCTCCAGGACTCCATTGAGGCTGCTTTCTATAATCACAGTGGTTCTCCAGGACTTTATTGAGGCTGCTCTCTATAATCACAGTGGTTCTCCAGGACTCCATTGAGGCTGCTCTCTGTAATCACAGTGGTTCTTGTAGTATACATCTTGCAAGCCGCTAGATCGCTGTCTTGAATTTCCCCGCACTACCCTCCAGTTAGCAACAGCGCCAACAACTACTAACCTTGGAACCAAATTCAAATTTAAAAATGAAGGAATGAGCGCATGTATTGTAAGACGAAGGATGAAGTTTACATCATCTTAATCTGAAAAAGAGCGCCGATTCGAAAAGGAATGAATGAATCACTGAAAAACGAGAAGTAGATTGTGAGCTTTACCAAAGCACGATTACAATAAACAAAATAATAACAAAAATAGACTAACAAATACACGAAAGACACTACATGAAAGTATTAATTTCACTTATCTGTGTCCTAGCTTGAACGGCTATCCGTGGTTGGAATAAACCGGATGTCGTGGTTAACGGGGTCAACTGACTAATGGTCAGTACAGCCAGAAGCTTGATGATTGGCTAAGACAACCGGTGAGGGAACCCGCGCTGGGGTGATGGGTGGGGGTGCGCCCATGAGAGCGAATGGAAAAATATGGATATGTAGAGCACTGTAGCTGACCCTGTGGCGATGTAACGGATGCAGTTCGCAATTCCGCACACCAAGCTCGAAACGCCGCTGCGGGCGATCAGGATGCAGACCACCAAGCGTTTGCCATCATAAAATAGCACAAGTGACGGTTGTTCAGAACGCAATGAGAAGCGACCGCACGCAAACTAACCGGGAAGTCACAGAATGCAAAGATAATGCTGGTGTTGACAACTACGTCCTGTGAAGGACATGCAACTGGCTTGTAAGTGGACTATACGACTAGGGGATGGGGGGAACAAGGGGCGTTAGGGACTTAAATAAAACTGCGTTGGACATTGAGGCCGTGAGGGGAGAGTGAACCCAACCGGAAGATAAGACGATTTTCCAATGTCTTGCGATCGCGTTCGTGAGATCTGCACGATTTTCTCGCCGTAACACGTATGTCGGCAACACCACAGTGGTCGGAACTGAAGTGTAGGGGTACCGGTTTCTGGGCACCACTGTTGACATCAGATAGGTGGTGTCTAAATCTTCCGCCAAACGAAGGCCTGTCTACCCAAGATATCTCATGCGGCAACGTGTGCAGATGATCGCATAGATAACGTTGCAATTCGAAAAGGGAACGACAATATTCTAAATATAGCCGAAAAGGAGATCAGCCATTTCTCACGACTCGGAATGACGTCAGAATCCAGCCAAGGAAGGTCAGCGGGTAAACAACATCCAAGAGTCTTTAAAATGGAATGAGACTGGCAGAAGTGCAGTGTGCGTAAACCGAACAAACCTTCAGCAATCGTTCAAAAGGAGAAGGTCCACTGGACTGACGGTGTGGTGTCCTCTACTCAACAATCAATCTGAAGTTTAGCCAACTCCAGTAGAGGAAGAGAGAGAAGTGCCAACCTATTCAGCAGACAGCGAGCTAGAAAAGCAACCTAGTCTGGAGCCTGAAGAAGACATTCAACTACGTGAAGGTGAGCACACTGTAATATTAAGTTAGTTATGCTCCTTTCCCAGAAAATGGTAAGATGGTGTGCTGTAAAAATGTGGTTAGTCCTTAAGAACGTAATTCAGGAGAGACTAAGCACTATATTCAGATGTCGTAGTTCATAGGTGATCTGTGCACTAGGTTAACTCATAGTGAGGGGTTTTCTTTCTCTAGTTATGCAGCTTCTATGTAAGCAAAAGCATTATGCCTTGGTTGTGCAGTTTACTCCTTAAGTAGTTAAGCTAAGTCAGTAGTGATTTAGGAGTTAGTGATTAACTTAGGATTTAGGAGATTAGAATCCTTAGTTCAGTGTGCATTCACTAAGTAAAAGGAATTAGTGTAATTCGTCCTAGAAACAGTACATAGGCACATTAAATGTTAAATAGTTCCCTATGTGTTATCATGAAATCCTGTGTTTTCTATGGAAGCATTCATGTGGTGATTCAATTGTGACTTCATTGGTGTTAAATATATGAATTTATCTTTTAACATATTGATTGTGAGCCACATAATTATGCCTATTCATCATTCATGCAAGTAGAGTTATGATTTATGTTGAATGATTTCGGATTGGGTGAGGAGAAGTGGCATATCGAGGATGAGTATGATCAATCAATAAATCACCTGACAGTAGGCCATTTGATGCATACTGCCAAATTTATCAGAGGAGAAGATGATAGGGGTACCCATGCACTAATTGATAATTTAGTGTGCCTCTATGCATGACGCCACTCTGTATTCCATATCACTCATGTTACAATTATATGGTTTGTTTCCTGAATCACGTTTGATGTATGATGATGATGATGAATCTTAATGATGAGTAGGGTAAAGGCATATACCTACATGTCTAAGAGGAGGGAGGATGCTCCTGCTCAAAGAATGTGATTGGGAGGAACCTACCTGAATGTCATACAGGAGATGATGCCATAATGTACCTATATTGTTTATAAGTAAATACTCATTGCATTTAGTGAAGGAATTAAGACACATAATGTGTGAGGCCTTTTTCTTTTAAATGGAAGGATAACTAGGGAAAATAATAATGTACAAAGGGAAATGGTGACCATGATTATCAAGTTCCGAATCGATCAAGGTATTACTCAAACTAGAGAGCTTGGGTGCCAGGCATGGGCGAAGAGGACACTGCTTATCTGGTAGTCTAAACCTTGAGCGCTCTGTAATGGAGGATTGGATGGAGAGGAACCAGCTATGGAGTTGATAACTGTTGGGGAACACAACAACCCTCTTCCCTATTTGTTTTATTTTCCCCGAGGTCAAAATTCCCTTTGTTTATTTTCCTTTTTTTCTTTGGGGTTTTTACCTTCTTCCATTTCTAATGATCATATAGATGTATTGATGATGTGTGTAGATATATGTTTTGATACTGGAATTTCAGGTAGTTGTTAGATCCATCCTGGTCCAGATATGACTCTTGATGGGGACACCTGACTGGTGAGATGAAGAAGACTATTCTGAAAGAAAGTACCATCTAGACTTGCATCAAACCACTTAGGACAGGTAAACCTGTATCGCCATGGATAAAACAAGGGACCTTTACTTGGACCTGTGATTTGAGAGACTAATCAAATATCCTCCTACATAGACCAGATCAAAACTCACTCTGAGAACTCTCAATATATTCATTTTTATTGAACCTTTTTCACAAATGAGTTCCACAGATACTGGAGTGGATAGACTTGAGTTTACGACAAGTCTCTATACTTAATATAACTCAACTGAGATAAATATATCGATTAACCCACTGGGAAATTGAGGCTTATGTTGGTGTTTATTTTTAAGTGCATGTTTGGGGCATTAATATATTTTTATATAGCATGCCTTTGGAATTGATTATTATGTTGTTGTTTTTTTGTAACAGAATGACCAATACCCCAGTGTGTTGTGTTTATTAAATATACAAGTGATTTCATGTCCACTCTTAAAAAAAAAATTTAAAAAAAAACTCTTTCCACTCTTGAGTGGTATAAGAATTCCTTGAGTGATCACATTGTTGTTGTTATTAATTAATATACCCTAGATATTAATTATTTAGCTGAGAGCAGAGGAGCAAGCAAACTCCACAAGAATATTATTAATGTTCAAGGAAATCTTTTCCTTGTTCACCTTGGGGACTTCCTTCGCTCTCTGGGACTCTATTTATGGGCTCAAGCCTTTGAGCCATTAAAGGCTATTATAATTATAACGGGCAGGATCACATTAGGAGAGAGGAACTCTAGTGTCTGCCAAGTAGCAGCGCAGATGATATGACGCAAAAGAAACTTTGTGAGAAAAGTCGCAAACCAAATAGTGGTAGAAACTAAGAGGCTGACGTAAAAAACAGAATATGTCAGAAAAATTGTCAACAACAACAAATAGTCAGATCTTAGAGCTTGAACAAGGAGGCTGCACGTTTAGATTCTCTGGAACGTGACAAGATATTTACTGACAGGCCAACGTTATCATGGCCAACACATATTGCAGAGGATAACGAGAATATTCATGAACGATATATATGAGCCCAAAAATCATGGACAGATGTGAACATATCAGAACGGGACTTAGAACGTCACCGCAAGGTGAAACCTATCCAGATTAGGAATGACAGAAGGACCGGGACATGGACTTGATAATCACAAGGGTCTAGCATAGTCAACTATATATTATCTACTGTCACAAAGTAAATGACGACAGAGTGACAGATAGAGTGGCTATGGTTGTGTCTAAGGAAATGTCAGTGTATATGGTATGTTGAACAACCGATCAACCACGATGCATCACACCCAAACACCAGTCAGTGAACAAGCGTTAATTTGCGCACATAATATTCCTTTAATTCTGAATTAACACAGACACACGTAACATATAAATCCAGGAACAATAATTCTCTCAGAATATATCTCCATCCCAATGGAACACTTCGAATAACACTGCCTCTCAAGGCCTACTACATCGCATCCCACACGACAGGTATACTAGCCTCTCTCTAGGCCCGACTCAAAGTAACCCACTCTGGGTCTCGAATTCCACTCACTATCCCTGGAACCCACAGTGCGGAGTCTCTTCCTAACTCCGTCACAATTCTCCACTTTCTCCGACCACGACCTCCTCCTAGTCCGGTCTCAACACAACTCCCCCCAGCTCGGAGTCCAAACATCAACTGACCTCCGTCAATCTTTGTCCCTATCTTTTAAACCATTCTATGCCCCCTCATAATGATCCACACAAACATCACCTCACTGCTCCAACTGTCTGCCTCCCAATTATCCTAGCCAGCTGACCTCTTCTCCGTTCCCCCTTCAATTACTGTCTTCTCATTTTCGCCCTCTGGGGGAACTTACTACCCGCCCTTTTTTATCTCGTGAACTGTTTATGTGTATCCTTGCTATCCAGGACACTGATCTTAATGTCAATGACCCAGGCATGTGTCACTACCCCACCCTCAAAAGAAAACATCGTTTTCAAATGTTGGGAGACTAATACTGATCAAATATGTAACCCAGACACATTGCCTGGGTAGTCGTAAGTATAAATCCAACTTACTCTAGCTACCACACTAAATACTACATCAAATGCTCATAGTACACTCCCCTATTCCCCACACATCAATACATCCAACTTTCTATCTTGTGTACCAATGCATGAACTAATACATCACATAATAATAATACATAATAGGAAACATCAAATCTGAGTATCTGCAGGTCTATTAACATCCTCAAAAAGACACAAGCTATTTGTGTACCGACCCTATATCAGGTGGTTCTTTTCTTGCCTCAAACCTCTACCTATGATTCCTATCGATGCTGTGTCTACCCTTCATATATCCATGCCTCATGTTTCCTATATCTTTAACACATCTGTTTGCTAATCCTGGTTCAGTGATGTCGTTAACACTCTTTTGAACTGCGTTTACATTGCTATCTGCATATTGTACTGTTACACTGGAGACTCTGTTTAGTCTGACCTCTTTATTAAATCCTGGCCAATATACCTGGCATCCTGCTATATGCTGCTTCCGCCTTACTCCTATGTACCCTGCGCATGCCCTATCCTGAGCTGTTCTAGTATATCGGTCTCTATATGCTAACGGTAATACTACTTGCCCACATGCAGTTCCGCCATCTGAAAACCTGCGAGTGAGAACATTATTCTTCCTTCCAAAGCACCATCTACCCTTCTTTGATTACCTATGTCTGACTTTACCACACCCTTGGAAACATTTGTCGAGAGTAGTATCTTGTCTCTGGGATTCCCTACAGCTATATTTGAGATCCATTCTAACCTGCACAGCTGTCCTATCGTTGTCCTCTGTGTCTACTTCAAGTGCCACTTTTTCTTCAGCTATACTCTCTAATTTAGGTTTTCTTTTAGTAACTACCCCGTTACTACTTACACTATGTATCTGGTCCCAATAAACTACTTCTTCTTCTGTACAATCTTTAACTCCTGCTACATTTCCTATGATTAAATCCGCCACTGGTGCGTCCAGAACACACGCTGTCACTCTTCCTGTGATAAATGGTGTTTTCACTGTTATCACGGCTAATGGGTAGAATTCTACTGTCCCATTAAATGTTATGGATCTAATCTTTTTCCCTGTATAATCCGAGGGATGCACTAAACTCTTTCTAACTCCGATGGACGTACATCCGGAATCTCTAATTGTTAACGCTTGCCTATCATTAACAAACCCATGATGCATCTTCAGACTTCCTCCTTCATGCACTGCTGATCCTGCTTTAACTGTGTGACCACATATTAAGACTGGCTGACCGTCTTTTTCAAACAGAGGTTTGCATCCACTACAATTCTCGTTGTTAAGCGTCTCAATTACTTGCGCTGCATTAGAGTGCTCTGTTTTTCCCATCGTACAGTCATAGCTACCATGCCCTGTCCCGCCACAATTGAAGCAAATAATGTCCTTCTTCCTATTATTTGTTGGCCCACTGGCTTGTTGCACGTCATACTGTGCTGCCTTGTGTCTCCAGCTCCCACAATTCCAACATCCAGCGTAACTATTTGGACGTCTCTGAAAATTCACCTTTTGTATGGGTACCGTCCTGCTCTGTCAAAATAGTTGCCACGGGAACCATTGTCTTTAGGTTCTTGTTCCTCATATCTTTGTGTTAAATCTACACTTTTTGATCGTGGTCTAATAACTGGAGTCTGGTCCTGTTTCGTATACGCTGCACAGACTATTTCCTCATCAATTTGTCTGCCTATAGAACTGTTTGGATGTGCAGTCATGTAGTTTTGCCCTAACTGTGACATTGTATCTATGTCCTTTGGCTTACGTTCCTCAAAGAAAGCTACTAAGTTTGTATTGCATGCAGATACTATCTTGTCTCTTAACATTAAATCCACTAATTTATTACAATCTTTCCCTACTTCTGCAAGCTCCATCCATTTGTTAAATGTGTTCTTTACTGTGTTAACAAAATCTGTGAAATCTTTATTTGTCTCTGGCCCTGTCTAAACTTTGTTCTACATCCATGCTCAGTTAGTTGGAACTTTGTAAGCAAACGTTGACGTAAGATAGTGTAATTGTTTCTTTCTTCTAACGGTAAATTGAACATGGTGTCTAGGGCCTTACCCGTAAGAAACTCGCCTAGCGGTATCGCATATTCTCCTTCTGGGATGCCTAAAGCGTTCGCTGATGATTCGAATCTGGACAAATAAGTTTCAAGATGGTCACGGTCTGTAAAATATTGCAGTTTTAGTCTCTGTGACGACTGCGAAGGTCTTCTGCTTTCCTCACTTTGACTTTTTGATGATAGTTCTAATTTTCTTAACTCAATTTCAGTTTCCCTCTTGAGCTTTTCTTTCTCAATTTCTATTTTCATTTGTCTCTCTCTCTCTCTCTCTCTCTCTCTCTCTCTCTCCCTCTCTCTCTCTCTCTATCTATCTCTCTCTTCCTGTAGACGCTTGGCCTCTTGTTCATTATGCCTCTCCTCTCTTTCCCAGTGCTGAACTTCTTTCAATTTTGCTTCTGCAAACTCCTGTAACTCTTTACCCTTCTGGCCTAACCGTTCATCTGCTTCGATATATTCCATTAAAGTAGGCATGTTATATTTGTGGACCCGTTGCTGTCTGTCAGCCAACTATAGATGTACAGACTCTGTTGCTAGTCTTTGTGTACTTTCCCTAAGTACACCACCACTCCCTGTGTACGTAAATTTGTAGTGCTAAAATATCACTCTGTACTCACCCAGTCACTCTACAAGCACTAGGTAGTGAGGGGGAATATTAACTATACTCCCTCGTATATATATATATATATATATATATATATATATATATATATATATATATATATATATATATATATATATATAAATAACTGTAGAACAATTCCTGGAAATAGTTTTAAACATACATATAAATACACCAATGAATGATACACACTAAGTGCCAAATATTAGACGCTAGACGCATAGGCTGGTGAAACGCAGACGGATGATTACATAGAAATAAAACCCACTGACATAAACATGCCCACGAAAGACTATACCGTGCGCATAATATAAACTGACAGATACCATCTAGATAGAAGCTGTTTTAACATAAGAATTACAACAATACCATATATCCAAAGAAATCAAATATCATATGTAACAGTAAAGAGAAAACATTAAAAAAGAACAAATATAAAATGAATAATGTACATATATCTGACGATAGACACTTGGACACCGTGTATAATGTCGAGACAACCCAATTGCTCAATAGCACAAAACAAACTGACTCGTCAGCTGCCTCTCAACAACATACAATGTGCACCTAGACAATTCACCTTTGCCTTGTCTCCCGCACGTCGCGAAACAATGCAAAATATCCTACTTATTACGACCACTGGACCACATACAAATAATTACGTAACGCACAACAACAATACTTAGGACGATGAGAGAAACAGAAACAAAAAAAAAAGTAGCCGACAACACTGCGATGGTGAAATCTCATAAAAGTCCTTCGTTTGTTTTCAATAGTCTCCGAAAATCGTCTGGAAATGTCTGTCGGTTATTGTTTTGAAAAGATTACGACGTTAGATTCCCACCATGAATTAGTGTTCTGATGCGTTTTCAGTTTCTGTTGACGTGGTGCCACGATTTTCGACTGTCGTAAAAGTTGAAGATGATAGTAATTATCCCACCGCCTTGCCTCTACACAGTCCGTACCGTTTTTGTAACCCTCCCTGTGGAGTTGGCCTGTTATTGTATCATGTATGTGAACGCTCTTGTTTTGCCAGAAATATAGGGCTTTCGTTGCGTTTTGGGGAGACGAAAAAACCTTTACAGTCAATGAATGTTTAACTGCGTAGTCGTTGTCGCTTTGAAGTGATGGTATGGCTTCACTGTTGCCGAAAAGGTTAAACCAACGAATGGCAGTAAATAATCCAGCGCTTTAAATCTGTTTTGCAAGTCTTTTTTTTTTTGGTAGAGAAATGCGCTCATTCTTGCGAAGACGGCACCTGAATGACTGTTGTGGATTGTTTCCCGATGACCCGATGATGACACACACACAAAGACGTTAAACGTAAATCCTAGTTTCAGTAGAAAAACAACGTGTTTATCTCGTTCTACTCTGGACAATTTTTTTAGTAACTTTCCATTGTCCACGGCCTTGAACCCGCCGGTCATCTCTGTTTCTCTTTATCACAATAATCCGTGCAGAAACTTTTACTTTTCTGTGGAGTAAGGATTGTCACTTTTGTGTGTTCTCCACACTTTTCTCCTATAACTCCCCTTCCCGGGCGAGTTTTTAACCATGAATTACACTAGTAACTTCTCTGGCGCCCCTTTCCGTCTTATTATCTGCGCCGAACTCTGAAGACACCGTACACACACACACTCGCTGTCCTCAAGTTCACCTGACCTTCACCTTTGGCGCCTGTCTATTTTTCGTGAACAACCTGTCCTAAACAGCGCCGACATTTTTGTCAACCCGACTTTTTCGCCCGTTGTCCGCCAGACAACTCTCTCAGCAGCGCAAAACCTTGTCTGTGTACTGTGAGTAAACCCCGCTGTCCCCTATCCCTCTCAGGGTGGGCAATTATATTTTTACCTGTGGTGGTTTTCTCGTGAAATAGCTTTGGTTTGGAATACTGTCTTCGTCGTCCCGTGACAGTGGTGATACACGTATCCTCCCTTGAACTGTCTGCGTTAATTTATCTGACACACACCCAGTCTGACCGTTGTCTACTCGCTTACACAGGGTTGAACTTGGAAAACCATGTTGTTACACTTACGAACTGATTCATACTGATGTAAATCCATATACCGAATTATTTGATTGACGATCCCGCACTTCCTCGTCTGTCACAAAGTAAATGATGACAGAGTGACAGATAGAGTGGCTATGGTTGTGTCTAGGGAAATGTCAGTGTATATGGTATGTTGAACAACCGATCAACCACGATGCATCACACCCAAACACCAGTCAGTGAACAAGCGTTAATTTGCGCACATAATATTCCTTTAATTCTGAATTAACACAGACACACGTAACATATAAATCCAGGAACAATAATTCTCTCAGAATATATCTCCATCCCAATGAAACACTTCGAATAGCACTGCCTCTCAAGGCCTACTACATCGCATCCCACACGACAGGTATACTAGCCTCTCTCTAGGCCCGACTCAAAGTAACCCACTCTGGGTCTCGAATTCCACTCACTATCCCTGGAACCCACAGTGCGGAGTTCTCTTCCTAACTCCGTCACAATTCTCCACTTTCTCCGACCACGACCTCCTCCTAGTCCGGTCTCAACACAACTCACCCCAGCTCGGAGTCCAAACATCAACTGACCTCCGTCAATCTTTGTCCCTATCTTTTAAACCATTCTATGCCCCCTCACAATCATCCATACAAACACCACCTCACTGCTCCAACTGTCTGCCTCCCAATTATCCTAGCCAGCTGACCTCTTCTCCGTTCCCCCTTCAATTACTGTCTTCTCATTTTCGCCCTCTGGGGGACTTACTACCCGCCCTTTTTTATCTCGTGAACTGTTTATGTGTATCCTTGCTATCCAGGACACTGAATTTAATGTCAATGACCCAGGCATGTGTCATCTACATTTAATATTGTAATTACCGTCCCGTCTGGCCATAACAGAGGCGGTAGACATAAATTGTCATTTTTCATTGATCTTGTTGAGATGCGACAGCCGTGATCGTTGGCCAAATAAAAAATGCCTTCAACGACATGATTGCCGGCCTTCGAGTCTTTCATTACCGTTCATTTTATATGCTTCAAGGCGTTGCTGGAGTTTGTGTCATCCTGTGCCATTTATTGTTGCTGAGTTATATTTAAATTATATCAAGACACATTCTAGCAGTGTCCTCTATCTCTTTTAGATTTTCCCAAAACATCCGACAGTTCTCCATGACTTCATTGAGGCTGCTCTCTATAATCAGAGTGGTTCTCCATGACTCCATTGATATTTTTCTCTATAATCACAGATGTTATCCAGGACTCCATTGATGTTGTCCTCCAGGACGCCATTGAGGCTGCTCTCTATAATCACAGTGAATGAAGCACAAAAACACAAGAAAAAAATGGTAAGCTTTGCTAGGTCATGATCACAAGTAACAGAATTAACGTTGCGGCCAAAGTTTTCGTCAGTGCACAAACACACACTGATACTATATGAAAAATCCTACATGAAAATACAAAATAAAATGTTACTTATTTGTATACTTTCTTGTGGACTGGAGGGAATGGTAGTGGGAAGGAGAGCTGTCGTGACTTCCTTTAAAGTGTCGTCCCTGGAGTGAGGAGAGTCAACACCCACATTATAATTTTTCTTCCCTATCAATATCCTGGAGAATCCACCAGCTTCCGTCCAACACACTCCATCAGCCCGTGGACACCTTTTCCTATCACTCTCTCACTGTCGTACTATGCCCTCTCTCATACTTCCCCAACGCAACATATTCAACAACTCTTGCTTCCAAATATTAATAACGATTAATTTATTAAAAGAAGAGTGTAACGTATATGAGACGTGTATGCGAAGAAAATGTGTGATGTGTTCTATAATGTGTGTAGGATCGGACTCTCAGATAATAGCATAGTCAGTTCATCCTTGCAAGGACACACCACAGCACGTTAAGTCAGAACAAGTCCACCTCACCCGGTACTGTATCTCTCCTGCCGGACACCGACTGTCATCTGTAGCTACCTGGTAATCCATCTTCCTGATCATCCGAAATAGATACGATTTGTAAATTACAGCTGATCATGGACCGGTTGCCCAATGCACATAATTTCCTATCGATCTTAAAGAATGCACAAATCCTTTGTAGTGAGTATTTAGGTATCACTGTTCTTGTTACTATACTTGAACCTAACTAGTGTCTATCTAGGTTCAGGTATCATGTCTTTTGAACTATTTCACTAGAATATATCACACCATGTGACTATTATATTGATGTTCTTGTTTAGGTACCAATGTTCTTATGCTGTGTTGCATTAACAATCATCACCCATCTTAGGTGAACCATCTTTCTTCTCGGACGTTATTCCTTTTTTTTCTTTTTTTTTTGTAAGAAACATTTTTGTGTCCAACTGGTGTTTTGTCTAATTTGACGTTGCACTTCATCAAACCCAGTGTTGAACTTCCTTGTAACTGGTATTGAACCTGTGAGAAAAACAATACATCTGGTGATAGTACTAGTCACTGATCCTACCGGCTGAGTGTAAGTTTATTGCCTTGCTCAGTTATTTTATAGCTAACTAAACTCTGTCATAGAGCATAGTAGCTCCTCACCTACGTCCGAATCAGGCGATGACAAGGAAAGACCCATAAACAGAGTGTACAACTTCAGTGGGCAAACCATTGAAAGATTCCCCCCCCCCCCATTGGACACTTTCCCCATCTAAAATCTCTCCAATTATCACCCCTCTATCCTATTCATCCTAGCAGAGCCAATCAACACTTCACTAATCTATCTAGTTTTCCACTAACAGTGCTAATCATCACACTCTAGTTTTAACAAGGCTACCGCCTATATTAATTAGGCCTAAATAGACTATATTGACTACCTTATGCAAAACCGCCTCATTCCGGGATGGCTGCTACACTTTGCCCTAACGACACATGCTAGTTAATATTAAATTAATCTAACACTGTAGAGCTCTGCCACAAACACGTCCATCATAATCCACGGTTTTGGTCAACACTGTTTCTCCCAATCATGGTTTATGGCAAAACCTAAAATTGGTCACGTGACAGTATTCATTATATTCCACACAGGTGTTATTTGGACATATCCATTGTCAAGAATCTATCCTCCCTGGCTTAGTCACTGTCAGAGTTGTCATCACTTGTTTTGACATCCACAACAAGCTAGCGAGTTCCTGTGTGCTCCCAACAACGGGTTCCACATCAAACCGCCAATCTTCTTGATGTCTGGAAACTCTAAATGACAGACGGACTGTTTTCTTCCGAGCTGAGTACTTCCGCTCTCAATCCAACCTGTTTATGAACTGTCAAAGCGATGTATGGACTCATCTCACTCACTTCCAAATGTTCCCATGTTGTCGACCCCGTGCAGCTGCAACTATTTACCGTCCTGGGGATTTTGACATCCAATTTGTTTTTTCTGTTAGTTAAAATAGTTTTGGCTTTGCAGATAGGCCGGTTAATCAGGAAGTCTCTATAGTAATCAACTGGTTAAACGCAGGGTTTTATTTTTGTGACATAGGCCCCCTCTTAAGAGAGTAGTCAATCTCACTCTTCTCCACCGTAAGTTTAATCCAGATGATTCATTCCTCTTCTTCAGGAGCTGGGTGTCTTGACAAGAAGTCCGCTCCAACATTTTCCTTCCCAGGAATGTACTCCACTGTGAAATTATAGGGTTGAAGTAACAACGACCACCGCATCAAACGGGCTTTGAGCTTCTGAGAAGTAGCCAGGAACATCAGGGGCTGATGATCCGACTGGACTCGAAACTTAACTCCATACAAATAGGGCTGGAATTTTTGCACTGCCCATGCGAGAGACAAGCACTCTCTCTCGACGGTCGAATAATTCCTCTCCGCCTGGAGTAGTTTCTTCCTTGCGTATGCCACAGGTTTCAAAACCGAAGCATCGTCTTTTCCTTCCTGTAACAGAGCTGCCCCAATTCCAATCCCACTCGCATCCGTTCTCAACACAAATGGTTTGGACAGGTCCGGGAGCTGTAATACAGGTTTGCTGACCAAGGCCTCCTTTAACTGACTATAGGCATTCTCACATTCTGGGGTCCAAATGATTTGGTCCGGGAATCCCTTTTTCAAGGTTTCCGTCAACGGAGCTCCCAGTTCAGTGAAATGTGGGATAAATTTGTGGTAGAACCCACACAACGAGAGAAAAGATCGCACATCCTTCTTCGTTTTTGGCCTTGGGGCATTTCTGATTTTCTCCAGGTTCTTCTCCTCTGGGACAATGTGTCCTGGAGTGATGGTGTGACCTAGAAATTCCAGAGTCTGGTAACCAATCATGCACTTGGTTGGACGAGCGGTAAGCCCTGCTTCCTTAAGTCTATTAAACACTCTCTCCAAGGATTGCAAGTGGTCATCCCAGCTGTCACTGGAAATCAGAATATCATCCATGAAAGAGATGATGGCCGGATCCTGTAAAGGATCTAGTAAAGTCCTCATCATGCGTGTAAACACACTGGATGCATTGCTGAGTCCAAAAGGCGTGACCTTGAATTCGCAGTGTCCACTGGGTGTACTGAAAGCCAACAGTGGTCGAATCTCCGGTTTGACTGGTATCTGATAGTACCCCCGACTCAGATCTACCTTTGAAAAGTACCGAGCCTTATGGAGCCTAGCGAATAACTGCGTTGGATTCGGCAAAGGTTCCACCTGAAATTGTGTGTGACTGTTCAGAAGTCGGTAGTCTATACACAACCGGTGATCTCCACTTGGTTTACGTAACAAAACTACCCCCGCATTGTATGGGGATGTGGATGGTGCAATCACGTCATCCTCCAACAGTTTCTGTATTTCCTCCTCCAGGGCCTTTTCTTTAGAGAATGGCACTGGGTAAACCTTTTGGTGAACAGGCTCCTGTGTGGTCAAAGTCATCTCGAACTCCACCAACCTCGTTCGTCCTGGTTTATCAGTCAGTATCTCCTTATGAGACTTGAGAACCTGGGTTATCTTTTCCCTCTCCTGGGAGGTCAGATCAGGGTTCACTTGCACTTCCCTATAGGTTTCCTGGTGTACCAAGGGATATTCCCTGCCCTCGCTGGTTCCCACTTCAGTCTCCACTGCAACTGCCATTGCCATGAGGTGCGCTGCCTTGTCTCCCGGTCTCTCTTCGTATTTCCGCAAGAGATGGATATGGAAAATCTTCGACTTTCCCCGGATCCGGATCTGATAGTTGGTTCTGGATATCACCCTTTCCACGGGAAATGGTCCTTGCCAACCTATCTCCAGTTTGTTGTTTCCCGTTGGGAGTAGCAACAAAACTTTATCTCCCACCTCTAGAGATCTTTCCTTAGACCTACGGTTGTAGTAAGCCGCATGTCTTTTCCTGGCCTTTTTCAAGTTTTTATTTGCCAGAGTCCATCCCTTGTGGAGTTTTTCTTTCAGTTCCTCCATGTATTTATAGGATGAGATCACTTCTTCTGACGTCCCCTCTTCAGTCCAACTCCTCAACATGGCTTCCAATGGTCCTTTGATTGGACGACCAAACAGCAACGTAGCGGGTGGTAGTCCTGTTGAGCCATGAGGAACTTCCCGATAGGCAAATAGGGCTGCTGGGATATATTCATCCCACCTATCAGGTTTTTCCTGCGCTAGTTTCCTGAGCATTGTCATCAACGTACCGTGGAAACGCTCTACTTGTCCATTGGCTTGAGGATGGTAAGGGCTGGTATGTATGTGGTTAGAGTGAAACACCCTAAATACCTCCTCCATGAGTTTTCCACAAAACTGAGACCCATTGTCCGTCAGAATTTGATCAGGGAAGCCTAATCTGGTAAAGGCCTCCATCAGTGCGTCCGCCACTCTTTTCGAGTCAATCGTGGTCAACGGTATGGCCTCACCCCACATTGTACAGCAATCCACCATTGTGAGTATATACATGTCCTCTTCCTAGTCCTGGGAAGTGGACCCACGATATCGATGGCTACCCTCTCGAAAGGAGAGTTCATGATGGGCATCTCACCCAACACCACCGGTGCTGTCCAGTGTTTCGGTGCCACCCTCTGGCACTCAGGGCATGACTTCACATACCGACGCACATCATCTGTCATTCCCGGCCAATAGTAATGGCAGGAAATTCGCTGCATGGTGGCGGCAATACCCATGTGTCCACTAAAGGAGATGGTATGCCTCATATGAAGAATCTGGGACCGGTGAGCTTTCGGGACGACCAACTGACCGTATAGGTTGTCTCCCCTTCCTGCTCTCCTGTAAAGTATCCTATTCTTCATGTAGTACTGACCCCGTCCTGGTGGATCAGCACTTTTCTGCAGCTTTCTGTAGCAAGGACGTAAAGTATCATCCTCACTCTGGGCAGTTCGTAGCTCCCCCGGCAATGGGTTAGTCACAATTGCTTCTGCCTCTTCCGTTCTCGTCTGAGAGCAAGTCTGCATTGCTCCCATATGGATTGGCTCCCTGGGCATTCCCAGAAAGACATACCGGCAACCTAGGTTTACTGGAAAAATGGGATCGGTCAATACAGCGGCCTTGATGGTGCCGGTGACGTATCTTGACCGAATCTCCACATTAGCAATGGGCAACTTCATGGCTACAGCACTCTTCTGTGCAGGCTGTATATCCAAGGTCTCACCTGTGAATTGTTCTGGATGTACCAGATCCGCAGAATACACGGCCTCCCCGTCCAGTCCTGTGTCGTATAAACACTCCACATGACGACCGTTAACCTCTACCAATTCCACTACAGGTGGTTTTTCCTGGTCTGGAGTCTCTTCCTCGGCCTCGACCTGTTCGGTGGGCTCCACCTTAGGTTTCCCGGGGCACACAAGAATTTAGAGTCTCCTGACTTTCCCTTGCAGTCAATAGCATTGTGCGTGTTTGACTTGCATTGGTTGCACCATTTCCCTGTCCTAGATTTTCTATTGCCGGACTTGAGTGAGCTCTCCTGGTGGCGAGCTTCCTTGTTGACCTTGGCATTTTCCGTGACAACCTCCTTGGAAGTCACTTGACATGCTGCGAAGTGAGGGTTCTTAGCCTTCGATTTGCAGTCCCTCGTATTGTGAGAGGGTGACTTACAAATTGAACACCACTTCTCCGACCACGGTCGTTTTGGTGTAGAGCTTGAAGTGCTCTTGCTTCCCTCCTTCTTCTTCTCTGAACTATCCTCTGATTTTTGTACATAAGGTTCCCACTTTTTGGTTCCTGAGTTTTTGGCCTTCTTCTTGTCATGTTTCTCTTGACTTTTGGAGTTGGTGGAAAGGTTTTCCCCTGCCTCCCCATGTACCTCGACGAACCGTTCTGCTAATTTAGTCACGAGGTCAATACGTTCCGCTCCTTGTTCTCCCAAGAACGTCCTGAGAGGTTTAGACATTTGCTTCTTCAACTGGTCGACCACCATGAGCTCTTCCAGACTCTCATATTCATGTGCGAACCCAGCCAAATCCATCCACTTATGGAGATAGGATTTTAGACGCAAACTGTAGGCGGCAAACAACTCCCCCGGTTCTCGTTTCGCTGCTCGAAATTTTTTCCGGTATGTATGTGTGTCATCATCTTGCTCGTATCTAGGTAACTAAACTTGGGTTCATACAGGCAACAATAAATCTGTTCGCTATGAGATCGAATATTTATTGTATTTACAGTATGCGTTGGCGCAGTGGGTAAACAGACCCGAGCTATATTACATATCACAGATAGTGAACATCAAACACATAAGTATCATTCAACAGTCTAGCAAACTATCTAGCCTATGTCTATATATCTATTGCTATCTATAGAGTCCCTCAAAGGCAGGCCCTGTTGCCTCTCTCAAGTCCGTCTGTCCTCTCCCGGTCCACACGTGTCCCAATCCGACACGGGTGGTAACTCTGTCCGAGTTCCTCGTGGACCCCGCAATAGGCGGGCCACATCAGTGTCCACGGAACCCTGGACTCAATGACCAGTCCTTCTAGAAGGCTCTAGATTACTCGGGCTCTGAGTGACTCTGTTCTATCCCTTGGGCTGGAGTTGTAGCCCTCTAAATAATGTCTCTAAAGGTGAGGCGGTGACAATGTGACGTAACCTCGTATCGTTTCAGCAGAGCCGTCTTCAATTCGTCGTAATTGTTCTCATGTCCTGGTGGCAGGCGAAAATAAACCTCGTAGCCGGTCCCGCGTAAACCTTGGGATAGCTTAAGATTCCATTTGTTACGCTCCAGACCCATAGCCACGGACATTGCCTCGAAGCGCTGAAGGTACTAGTCAATCTTCTCTTTGTCCTCTTCGTAGACCGCTAGAGGGAACTTCATAGCATGGTAACTAGGTCCACCTGCTGGGGTTGAGCCTGGGACGGAGGAATCTCCAACTGCTCCCTCAGTTTCCCCATTAGATTGCCTCTTGAGCTCGAGTTCCCGCATCCGGTACTCGTGCTCCCTTTTCTGTGCTTCCTGTTCAGCTTCTAATTTCTTAGCAGCCTGTTCAGCTTCAAGTTTCTTAGCAGCCTGTTCCGCTTCAAGTTTCCTAGCAGCCTGTTCCGCTTCAAGTTTCCTAGCAGCCTGCTCAGCTTCAAGTGTCCTAGCAGCCTGCTCTGCTTCCAATTTCCTAGCTTCTCGTTCCAACTCCATCCTTCTCAATTCCAACTCGGCCTTTCGATCTTCCCTTTCTGCTTGACGATACTCTCTCTCCACTTCCTGTATGTAATCCGTTAGAGCAGAACCCGACAATCCCATGTCTTCCCCCTTTGCCTTTAATTCTGTGCTTAGTTTAGGAGTGGCAATTTTCCAGAGAGGTAAGCTAGCAGGTCGAGTACAATATAACTGCAAATTACTATACAGATATATGAACAAGTACTATAAATCTAGATATTACCACACACAGCACATTCACTCAGTGACAAGAGTAGAATCAGGACCGCAGACATATGCAGACGTGTGAAGTGTGAACAGGTAAGATATTAGTCCTAACCCCTATCCACATTCACTCTAGCTGGATTCTCCAATATGATATTTCCGTCTTATGACTAAGGATCCCGTTTACGAGAGATCCCGCTGTCCAAAGATCCCGTTATCGAGAGATCCCGCTGTCCAAGGATCCCGTTTACGAGAGATCCCGCTGTCCAAAGATCTCGTTTACGAGAGATCCCGCTGTCCAAAGATCACTTTTACGAGAGATCCCGCTGTCCAAGAATTCCCGTTTACGAGAGATCCCGCTTTCCAAAGATCCCGTTATCGAGCCCCCAATAATGTCGTGACTTCCTTTAAAGTGTCGTCCCTGGAGTGAGGAGAGTCAACACCCACATTATAATTTTTCTTCCCTATCAATATCCTGGAGAATCCACCAGCTTCCGTCCAACACACTCCATCAGCCCGTGGACACCTTTTCCTATCACTTTCTCACTGTCGTACTATGCCCTCTCTCATACTTCCCCAACGCAACATATTCAACAACACTTGCTTCCAAAAATTAATAAAGATTAATTTATTAAAAGAAGAGTGTAACGTATATGAGACGTGTATGCGAAGAAAATGTGTGATGTGTTCTATAATGTGTGTAGGATCGGACTCTCAGATAATAGCATAGTCAGTTCATCCTTGCAAGGACACACCACAGCACGTTAAGTCAGAACAAGTCCACCTCACCCGGTACTGTATCTCTCCTGTCGGACACCGACTGTCATCTGTAGCTACCTGGTAATCCATCTTCCTGATCATCCGAAATAGATACTGTTTGTAAATTACAGCTGATCATGGACCGGTTGCCCAATGCACATAATTTCCTATCGTTCTTAAAGAATGCACAAATCCTTTGTAGTGAGTATTTAGGTATCACTGTTCTTGTTACTATACTTGAACCTAACTAGTGTCTATCTAGGTTCAGGTATCATGTCTTTTGAACTATTTCACTAGAATATATCACACCATGTGACTATTATATTGATGTTCTTGTTTAGGTACCAATGTTCTTATGCTGTGTTGCATCAACAATCATCACCCATCTTAGGTGAACCATCTTTCTTCTCTGACGTTATTCCTTTTTTTTTTTTTTGTAAGAAACATTTTTGTGTCCAACTGGTGTTTTGTCTAATTTGACGTTGCACTTCATCAAACCCAGTGTTGAACTTCCTTGTAACTGGTATTGAACCTGTGAGAAAAACGATACATCTGGTGATAGTACTAGTCACTGATCCTACCGGCTGAGTGTAAGTTTATTGCTTTGCTCAGTTATTTTATATCTAACTAAACTCTGTCATAGAGCATAGTAGCTCCTCACCTACGTCCGAATCAGGCGATGACAAGGAAAGACCCATAAACAGAGTGTACAACTTCAGTGGGCAAACCATTGAAAGATCCCCCCCCCCCATTGGACACTTTCCCCATCTAAAATCTCTCCAATTATCACCCCTCTATCCTATTCATCCTAGCAGAGCCAATCAACACTTCACTAATCTATCTAGTTTTCCACTAACAGTGCTAATCATCACACTCTAGTTTTAACAAGGCTACCGCCTATATTAATTAGGCCTAAATAGACTATATTGACTACCTTATGCAAAACCGCCTCATTCCAGGATGGCTGCTACACTTTGCATAACGACACATGCTAGTTAATATTAAATTAATCTAACACTGTAGAGCTCTGCCACAAACACGTCCATCATAATCCACGGTTTTGGTCAACACTGTTTCTCCCAATCATGGTTTATGGCAAAACCTAAAATTGGTCACGTGACAGTATTCATTATGTCCACACGGGTGTTATTTGGACATATCATCCATTGTCAAGAATCTATCCTCCCTGGCTTAGTCACTGTCAGAGTTGTCATCACTTGTTTTGACATCCACAACAAGCTAGCGAGTTCCTGTGTGCTCCCAACAACGGGTTTCCACAACAAACCGTCAATCTTCTTGATGTCCAGAAACTCTAAATGACAGACGGACTGTTTTCTTCCGAGCTGAGTACTTCCGCTCTCAATCCAACCTGTTTATGAACTGTCAAAGCGATGTATGGACTCATCTCACTCACTTCCAAATGTTCCCATGTTGTCGACCCAATGTAACCCCGTGCAGCTGCAACTATTTACCGTCCTGGGGATTTTGACATCCAATTTGTTTTTTCTGTTAGTTAAAATAGTTTTGGCTTTGCAGATAGGCCGGTTAATCAGAAAGTCTCTATAGTAATCAACTGGTTAAATGCAGGGTTTTATTTTTGTGACAAGAGCAATAGTACTCACGCTATGTTTCAATAGTACTCACACTATGTTGCATTAGTACTCACATTAAGTTGCATTAGTACTAGCTCTGTGTTGCAATAGTACTCACACTATGTTGCAATAATACTCACACTATTGTTGCAATAGTACTAACTTTATGTTACAATAGTACTCACAATATGTTACAACAGTACTCACACTATTTTTGCAATAGTACTACTCTATGTTACAACAGTACTCACACTATTGTTGCAATAGTACTACTCTATGTTACAACAGTACTCACACAATTGTTGCAATAGTACTACTCTATGTTACAACAGTACTCACACTATTGTTGCAATAGTACTACTCTATGTTACAACAGTACTCACACTATTGTTGCAATAATACTACTCTATGTTACAACAGTACTCACACTATTGTTGCAATAGTACTACTCTATGTTACAACAGTACTCACACTATTGTTGCAACAGTACTACTCTATGTTACAACAGTACTCACACTATTGTTGCAACAGTACTACTCTATGTTACAACAGTACTCACACTATTGTTGCAATAGTACTACTCTATGTTACAACAGTACTCACACAATTGTTGCAATAGTACTACTCTATGTTACAACAGTACTCACACAATTGTTGCAATAGTACTACTCTATGTTACAACAGTACTCACACTATTGTTGCAATAGTACTACTCTATGTTACAACAGTACTCACACAATTGTTGCAATAGTACTACTCTATGTTACAACAGTACTCACACAATTGTTGCAATAGTACTACTCTATGTTACAACAGTACTCACACTATTGTTGCAATAGTACTACTCTATGTTACAACAGTACTCACACAATTGTTGCAATAGTACTACTCTATGTTACAACAGTACTCACACTATTGTTGCAATAGTACTACTCTATGTTACAACAGTACTCACACTATTGTTGCAATAGTACTACTCTATGTTACAACAGTACTCACACTATTGTTGCAACAGTAATACTCTATGTTACAACAGTACTCACACTATTGTTGCAATAGTACTACTGTATGTTACAACAGTACTCACACTATTGTTGCAGCAGTACTACTCTATGTTACAACAGTACTCACACTATTGTTGCAGCAGTACTACTCTATGTTACAACAGTACTCACACTATTGTTGCAATAGTACTACTCTATGTTACAACAGTACTCACACTATTGTTGCAATAGTACTACTCTATGTTACAACAGTACTCACACTATTGTTGCAATAGTACTACTCTATGTTACAATAGTACTCACACTATTGTTGCAATAGTACTACTCTATATTACAACAGTACTCACACTATTGTTGCAATAGTACTAACTCTATTGTAAAATACTACTCACAATATGTTGCAATAGTACTCACACTAATATTGCAATATTGTATGTGAGAAAGAGTGTGCTGAAATGTTATATATAACCTGTTCTGTTGTATGGTAGTGCATCAGGAACGTGAATGAACAATTTAAGAAGAGTTTAGAAGCAACAAAGTTATTTTCGAATATTGGAAATACCGTTAGACTGCCAGAGTAATTAACAGGGTCATTCTTGGATGCACCAGAGACACCCCAGTAGTGTGTATGCGGTACATCCTTGGTTTGCCGACTGTTGCTGGTAGGCTCAAGGTGATGCAGGCGAAGGCATACCTCAGAGTAGTTGCTGACACAGATCACCAGTTGCATGAGGCGCTGGACGCAGTTAAGGGTCAGCGACTGATAAGAGGGAAATCATGGATGGCTCAGGCGGAGGATACGATCAGACAAGTGTGCAGCTTGGAGAACATTAGGCGAGGAGAGGAGTGGGTCAGAGTGCCAGCGGAGCAGTTAAGACTTGTGCAGAGTTATAATCACATTGAGCCGGGAGTGCAGGGAGTGGCCAGCAGGGGCCACGGAAGTGGAAATCCAGCAACTAATTCAGGATAATGCTCGCCCGGGTGATGTGATTATCTACACAGATGGTTCGGTTTTGAGAGGTAGTAGAAGTGCTTGGGGGTTCTTGGCAAAGGCTAATGGTCGACGTTTGGTGCAGGAGAGCCTGGCATATGATATCACAACATCTAGCTTAAGAATGGAGATGGAGGCAGTCAGTGCAGCTTTCCGCTGGATGGAGAATACGATACACACACACACACACACACACACACACATACACACACACACACACACACATCGTGATTATAACTGACTCAGAAAGCATGCTGATTAGGGTGAGGACAGGCAAGCTTCGTGCAGAGTGGCTTGCTTCGCTTCGGAAGTCACGGGTGACAAGCATCGTCTGGATCTTTTCTCCGGGGCATGCCGGTGTGCTGGGGAATGAACAGGCGGACAGATTGGCTGGCTCTGCAAACTTGGTGGAGTATTGATGCATGATAAGGCAGACGTGGTTGCGGCCTTGTGGGAGCATGTGTACACCTCGGAGGAGCAAATGGATCACCATGGTCTGGCAAGAATGCGACATCGAGGAGTGACGAGTGGATCTGGCCGATGCTCGACGCTTAGAGGAAAGGCGAGACGCACATATAATCAGATTGCTACTGGTACTATTGGGGTTAGAACTCTTCGCTGGCTTCTGAGGATGGGGACGGGGCGCTTATGGGAATGCCCCGATTGATGTGATGTCGGTTACTACATCAATAAATCAATCAATCAGTAATTAACAATGATTGTCTGGAAGAGTCTAATGAAATTAGAACATTGTATATAACTATAATTAAGAGATAATCAGCTTTCTTTGGTCGTGTGATAAGAAGAGAAGCATCGGAGAAGATGTGACAACTAGACAGATCATTGGGAAATTAGACTGATGCAGACAGAGAAATATAATGCTGGATGGACCGAGACGGTGGCATGGAGGAATATTATCAGCAGAGTTGATCCAGAACTCTAAGAACAGAGATGTGTGAAGAGACATGAACACTTACGCCAATGATGATGATGATGATGATGATGATGATGATGATGATGATGATGATGGTGATGATGGTGATGATGATGAATCAAAATGTAGTTTGCATATGTGCAGGATTATATTTCATAAGACACACAGTGTCATAAGATATGTTATGTGTATTTGACTTTTCTAGCCAATGATTGTCGATTCAACGTCCGACTTCATGATTTCTAGAACTGTCTCAAATAGCGGGATGAGGAACAAACGAGGATAGACCTCAAGTTTTGAAAGAGCGTCAATCTTCAACATGTTGGGGTTATTTTCAGTAAAATCATTCCATTTTACCGCAGTGTTTCCATTTCCGGTGGGTGAGTCGATGTCTGAAGGCGTCGGATCGCCGTACTTTATAAAATTCACCCACATCGTCTGAACAGCTTGTCCCACAGCCCTGTCGTCTGGTGTAGGGTACTGAAAGCGGGTGTTCGGGTAAAATACAAATGGTAGCTCTTCGGTATGGTCAACACCACTCCAAGCTGGCGTGGTTGTCCCACTTATTCTGTAATAAAACTGGTAGAAAAAGTTTCGTGTAGTAGTGTTTGCCGCGGCGACATACTTGTCTGTTTCAACAATTGTTGCGGCTCCAAAATTTATATCCATCACGGCTTCGACTAGCCTTTCTCGTATAATTAAAGGATCGGTGATGTTGGCAGTGTAGGAGTCAGTAAAGAGGCTGGTAATGAGGTCCGCGTTTATAAAACGGTCTGTAAGACCTCGTATTGTGCTTTTGAACTCTTGCTCTGTTACACCGTCGTTCTGCGGATCTTGAATCATGTATGATAACTCTCCAGAATTGGTTCCATGCAAAGTGTAAACTTTGTTGTAATTTCCATTCCGCAGTAAAGTTATAGGTTCATCAGGAAGAAAGCCAAAAGTTTTTTCTATTCTAGGCAAGGTAGCAGCATCCCTTGAAGCGTTCACCAGCTGGTGGGCATCAACCCGCTGCAGACACTGCAGTATTTCAGAAGATCTTGTCTGATTACATCCCACGCGGGCAGCCGATCGTAAAGTGCTTTCTGGAACTTTCAGCTTCGTCCCTGGTCTTTCCAGTGCCGTTAAACCGAGTGCCGACCCGCTTTCCATTATGGCCCTGTGAAACAGCCCTTTTGCTAAAGGAGACATGATCAACAAAGAGACGCTGTGAGCTCCGGCACTCTCGCCTCCAATAGTTACTCGAGTAGGATCACCGCCAAAGGCTCTGATATATTTCTGTACCCACTTCAGAGCCAAAATTTGATCTAACATCCCATAATTTCCAGGCATGATTTCATCTCCTGTGGACATAAAGCCGAAAGCTCCAAGCCTGTAGTTGATGGTTACTGCGACAACACCACGAGGAGCGAAAGTAGACCCGTCGCCATCATTAAAAGCTGACCCACTTTTATAAGCTCCCCCGTGAATCCAAACAAACACCGGAAGTGATGCATTGACATCCGGGGAAAACACATTCAGATAGAGGCAGTCTTCCGATCTCGTCAAGTTCGTGTGGTCATAATCTGTACTTTGGAAACATATATTACTCTTGGTGACCGCGTCCTTGACCCCTGTCCAGGCGGGTGCAAGTTCTGGAGGTTGGAATCTTCTATCACCTGAAAGTGGACACATGCCATTAAGATCAGAGTAAATACCATGGGTAGTTGTTATTATCAGTAATGTTTATAAATTTTAGTTGTGAAGTTGTAGCGATATGAATTGTAATATCATTATCATCCACACATGCTATGTGCGACGCTCACAACACCCGACACCTCACAGTATGCCAACAGTCCAACAGCTTTGGACAGAGGAGCGCATTTGGAGGGTACAATCCTTACCCTAGTGCGAGGAAATGCAACCTACAGACTAACTGTCATGGCAGGGCAGACAATGCCCTAAACCTTGGTCGGCAACCGGGTTTCATTTCAGCCGGTCGGTATCTCTTATTTTCGATTATTAAGTCTAACCATGTTTAATGCCATGTGTGGGTTGCCCCTGCTTGCTTTGCGTTGTCCCTTGTCGGCAAGCATGACACCAACATTGTGCTAATATTAGTTATATAGTACTAGTTTTAATGGTATCTATGTTCGATCGGCATGTACTAATTCTAGTATTAGTTATTAACTACTAGCTGACCCGGCCCGGCTTCGCCCATCCCTGGCGGGATCTATGGATCTATCTATCTATCTATCTATCTATCTATCTATCTATCTATCTATCTATCTATCTATCTATCTATCTATCTATCTATCTATCTATCTATCTATCTATCTATCTATCTATCTATCTATCTATCTGTCTGTCTGTCTGTCTGTCTGTCTGACTGACCCGGCCCAGCCCGGCTTCGCCCAGCTCCTGATGGGAGCATCTCATTTAATTCATATAAGTAGTCATATAAGTTCCCGTTCCCGACTGTCTGTCTGTCTGACCCGGCCCGGCTTCGCCCAGTCCCTGGCGGGGATCTGTCTGTCTGTCTGTCTGACCCAGCCCCGCTTCGCCCAGTCCCTGATGGGAGCATCTCATTTAATTCATATAAGTAGTCATATAAGTTCCCGTTCCCGACTGTCTGTCTGATTGACCCGGTCTGGCTTCGTCCAGTACCTGGCGGGGATCTGTCTGTCTGCCTGCCTGCCTGCCTGCCTGCCTGCCTGCCTGCCTGCCTGCCTGCCTGCCTGCATGCATGTATGTATGTATGTATGTATGTATGTATGTATGTATGTATGTATGTATATATGTATGTATGTATGTATGTATGTATGTATGTATGTGTCGTGTCTTCCTTTAAAGTGTCGTCCCTGGAGTGAGGAGAGTCAACACCCACATTATAATCTTTCTTTCCTATCAATATCCTGGAGAATCCACCAGCTTCCGTCCAACACACTCCATCAGCCCATGGACACCTTTTCCTATCACTCTCTCACTGTCGTACTATGCCCCCTCTCATACTTTCCCAACGCAACATATTCAACAACTCTTGCTTCTAAAAATTAATACAGATTAATTTATTAAAAGAAAAGTGTAACGTATATGAGACGTGTATGCGAAGAAAATGTGTGATGTGTTCTATAATGTGTGTAGGATCGGACTCTCAGATAATAGCATAGTCAGTTCATCCTTGCAAGGACACACCACAGCACGTTAAGTCAGAACAAGTCCACCTCACCCGGTACTGTATCTCTCCTGCCGGACACTGACTGTCATCTGTAGCTACCTGGTAATCCATATTCCTGATCATCCGAAATAGATACTGTTTGTAAATTACAGCTGATCATGGACCGGTTGCCCAATGCACATAATTTCCTATCGTTCTTAAAGAATGCACAAATCCTTTGTAGTGAGTATTTAGGTATCACTGTTAATGTTAATATACTTGAACCTAACTAGGGTCTATCTAGGTTCAGGTATCATGTCTTTTGAACTATTTCACTAGAATATATCACACCATGTGACTATTATATTTTAATGTTCTTGTTTAGGTACTAATGTTCTTATGCTGTGTGATGCATCAGCAATCATCACCCATCCTAGGTGTTCCTTAACACGTAGGAATCGTCATATTGGTTGGCTCTTCTGAGTCATGTTATGGTGAACCCCCCTGATTATGAGTCCAGCGTAAACATAATACCATCTTTCTTCTCGGACGTTATTCCTTTTTAGTAAGAAACATTTGAGTGTCCAACTGGTGTTATGTCTAATTGAAGTTGCACTTCATCAAACCCAGTGTTGAACTTCCTTGTAACTGGTATGGAACCTGTGAGAGAAACAACACATCTTGTGATAGTACTAGTCACTGATCCTACCGGCTGAGTGTAAGTTTATTGCCTTGCTCAGTTATTTTATAGCTAACTTACCTCTGTCATAGAGCATATTAGCTCCTCACCTACGTCCGAATCAGGCGATGACAAGGAAAGACCCATAAACAGAGTGCACAACTTCAGTGGGCAAACCATTGAAAGATCCCCCCACTATCCTATTCATCCTAGCAGAGCCAATTATCACTTCACTTCTCTAACTAGTTTTCAACTAACGGTGCTAATCATCACACTCTAGTTTTAACAAGACTACTGCCTATATTAATTAGGCCTAAATAGACTGTATTGACTACCTTATGCAAAACCGCCTCATTCCGGGATGGCTGCTACACTTTGCCATAATTGCACATGCTAGTTAATTTTAAATTAATCTAACACTGTAGAGCTCTCCCACAAACACGTCCATCCTATTCCGCGGTTTTGGTCAACACTGTTTCTCCCAATCATGGTTTTTCAAACAGCCTAGAATTGTTCACGTGACGTTGTTGATGTCCTGCATGTGTTCCAATGTTTCCAATAACAAACCCGCAACTTTCTGTCATGTGGTGACAATCACAGCCGCCATTCCGTTTGATGTCGGGAAATTCTAAATGACAGACGGACTGTTTATAAACTGTCAAAGTGGTGTATTCCTTCTTCTCACTCACCACCAAATGTTCCCATTTTGTCGACCCCATGAAAACACGTGCAGCTGCAACTATTGACCGTCCTGGGATTTTGACATCCAATTTGTTTTTTCTGTTAGTTAAAATAGTTTTCGCTTTGCAGATAGGCCGGTTAATCAGAAAGTCTCTATAGTAATCAACTGGTTAAACGCGGTGTTTTATTTTGTGACATAGGCCCCCTCTTAAGAGAGTAGTCCATCTCACTCTTCTCCACCGTAAGTTTAATCCAGATGATTCATTCCTCTTCTTCAGGAGCTGGGTGTCTTGACAAGAAGTCCGCTCCAACATTTTCCTTCCCAGGAATGTACTCCACTGTGAAATTATAGGGTTGAAGTAACCACGACCACCGCATCAAACGGGCGTTGAGCTTCTGAGAAGTAGCCAGGAACATCAGGGGCTGATGATCCGACTGGACTCGAAACTTAACTCCATACAAATAGGGCTGGAATTTTTGCACTGCCCATACTAGGGACAAGCACTCTCTCTCGATGGTCGAATAATTCCTCTCCGCCTGGAGTAGTTTCTTGCTTGCGTATGCCACAGGTTTCAAAACCGAAGCATCGTCTTTTCCTTCCTGTAACAGAGCTGCCCCAATTCCAATCCCACTCGCATCTGTTCTCAACACAAATGGTTTGGAAAGGTCAGGGAGCTGTAATACAGGTTTGCTGACCAAGGCCTCCTTTAATTGGCTATAGGCAGTCTCACATTCTGGTGTCCAAATGATTTGGTCCGGGAATCCCTTTTTCAAGGTTTCCGTCAACGGAGCTCCCAGTTCAGTGAAATGTGGGATAAATTTGTGGTAGAACCCACACAACGAAAGAAAAGATCGCACATCCTTCTTCGTTTTTGGCCTTGGTGCATTTCTGATTTTCTCCAAGTTCTTCTCTTCTGGGACAATGTGTCCTGGAGTGATGGTGTGACCTAGAAATTCCAGAGTCTGATAACCAATCATGCACTTGATTGGACGAGCGGTAAGCCCTGCTTCCTTGAGCCTATTAAACACTCTCTCCAAGGATTGCAAGTGGTCATCCAAGCTGTCACTGGAAATCAGAATATCATCCATGAAAGAGATGATGGACGGATCCTGTAAAGGATCAAGTAAAGTCCTCATCATGCGTGTAAACACACTAGGTGCATTGCTGAGTCCAAAGGGCATGACCTTGAATTCGCAGTGTCCACTGGGTGTACTGAAAGCCAACAGTGGTCGAATCTCCGGTTTGACTGGTATCTGATAGTACCCCCGACTAAGATCCACCTTTGAAAAGTACCGAGCCTTATGGAGCATAGCGAATAACTGCGTTGGATTCGGCAAAGGTTCCACCTGAAATTGTGTATGACTGTTCAGAAGTCGGTAGCCTATACACAACCTGTGTTCTCCACTTGGTTTGCGTAACAAAACTACCCCTGCATTGTATGGGGATGTGGATGGTGCAATCACGTCATCCTCCAGCAGTTTCTGTATTTCCTCCTCCAGGGCCTTTTCTTTAGAATGGCACTGGGTAAACCTTTTGGCGAACAGGTTCCTGTGTGGTCAAAGTCATCTCGAACTCAACCAACCTTGTTCGTCCTGGTTTATCAGTCAGTATCCCCTTATGAGACTTGAGAACCTGGGTTATCTTTTCCCTCTCCTGGGAGGTCAGATCAGGGTTCACTTGCACATCCCTATAGGTTTCCTGGTGTACCAAGGGATATTCCCTGCCCTCGCTGGTTCCCACTTCAGTCTCCACTGCAACTGCCATTGCCATGAGGTGAGCTGCCTTGTCTCCGGGTCTCTCTTCGTATTTCCGCAAGAGATTGATATGGAAAATCTTCGACTTTCCCCGGATCCGGATCTGATAGTTGGTTCTGGATATCACCCTTTCCACGGGAAATGGTCCTTGCCAACCTATCTCCAGTTTGTTGTTTCCCGTTGGGAGTAGCAACAAGACTTTGTCTCCCACCTCTAGAGATCTTTCTTTAGACCTACGGTTGTAGTAAGCCGCATGTCTTTTCCTGGCTTTTTTCAAGTTTTGATTCGCCAGAGTCCATCCCTTGTGAAATTTTCTTTCAGTTCCTCCACATATTTGTAGGATGAGATCACTTCTTCTGACGTCCCCTCTTCAGTCCAACTCCTCAACATGGCTTCCAACGGTCCCTTGATTGGACGACCAAACAGCAACGTAGCGGGTGGTAGTCCTGTTGAGCCATGAGGAACTTCCCGATAGTCAAAGAGGGCTGCTGGGATATATTCATCCCACCTATCAGGTTTTTCCTGCGCTAGTTTCCTGAGCATTGTCATCAACGTGCCGTTGAAACGCTCTACTTGTCCATTGGCTTGAGGATGGTAAGGACTGGTATGTATGTGGTTAGAGTGAAACACCCTAAATACCTCCTCCATGAGTTTTCCACAAAACTGAGACCCATTGTCCGTCAGAATTTGATCAGGGAAGCCTAATCTGGTAAAGGTCTCCATCAGTGTGTCCGCCACTCGTTTCGAGTCAATTGTGATCAACGGTATGGCTTCACCCCACATTGTACAGCAATCCACCATTGTGAGTATATACATGTTCCTCTTCCTAGTCCTGGGAAGTGGACTCACGATATCGATGGCTACTCTCTCGAAAGGAGAGTTCATGATGGGCATCCCACCCAACACCACAGGTGCTGTCCAGTGTTTCTGTGCCACCCTCTGGCACTCAGGACATGACTTCACATACCGACGCACATCATCTGTCATTCCCGGCCAATAGTAATGGCAGGAAATTCGCTGCATGGTGGCGGCAATACCCATATGTCCACTAAAGGAGATGGTATGCCCCATATGAAGAATCTGGGACCGGTGAGCTTTCGGGACGACCAACTGACCGTATAGGTTGTCTCTCCTTCCTGCTCTCCTGTAGAGTATCCTATTCTTCATGTAGTACTGCCCCCGTCCTGGTGGATTAGCACTTCTCTGCAGCTTTTTGTAGCAAGGACGTAAAGTAGCATCCTCACACTGGGCAGTTCGTAGCTCCCCCGGCAGTGGGTTAGTCACAATTGCTTCTTCCTCTTCCGTTCTCGTCTGGGAGCGAGTCTGCATTGCTCCCATATGGATTGGCTCCCTGGGCATTCCCAGAAAGACATACCGGCAACCGAGGATTACTGGGAAAATGGGATCGGTCAATACAGCGGCCTTGATGGTGCCGATGACATACCTTGACCGAACCTCCACATTAGCAACGGGCAACTTCATGGTCACAGCACTCTTCTGCGTAGGCTGTATCTCCATGGTCTCACCTGTGAATTGTTCTGGATGTACCAGATCCGCAGAAATCACGGCCTCCCCGTCCAGTCCTGTGTCGTACAAATACTCCACTTGACGACCGTTAACCTCTACCAATTCCACTACAGGTGGTTTTTCCTGGTCTGGAGTCTCTTCCTCGGCCTCGACCTGTTCAGTGGGCTCCACCTTAGGTTTCCCGGGGCACACGACGAATTTAGAGTCTCCTGACTTTCCCCTGCAATCAATAGCTTTGTGCGTGTACACACATCGCCTTTTATAGATATAGACTAGTTTTATTAATGTTATCGATTATCTGTCCTCGCTGCCTTTAGATTACCCAGGCATATCGACACAGGCAGAGAAATGTTGACCACACAATTATTATTAACCTAACCTGCAACTTGGTTTGATCGGACCTATAAGGAGAGAATGCGGGCACTGGCTTTTACTAGATTTTCTTTTGAATAAGGTTCGGCTTAAAACAAGAGCCAGGTAATTTGTTTGCACCATTTCCCTGTCCTAGATTTTCTAGTGCCGGACTTGAGTGAGCTCTCCTGGTGGCGAGCTTCCTTGTTGACCTTGGCATTTTCCGTGACAACCTCCTTGGAAGTCACTTGACATGCTGCGAAGTGAGGGTTCTTAGCCTTTGATTTGCAGTCCCTCGTATTGTGAGAGGGTGACTTACAAATTGAACCCCACTTCTCCGACCACGGTCGTTTTGGTGTAGAGCTTTAAGTGCTCTAGCTTCCCTCCTTCTTCTTCTCTGAACTATCCTCTAATTTTTGAACATAAGGTTCCCACTTTTTGGTTCCTGAGTTTTTGGCCTTCTTCTTGTCATGTTTCTCCTGACTTTTGGTGTTAGTGGAAAGGTTTTCCCCTGCCTCCCCATGTACCTCGACGAACCGTTCTGCTAATTTTGTCAGGAGATCAATACGTTCCGCTCCTTGTTCTCCCAGGAACGTCCTGAGAGGTTTAGACATTTGCTTCTTCAACTGGTCGACCACAATGAGCTCTTCCAGACTCTCATAGTCATGTGCGAACCCAGCTAAATCCATCCACTTGTGGAGATACGATTTAAGACGCAAACTGTAGGCGGCAAACAACTCCCCCGGTTCTCGTTTCGCTGCTCGAAATTTTTTCCGGTAGGTATGTGACGTAACCTCGAATCGTTTCAGCAGAGCCGTCTTTAACTCGTCATAATTGTTCTCCTGTCCTGGTGGCAGGCGAGAATAAACCTCGTAGCCGGTCCCGCGTAATCCCTGGGATAGCTTGAGATTCAATTTGTTACGCTCCAGACCCATAGCAACTGACATAGCCTCGAAGAGTTGAAGGTACTGGTCAATCTTCTCTTTGTCCTCCTCGTAGACCGCTAAAGAAAACTTCATAGCATGGTAACTATGTCCACCTACTGGTGTTGAGCTTGGGATGGAGGAACCTCCAATTGCTCCCTCAGTTTCTCCATTAGATTGACTCTTGAGCTCGAGTTCCCGCATCCGATAATCGTGCTCCCTTTTCTGTGCTTCCTGTTCAGCTTCCCGTTTCCTAGCAGCTTCCTCAACTTCAAGTTTCCTAGCTGCCTGCTCAGCTTCCAATTTCTTAGCAGCCTGCTCTGCTTCCAATTTCCTAGCTTCTTGTTCCAACTCCATCCTTCTCAATTCCAACTCGGCCTTTCGATCTTCCCTTTCTGCTTGACGATACTCTCTCTCCACTTCCTGTATGTAATCCGTTAGAGCAGAACCCGACAATCCCATGTCTTCCCCCTTTGCCTTTAATTCTGCTGTGCTTAGTTTAGGAGTGGCCATTTTACAGAGAGGTAAGCTAGAAGGTCGAGTACAATATAACTGCAAATTACTATACAGATATATGAACAAGTACTATAAATCTAGATATTACCACACACAGCACATTCACTCAGTGACAAGAGTAGAATCAGGACCACAGACCTATGCAGACGTGTGAAGTGTGAACAGGTAAGATATTAGTCCTAACCCCTATCCACATTCACTCTAGCTGGATTCTCCAATATGATATTTCCCTCTTATAACTAAAGATCCCGTGTCAAAAGACCCCGTTGTCAGAAGATCCCACTGTCAAAGTTCCCGTTTACGAGAGATCCCGCTGTCCAAAGATCCCGTTTACGAGAGATCCCGCTGTCCAAAGATCACGTTTATGAGAGATCCCGCTGTCCAAGGATTCCCGTTTACGAGAGATCCCGCTGTCCAAAGATCACGTTTACGAGAGATCCCGCTGTCCAAAGATCACGTTTACGAGAGATCCCGCTGTCCAAGGATTCCCGTTTACGAGATCCCGCTGTCCAAAGATCCCGGACGAACCCCCAATAATGTCGTGTCTTCCTTTAAAGTGTCGTCCCTGGAGTGAGGAGAGTCAACACCCACATTATAATCTTTCTTTCCTATCAATATCCTGGAGAATCCACCAGCTTCCGTCCAACACACTCCATCAGCCCATGGACACCTTTTCCTATCACTCTCTCACTGTCGTACTATGCCCCCTCTCATACTTTCCCAACGCAACATATTCAATAACTCTTGCTTCTAAAAATTAATACAGATTAATTTATTAAAAGAAAAGTGTAACGTATATGAGACGTGTATGCGAAGAAAATGTGTGATGTGTTCTATAATGTGTGTAGGATCGGACTCTCAGATAATAGCATAGTCAGTTCATCCTTGCAAGGACACACCACAGCACGTTAAGTCAGAACAAGTCCACCTCACCCGGTACTGTATCTCTCCTGTCGGACACTGACTGTCATCTGTAGCTACCTGGTAATCCATCTTCCTTATCATCCGAAATAGATACTGTTTGTAAATTACAGCTGATCATGGACCGGTTGCCCAATGCACATAATTTCCTATCGTTCTTAAAGAATGCACAAATCCTTTGTAGTGAGTATTTAGGTATCACTGTTAATGTTAATATACTTGAACCTAACTAGTGTCTATCTAGGTTCAGGTATCATGTCTTTTGAACTATTTCACTAGAATATATCACACCATGTGACTATTATATTTTAATGTTCTTGTTTAGGTACTAATGTTCTTATGCTGTGTGATGCATCAGCAATCATCACCCATCCCAGGTGAACCTTAACACGTAGGAATCGTCATATTGGTTGGCTCTTCTGAGTCATGTTATGGTGAACCCCCCTGATTATGAGTCCAGCGTAAACATAATACCATCTTTCTTCTCGGACGTTATTCCTTTGTAGTAAGAAACATTTGAGTGTCCAACTGGTGTTATGCCTAATTGAAGTTGCACTTCATCAAACCCAGTGTTGAACTTCCTCGTAACTGGTATGGAACCTGTGAGAGAAACAACACATCTTGTGATAGTACTAGTCACTGATCCTACCGGCTGAGTGTAAGTTTATTACCTTGCTCAGTTATTTTATAGCTAACTTAACTCTGTCATAGAGCATATTAGCTCCTCACCTACGTCCGAATCAGGCGATGACAAGGAAAGACCCATAAACAGAGTGCACAACTTCAGTGGGCAAACCATTGAAAGATCCCCCCACTATCCTATTCATCCTAGCAGAGCCAATTATCACTTCACTTCTCTAACTAGTTTTCAACTAACGGTGCTAATCATCACACTCTAGTTTTAACACGACTACTGCCTATATTAATTAGGCCTAAATAGACTGTATTGACTACCTTATGCAAAACCGCCTCATTCCGGGATGGCTGCTACACGTTGCCATAATTGCACATGCTAGTTAATTTTAAATTATTCTAACACTGTAGAGCTCTCCCACAAACACGTCCATCCTATTCCACGGTTTTGGTCAACACTGTTTCTCCCAATCATGGTTTTTCAAACAGCCTAGAATTGTTCACGTGACGTTGTTGATGTCCTGCATGTGTTCCAATGTTTCCAATAACAAACCCGCAACTTTCTGTCATGTGGTGACAATCACAGCCGCCATTCCGTTTGATGCCGGGAAATTCTAAATGACAGACGGACTGTTTATAAACTGTCAAAGTGGTGTATTCCTTCCTCTCACTCACCACCAAATGTTCCCATTTTGTCGACCCCATGAAAACACGTGCAGCTGCAACTATTGACCGTCCTGGGATTTTGACATCCAATTTGTTTTTTCTGTTAGTTAAAATAGTTTTCGCTTTGCAGATAGGCGGGTTAATCAGAAAGTCTCTATAGTAATCAACTGGTTAAACGCGGTGTTTTATTTTGTGACAGTATGTATGTATGTATGTATGTATGTATGTATGTATGTATGTATGTATGTATGTATGTATGTATGTATGTATGTATGTATGTATGTGTGTATGTGTGTGTGTGTGTGTGTGTGTGTGTGTGTGTGTGTGTATGTATGTGTGTATGTATGTATGTATGTATGTATGTATTAGATATATATATATATATATATATATATATATATATATATATATATTATTAGCCAGGGGACTTAACCTAAGGTATAGCAATGCTACTAAAAGTTATGTCCCTTTATTTAATTTTTCTTATGTTAAGTCATGTAAATTTAAATATTAAATTTTAGTAAGTATGTTAGTATTGTACACTAAAAAATACTATGACAGTTGGTTGCACTGGAATGAGAGGAAGACGTGTAGAAAATTTCATCGCAATCGGATGGACCGTTCGCGAACGCATAAAGAACGGACGGACATACACACATCGCCTTTTATAGATATAGACTAGTTTTATTAATGTTATCGATTATCTGTCCTCGCTGCCTTTAGATTACACAGGCATATCGACACAGGCAGAGAAATGTTGACCACACAATTATTATTAACCTAACCTGCAACTTGGTTTGATCGGACCTATAAGGTGAGAATGCGGGCACTGGCTTTTACTAGATTTTCTTTTGAAAAAGGTTCGGCTTAAAACAAGAGCCAGGTAATTTGTCTCTAAGACACCTATAAGTGTACTAACTAGCCATCGGACTTGTCACGTCCCTCCACAGTCGGGTGTTGTGATCTAAATGGGGGGTGGGGGGTGGGGGGGGGGGGGGGGTTCTCTCCCGGGCAGAATAGCTCCGGTCGACTTCCTGTGGCCAAATTAAATTCAAGCCAAACTGAAGATAATTTTCAGCCTGACTTGATTCTTTGGCGTTTACACAAACCCTACACTACATCTACTGCTATGTATTCTACTAAATCTTTATATATATATATCCAACAACGACTATCATACAAAATACATGGCTATCGATCAAAAACATATAAATTTATATTAATTTATAGTGCAGGTCGATCTTTAGCTAAGCAAAATACAACAGGGTTCAGCGACTATTTCACAAATACTTACAGTATTTGGCAAGATATACGGTAATAAAGTGCGGAAAAAGAATACACATTATATGACTAAGAATATCGACGTGTGATTTTAAAAAAAAAAAAACAGATACAAGCAAGCGTTTGAACCCAATTCTTTATCAACGGGACAACAAAAACAAAACGATGAAAAATATACAGAAGAACAACACAAATATTCACTTCCTAAGGCGCTAAAAGAACTATTAAAATCTAAGGAATTAACACTGTTTTGGGACGAGCGAACATGTGTGACGCAACCTACATCAAAGAATCCGAAATAATTTCGATAAAAGGGATTTTGCTGCTGACGATAATGATCATGATGTTGATGATGATATTGATGATGACATCTGACCCTATTCATACTTTGCTTGTTTCCTATTCTGCTTTAAATGTTAACGGTGTTAACCCCACTTCATACTGCAATTTATTCTCAACAGATTCAGCCATCATCATCACCATCATCCACTTTTGCCGCCAAGCCTTGTGGGGAGGGATAATTGGCGCTCCAGCGCCCGATGCCAAACAAAGCATAGGTTTGGATCAAATAAAAATGGATTGTAGAAAATGGGAAGTAGAGATGTGGCACAGTTGTGACTAAGAAGCTGTTAATTTGGTAGCAGACATGTTGTGTTATAACGCAATTACCACATTTCGGCGACATAAACGAATGGCACATACGGGAAGTCGCTTTAAGGCGATTAATCATCCCATGACATTTAATCAGTTAATTAAATAACAAACCTAATGGAGGAACTGCATACGATATTCCGTAGAATGTGTAGACTGTGTCTCCTGCTGGCGATGTTGTGTTGATGCCCTTCAGTAGCTGACCAGACGCCATAGATATCACTACGCCATCGTTAGGGCCATAAGTATTCTGCGTTTGAATGTCACGCGTCAGGCAGCAGAGAATAATGAGCGGGAAAAATAAACACGCCGCCATTATGTAAAGTAAATTTGATCTGCTCTTGCAATCTGGCCTTTCTGTGTAAAATATATGGCAATTTATACATGCTAGTGGCCTTCAAATAAATACTTTGTCTGTACATTCGGAGATAAAAGTTTAGCTTAAAAACTTGTTTGTTTGGCGTGAGAATTAGCACTGGCTTTGCTGATGGGCTTCCATATCTGTCGCTGGGATAGTTCTTTCCGACTGGTAATGCGGACTGATTACTGTTTCTCTTCTTTTACTGCTCACTAAGATATTTATTTCTTGCTGGTAATATAGGTTGATTACCGATTTTATTCCCACACCTTTCGCTTAGAGATTTCTGTCTTAAAATGGTGATAAGACGGTATACCGTTTCTGTCCCCTCACAATCCACTCAGATATTTCTTTCTTACTGGCAATACAAACCGCTGATTAACTTCCTCACCTTTCATTGAGATACTTCTTTCAGCACATTTTGATCCACCAAGGACAAAGATGTGTAGAGAGAGATGAACACTTATACCAGTTGGCGGGGCACATGATGGCGCTGATGATGATGATGATGATGATGATGATGATGCTAACGAATATACGTCTATGTTATATACTTTAGTCTAAAATGGGGAAATGAAGAAATGACTATGCTTAAAAAGTCGCTTAAAAGTCGACAGGGTCGACTTCATCGCACCGGGTTTTATCCCATATGGCTCGGTCCCTTTCCGCAGCGCGGAAAGCGTCGCACAAAGCACGAACTCCGTAGCTTGTAGCGACGACCCACAGGAGTCTCCGAAACATTTAACTCGTAAGCCGAAGGGTGCGGCCCGGAATCGAACCCACAACCTTCGGAGCACGAGTCAAACGGCTTGACCACTTCGCCACAGAGACTCCAACGACTATGCTACTGGTCGCAATGAAAAGTGAGGACGGTTCTGATATACAGCTAAACAGCTGACAACAGAAACGATCAGCAGCCACAATAAGGAACTGTTGCTGGGCGTGGCCGAGCCTGTATGAGCATGTACCGAGTAACATTACGTCTCTCGGCAGGTATGCGCTTGTGTTGTTTTTGTTGTTGTTTTAACATGTTACCCCTCTGCAATAGCTAGCCCGTCGGTGCGGGGGCCTTGTGTTGGAAGACTCCCCCATGCTGAGATTTCTCTTCTTTGACCCGGGCTCCCAGGTTGCTAAAAAAAAAAAAAAATCTGTCATTTACTGCCAATATAGTACCTTGTGGTGGATAGCGGGGGGGGGGGGGGGGGGGAGGGTCTTGAGCCTGAGGAATTAAGGCCGCCTGGCTAGTGCAGTCGCCGCGAACTGTGCAGATTTAGAATTTTGTTTTTGCCCCCGACAGAAAAAATACTCCACAATTTACCGAGGATTCGAACCCGGGTCTCCCGAAGGAGAATCCTGCATTCTATCCAGTCGGCTAGCCGCTCCTCTCCCAGGCTACGCCAGGTTAAAATTGATAACAGGACATTGTATGGGAAGTAAAGGCCGGGGGGACACTGACCACCGCACAAATAGTGAGCTGGTAGGTTTATTCACAAATAGTGTGCTGGTAGGTTTATACACCAATAGTGTACTGTACTGGTAGGTTTATACACAAATAGTGTGCTGGTAGGTTTATTCACAAATAGTGTGCTGGTAGGTTTATTCACAAATAGTGTGCTGGTAGGTTTATTCACAAATAGTGTGCTGGTAGGTTTATTCACAAATAGTGTGCTGGTAGGTTTATACACCAATAGTGTACTGTACTGGTAGGTTTATACACAAATAGTGTGCTGGTAGGTTTATACACAAATAGTGTGCTGGTAGGTTTATTCACAAATAGTGTGCTGGTAGGTTTATTCACAAATAGTGTGCTGGTAGGTTTATTCACAAATAGTGTGCTGGTAGGTTTATTCACAAATAGTGTGCTGGTAGGTTTATTCACAAATAGTGTGCTGGTAGGTTTATTCACAAATAGTGTGCTGGTAGGTTTATTCACAAATAGTGTGCTGGTAGGTTTATTCACAAATAGTGTGCTGGTAGGTTTATTCACAAATAGTGTGCTGGTAGGTTTATTCACAAATAGTGTGCTGGTAGGTTTATTCACAAATAGTGTGCTGGTAGGTTTATTCACAAATAGTGTGCTGGTAGGTTTATACACCAATAGTGTACTGTACTGGTAGGTTTATACACAAATAGTGTGCTGGTAGGTTTATTCACAAATAGTGTGCTGGTAGGTTTATTCACAAATAGTGTGCTGGTAGGTTTATTCACAAATAGTGTGCTGGTAGGTTTATTCACAAATAGTGTGCTGGTAGGTTTATTCACAAATAGTGTGCTGGTAGGTTTATTCACAAATAGTGTGCTGGTAGGTTTATACACCAATAGTGTACTGTACTGGTAGGTTTATACACCAATAGTGTGCTGGTAGGTTTATACACAAATAGTGTGCTGGTAGGTTTATACACAAATAGTGTACTGTACTGGTAGGTTTATACAACAATAGTGTGCTGGTAGGTTTATACACAAATAGTGTGCTGGTAGGTTTATACACAGATAGTGTGCTGGTAGGTTTATACACCAATATTGTGCTGGTAGGTTTATACACAAATAGTGTGCTGGTACGTTTATACACAAATTGTGTGCTGGTACGTTTATACACACATAGTGTGCGGGTACGTTTATACACAAATGGTGTGCTGGTATGTTTATACACAAATGAAGCTAGCACCATATAAACAGGGAGGCCAAGGTAATCCAGTTGCGAGCACTCTTGCCTGTCGGCTAAGGGCCATGTGTTCGAATCCTCATCCAGAGGGATTTTGGAAAATAAACCTGCGCTTCCACGCCGATCAAGTCAAATCACATCACAAATCGTCTGCCGATTTGTCTATGTAAATATGAGTTAAAGTTAGTTGCATATCCTTTACAGGACGTTGCAGTCAACCCTAGCATTATTTGGCTGTTCGTGATTCCTGGGCAAGTTTACGTTCACTAGTTTGCCATTGCTTTCTTAACGACCGACACCCTTACCATTTCATTTTTTTTTAAAACAACGTAAGGTAGTCTGCTGCCAAATCGCCCGCAGCTGTGTTTCGAACACAGTATGCTAGATTACCAACTGCGTACGTAACTCCCTTCACCATGGAGCGGGTATACATATGAGGTTAGCACCATATAGCACTTAGCTACAGAGCCTGCAGCGTGATTCACTGGGTGATGATGTCACAAGACCCACCAACTTCGCGTCTGCCACAATCAAACTCCCGTCCCTTGACAATTGTCGTGTTCTGGTAAGAATCGACACCGTGGTCGACAATGCCCGAATTGAGAAGAGCGCTCGTTCTTAAACTTCCGGTGTGCTGATGCCGAGGTGACGGGTTCTACCCCATCACCTGTCAGTTGGACTAAAATGTTGATTTCTCATCTTTAGCTTGGGGGCGTAAATTACAAGTACTTCTGAAGTCGTAGTGGGTTCACCTAATGGCGAGGTACACAGGTAATATGGAAAGCTAATCCACTCTAAAAAAAACAGCCCAGTGCTACTAGAAGTAGTAGCACATGTATGGACTACGCTTGAGTTCAAAGCAAGCGAAAGCAAAAGGAAAAAAAAGATATCATCACCTGTCTGTGTGAGTTGGTCGCTTGCAGTAGTTGGATACTGACCTCCTTGGCAGCCCATGGGATCCCCGACATTCTACGTAGAAAGCGCATCACTGCACTCCGTTTCTTCTACTTGTTTATTCAGTAGCCATGGTTATCAGGCTTACACGAAGGTAAGTCAATAAGTCACAGTGTCAGAATCTTCCCTGGGTCTTCATCACGGGCGCCTGGCAATGACGGCCAGGTACGGCCGTGAACTGCAGTAACACTTACGACGCAGTAACAGGTACCTGCGTGGTACACGGAGACCACGAGAGGAGAAAGCTGGACCAACACGGGCTCACTACGGCTAGCGGTCAGGCAGCCTTGGACCGTAGGACTGGACAGACGTGGAACGACAGCAGTGCACGTATTGAGTGTATGAGTTGACGCTAGATGAGAGAAAGCCTGTTGAGTATAGAAAGACTGAGTGCATGGTATGTAATATTGTATTCATGAACTGATGTATTATCTATATATGTTGAGCGAGGCCAGTTATGATTGCTGTTTGCGAGAAGTGCGATTAAAGTAGTTGAGAGATGTCACCGAGTGTTATGTACATTCATTCTGTGTGAGTGATTGTTATCACATCTGTTAGTCACCACGAGCCTTTACTGATTGCAAATCAGGACTCTGACACAAAGGTAGCTGTAGAAAAATAACTGAATACGATTCCGGCCTACGCCGTTCTGTTCACGAGTGCATTTTTCTCGGAGACCTCTGGGGGTCGTCGTTGGAGCTACGGGGTTCGTGTTTTGTGAAACGCATTCAGCGGGCCGCCATGCATAAAGAGAACAAGCCATATGGGATAAAACCCGGTGCAATGAAGTCGATTCTCTTGTCTTTTACATCTTTTTAAATCTCCTAATCTCTACGTCTGCCATTTCTTCTTCTTCTTCTTCTTCTTCTTCTTCTTCTTCTTCTTCTTCTTCTTCTTCTTCTTCTTCTTCTTCTTCTTCTTCTTCTTCTTCTTCTTCTTCGTCTGCGTTAATCAGGAGTGCTTCTTCAAGTGTAATTGCGTTGTGTCAAGTTTATTTGCTCCCTTAGGCCGACACATCCGTCTTCTGCTGGTGTTCGTTAACCGAGTTAACGTTCCCGGGTGCTTTGAAGGACATTCCACTCTCACTCGGACGTTTTTGCGTTGTGCCAAGTTTGTTTGCGCCCGTAGGCTAACACATCCGACTTCCGCGTGCGTAGTGAACCGGGTTAACTATCCGGGTGTTTTGAGGGACATTCGGCTCTCACTGTTGTGGTGTCGTCCACATCCCAGCTGGTCAATTTAGAACGGCCAAAAACATCACAGTCAACCTTCAAGGGAAAGCAGGGGCAGACCATGGGCATTCCCAGCCATTCAAGGAGGCTTCCATAATTGCAGAGTCGACACATAGCGCTCTGGTACTGGGCTCACCTAGAATCGTCTCGTTCTGCGCATGGCTGCTTCATTTCCTCACTTCCGTATATTGGGCATTCCGTTCGCTACTAGCCGCTGCCCACGCAAACCAGAAACAGTCAGTCTGCAGATGACATCCATTCAGCGAGCGAGGTTCGGACTTTCCATGAAATGCAGATGCTGCCGGCTCAGCATCTCACCTCTATTCAGTAGAGGGTGAGTAACGGCCAGACCCTTACATCTGGGGGATATTAGCTTAGATTCGTTCAGCCATATCCCTCAGCTGAGAGCCGTAGAACAAGTGTCTGGACCAAGCATGTAGCAGGCTCAGCATCTCACCTCCATTCAGCAGAGGGGAGTAACAACCAGTCCCTCGTCTACCATTTCATCACTATAAGTTGTCACACGTTCCTGTTAATGTATTGCTCAAGTTGAAAACATTAAAGTCATTATGGAGGGAGATCTACCAGGGAAGATAAGAAGAGAAAGACACCAACGTAGATTGGTTCAATGAGTGAGGTATCATTTACACATTGTGACAACAGAGCAGGACATCTGTCTTACGATAGAGAGCCATTTCTACAGACTTATGAGGGCAAGGTTCTCCACTGAACAAGCCACTTAATTATCATGATAAGTAGGCCTGGGTTGTTTAAAATTACTAAAGTTAAGGACAACTTGAAACTACGTTATCTAACAGTATCGTGACAGCACTATACTATCAACAAGTTGTATAAAACGAGTCGGAACTGAGTCAGTTTACGCAACATTCGTGTTGTGAAGTATACACGCTATATCTCGTATCTACACAACCGTTGACAATGCGAGCTCGTCTGTATACCTCGTTTCTACTTCTCTGTTGCGTGACTTCGATCATCAAAAGTCAAACCACGCATGGCAACATTGTTGTATCGCTGGGACCAGGACAACAGCTGAGAGGACTCAACACAACTTCCACTTCCGGTCACCGAGTTTATACATTCTATGGAATACCGTATGCACTTCCGCCTACAGGTTAGCTGTGTAACATCAATGGGAACATTGTGATTAACTCCGCTTCGGCATCATCGCCACCACCATCACTATCAATCAGTTCTTATTACATCATTATCATCCAGTACCATCCGCGTCCTTATCTTCTTCTGTTATCTACACCATTATCATCCACTACTATCCTCATCATTACCATCCTCTACTATCCACATCATTACCATCCACTACTATCCACATCATTACCATCCACTACTATCTACACCATTATCATCCACTGCTATCCACATCATTATCAGCCACTACTATCCACATCATTATCAGCCACTACTATCCACATCATTATCAGCCACTACTATCCACATCATTACCAATCACTTCTATCCACATTGTAACATAATATATTATGTCCAGCCAGAAACATGCTGGAAAACCAAGATATACAGGGACAAGGGCTGTCTCTTTGTTAGGAGGAGATTAAAGTGACGTGCCTGTGTTTTATAAGACTAGCAATTCTCCACCTTTCCCCCTTCCCCTTTGGGAAACTTGTCAGCGCTGGGATGATTGTAAACAACTATGATTGGAGTCAGCTTGAAAGGTCACGGTGTTAAAGGTGAACCACTCCCAGATTCTAAATTCTAACATTTTCACCGTCTAGACATTGGGAGATTGGTGGCGGCATGAAATAGACACCTTCCCTAGCCCCTCCCCCCACCCCAGTGAACATCTGCAGAGTTGATACAGGCGGGCTGGAGAGAGGACGGTTGGAGACGATCCCATTGTAGATTGTTTGTGTGCCCATTCTCACGAAGAATTTGCCGCCTACACCAGGGATGGGACGAGCACATAACTTTGCCCCATCTTCCCCCAATTTCAGACATGTCAACAGCCTCTGCCCACACTAGAGTGGCGTCTTGTTCACGCGGAAATTGAGGCTCGCCATTGGAAGCGGCAGAGGTGCTACCTATTGACATAGTTTGTGTTGATAGGGGAGTCCCGGGGATGTTTGCGAAGTGGAACAATATTGGCTAACAGTCTTCAAAAATGAGTTGACAGAACAAGACATGTTGGCAGTCCAGGATGTTGGGATGTTTTTGATTTTCTTCTTCTTCTTCTTTCATTCGCTTGAAATATGTCTATAACTGCAATGATGTCTCTTGTATGAATCTAACAGTCTTTTTTAGTTCACTCAGCGGTCCATAGAGTGTATCTTCCACTGTTGTCTCTCTATGCCAAAAGGTTTTCCTAGATATGTTGTAGTTTGTACAGTCTTGGAGTATGTGCTCTGCTGTCTGCGACGCAAAACCACATGTGTACATGGCTGAGTCACAAATCTTGAATTTTGTATACATGTGTTTGCGTAATCTATTGTGCCCTGTTCTGAGGCGCAGAATAATGACCTGGTCTGGTCTGTCCATAACTTGGTAGTCGTTTTGAGTAGGTTTTGGTGGCCTTCAAACTGATTTGATCATTCTTTTCTTTTGGTGGCATGTAATGGGCACATCGGGCTCCTTCCTTTGCCAATCGATCAGCTCTGTCGTTTCCGGCTACTCCACAGTGGGGTGGTATCCACTGTATGGTGACCTTATGCTGACTGCTAAGTTCAGAAAGTAGTGTCCTTAGAACTGGCAGTTTCCCAGACAGGAGCGCCCCTAGTACTGATTTTGCATTTGTAAATAGCACCATAGATTAAAATTCATAATGGCTTTTGGGAAATGTGATCGTTATTTGGCTGAAACTGGAGTATATTCTAGAAGGCTGTATATTATCTTCCAGAGAATCAGAGTCATTTATGAGAGATGTCTGGGATTTGCTTTGTCATTACTTCAGGAGTGAATTCCCCTTGAGCCTCTTTGACTTCTCAGGTTTTCACAGCGTCCTTAGCAAATGACAACTAGCTAACCACCATGTTGGTATCTGGGTTTTTAATGAGTGCCGTGCCAACCAAAGAAATAATTATTACATCAGAGTTGACATGTTTAAGGCCCAGACCCTATGGACTTTCAACATTAATCGTCTGTGTGTGATGATGGACTGCATAGCTTAGTAATCCGAGTGATTAATGAACTGTTTATCTTTAGTAGCCCGTGTGTGGTGATGGACTTTATAACTTTAGTAATCCGAGTGATTAATGAACTGTTTATCTTTGGTAGTCCGTGTGTGGTGACGGCCTGTATAACTTTAGTAACGCGAGTGGTTAATGAACTGTTTATCTTTGGTAGTCCGTGTGTGGTAATGGGCTGTATAACTTTAGTAACGCGAGTGGTTAATGAACTGTTTATCTTTGGTAGTCCGTGTGTGATGATGGACTGTATAACTTTAGTAACGCGAGTGGTTAATGAACTGTTTATCTTTAGTAGCCCGTGTGTGGTGATGGACTGTATAACTTTAGTAACGCGAGTGATTAATGAACTGTTTATCTTTAGTAGTCCGTGTGTGGTAATGGACTGTATAACAATGGTAACCCGGAGTGAATAATGAACTGTTCAATATTAGTGGTCCGATTGCTATAAGGGACTTTTAAAAAAAATTAAGCTGTGGTGTTAAGATTAGAGACATTTTTAAAGATATGGTTTCAGCGGACTCATTATAATTAGAAATCATTTATGGGTTTACAATGCAAACACACAGGTACCCCCCCCCCCTTTTTTTTTTTTTTAAAACAAAAATCCCAATAGACTGTTATAATTTCTAATCCAGTGTTGTTTCTTTGATTATTAATGGGCGTTTTACATTCACATGTGCGTTTTATTTTGTAATAATTTCAACTGGACATCATCAATATGGAGCTATTTGTAGCAAGACAATCACCAGAACTTTCAACGTGCCCAGAGTGAATCCTATCTGAAGTTCGGTAGCTTTCTTGTGCTCCATTTGGCCTTCTGTGAGAACACATAACTATCTAATCTGTCTCCATCCCTAGGGAGTTTTATTGAGCCGTTTCGGGCTTTCTTATATCAGAAGGTCTTTTAGAATTGGGGAATCCCTCTCCAATTGTTGTTCTACACGCCACACACATCATTATCAGCCACTACTATCCATATTATTATCAACCACTACTACGTAAGGTGTGGGATTTTTAGTCTGTCGGGGGTAAAAAGGTCCTAACCTGCACAGTTCGTGGCGACTGTACTAGCCAGGCGGCCTTAATTCCTCAGGCTCAAAGACCCCTCTGCCATACACCGCAAGGTACTATATTGACAGTAAATGACAGGTTTGTTTTTTTTGTTTTTTTAATGACAGACTATCCACATCATTATCAGCCACTACTATCCACATTATTATCAGCCACTACTATCCATATCATTATTGACCACAGCAAGGCTGTTGAATATACTCAGTATAAGAAACAGTAGAACACCAGTGGTTTTGAGTTCCAGCACATTTGATCCACACATTGACTGATTAAGTGGCATGGGATGATTAATCGTCTTATGCGACTTCTCGTTTCTGTCAAGTGCTTATATATTGCCGAAATGTTGTCTCAATTCAAATATAATTACAGTAGTTTTTCCTAAGTAACCTGCTTTAATCTGATATATAATACAATACGCCTGCTACCATATTAACAAATTTTAGATCATAACTATGACACACTCCTACTTCGCATTTTCCGCCACCCATTTTTGCTTGATTCAAATCTACTTTTTTATTTGGCACTGAATCTATTAAATCAAGATCAACAAACAGCTGTTAGATAGCTGGTGAAACATCAAAATGGGTTGAGTTGTGAAGAAGAGTAAGACAGAGCTGCTTTCTCTCTTCATACCCCTTCAACATCATCATCATCAAGTGCCCTGCCAGCTGCCGTATGCGTTCATGTCTCTCCACAGGTCTCGATCTTTGGTGTTCTGGATCAACTCTGCTGATGATATTCCTCCATGCCGCCGTCTCAGTCCCTCCAGCATCGTTTGTCTTGATCGGTTTCTGCCTCTCTTCCTTTTGATCTTTCCAGTCGGCCCGATGTTCTCCAATGCCTCTCTTCTCACCACATGACCAAAGAAAGCTGTTTGTCTCTTTCTTATTGTTGCATATAATGTTCTAGTTTCATTAGCCTCTTCAGGCAATCGTTTTTATTTACTGACTTTGGCAGTCCAAGGAACCACATCTCTGCTGCTTCCAAGTTCTTCCCAATGTGTTAATTTACATTCCAAGATTCACTGCCATACAGCAAAACAGGTTCTATATAGCAATTCAGCACTCTCTTTCTTACATTAAATGATAGTGACTTATTGCATAAGATACTTCATTTTCTGAAATGCAGCTTTTGATTGTGTCAAGGTCTCACATCCGAGATTGCGACGCGTTGTCTGTACCAACGCCAGACACCATAACAACACGCAACCCTGAGTAATGTTAGACACGGCAGAGAGAACGCGGCGTCTTTGCCGACGCCTGGATAAGCAGCCACGCACAGCAATTGAGTTCACCCCGTGAACCGTGCAGGGGACACCAGCTGACGTGAGCGTGTAGCGTGTAGGACGCCAGGACTGGCAGACGGGCTGAGATCGTTGAAAGGACAGGTCGCAAGGGAATGCGAGTTGAGTTTGAATCTGCCTTGAGAGCTAGCCTGTACGACAGTGGGAGACTGAGCCGAATGCTTGTATAGTTTAACTGTAAGTGAGATGTTTATTGCTTGCATGTATTATTATGTATTGTAGTGATCTTGTTCATGTTGAAATGATTGCTATAGATTGTCAGTGCGCGATGTTTGTACGATAATTAATGCAACGCGTCAATAAAGCGTGTGAATAATACTTTCGGATATTCACTTCGTGTGATTTGATAGTTTGATATTACTTCACACTTGCCAGAAAACGAGCTACTTGTCTTGTGTTATGCAAGACTCTGACAAGTGCGAATGTGGTGGCTTTCGTCCGGGTTTTGAATCAAATGCGAACGTATAAATTTTTTTTGTCCGAGTTTGAAGCGAATGTGAACATGCCGATAGAAGTGCGCAAGTCATAGATTAAGGTAAAGTAACGAATTAATAGAGTTGATTTAATTAAATTATAAGTGTGAAGATATTATTTGAAGCCAACCGAGGCGTCTTCAGACTTAGCACTAAATTCAGCAAATTTTGTACCTAAAATCCAAAATGGCGGCCGATCCCTTGAATGTCATTGAGTAGAGGTAGTGTGAGCGTGAAAGTTGTTGATTGTGGTAACGACTAACAATAATACTTGACAGCATACAAACCTTTACAGACTTCAGTGACATTACACACACCATACATTTACAAACGTTCTAATTTCGTTTAGTTTAAAAAGTACAGGGTTTTTGTGACAACTTTACCTGAGTCTGGTGAACTTCAAAAATTTTTTGTGTGCGTCAACCCGAAAGACGTTCCAGTGTGATTTCGAGCACCACTGAACAGCACAGTACCCAAGGATTACTTGAGTATAAAAATTTTTTCCCAGCTTTCTTTATACTTTCGTTAGTCTGGCTTTGGACATTAACTGTGCTATAAATATTTGTAACTTACTAACATCATAAGTAATTTTGTTTATATTTATTCCATCATACCTATTGTTCATCATGTCTTCTTTGAACGAGTGCATTGAAATGGGTTTAAAATTGAATATGTCTGGTGAGGAATTGAGAGCCTGGAGTGAAAATAAATATACAGAATATCTTTTGAAACAAGAGCAAATTAGTGAGAGGGATGAGAGAGCGGCCGAAAGGGCATTAAAGCAATCAGAAGTTGCTCTGAAAAGTAAAGAGGCAGACTCAGAAGCTGCTTTAAAGCTTCAACAAGCACAATCAGAAGCTGCTTTGAAGCTTCAACAAGCACAATCAGATGCTGCTCTAAAGCTTCAACAAGCACAATCAGAAGCTGAGTTAAAACAGTCAGAAGCTGCAGTGAGGCAAGCTGAGATCTTAGCACAAAGTAAGAAAGAAGAGCAAGAAACACAAATGAAAATTGAACAACTTAAAGCTGAATGTTCTAAAGAGAAAGTGAATAGAGAAACAGACAAAGATCAACCTCATAAGAAGTACCAAGGTCTGATCAGAAGTTACAACACAGGTGATTGCATAGCAGCATTCACCCAAAATTTTGAATTTGTTATGGATCATTACAAAATCCCAAAACCTGAATGGGGGATAGTATATGTAAGAAGTCTTTCTGGGGAACCTCTTAAAGTCATAGAGTCGATCCCAAATGACCTGAAAGAAGATTATCTTTACATAAAAGCAAAAATTATGTCACATTTTTTGCTAGATGAATCAGGTTATAGAGAACAGTTTAGGAAGTTGTCTCCTAAGCCAACACACACGTTCTCTGATTACATCTCAGAAATTCAAAATATTTTTTTCTAAATGGCTGTCAGCAGCCAAAGTAAATGGAAGTTATGACAAATTGGTTGACCTTATGTTGAGAGATAAGATTATTGCATCTCTCCCAGCCCCCTTTTCTAAATTTTTGTTGGAATGTCAGTGTGAAAGTGTTCAACAGATTGAAAGTCGTGGCTCTGGTTATTTTGCAGCCAATAAGCATTGTTTCTCTAGTGGTCTGACCAGCACAGACTTTGTAGCAGCAGCTACATATGGCAAATATCAGGCAGGGTCAAATAGCAAACAAAGACCTTATAGGCAAACTGCAGAGAAATTATATCAGTGTAAATATTGTAACTATGCACACAATGAGCATGATATGTGCGACCAACATCCTGGGTACACTGCTTACTTGCATAATTACATTTCTAAGCAAGAGAAAGAGAGGAAGAACTACAAAAAACTTACAAAATGTTACCTTTGTAAGGCTTTTGGTCACTGGCGTAAGGATTGTAAAGCCAAGTCAATGACCAAAAAGGCTAACGCGGCCATGTTTGACATTTCTTCGTCAGAAGATGAAAGTGTACAAGATCACCCAGTAAACTCAGCACATTCCATTGAGGTATTCCATCAGGAAAAATGTACCATTTGTGATCAATTTCATGAGGATGGCGTGTTAACATGCGGCCATTCTATACCTATTACCAGTGAGGAGGCCAATTCTGTAGTAAACTCCAAAGGTAGACTGAACATCCACCAGGGGTATGTTAATGGTAAACCTGCCACAGTTTTACGTGATAGCGGAAGTACTCTCATTGGTGTAAAGAGAGATTATATTTTACCAACACAATATAGTGGTAAATATGTCACATGCAGGACATTCTCAGGGAACATAGAGAAATATCCACTTGCATGGGCATATATAACTACACCATTCCTTACAGGAAAGGTGAAATGCGCAGCGTTAACCAATCCTTGCTGTGATATTATTATTGGAAACCTTCCTGAAGTGAATGACATACCACATGACATCAATACATCATCTGTCAGTTGTAATATTGATACTACTACTTCACCTTCATCACCAATCACCATTCATGATGTATTACCACCTGTAATTGAATGTACAAATACCAACCTGGCTATGCCAGAACATACATGTAATTGTGTGAATGTAACATCAATGTGTGATGAGAATGATCGTTGTAATGTAGTAAACGCAGTAACTAGATCTACTGCACAGATGCAAGATCGAATCGATCAAACAGAGGCTTTACAACAAATAAGTCCAGTTGTGACATCTCCTGAAACAACCAGGGAGAAGTTTATAACAGCCCAGAAAGCCGATCGATCTTTGCAGAAGTATTTTAAACTTATAGGCCAAAAGCCACGAGTAGCAAAGAATGCTAAATGGTATTTTGCTCTGAAAAACGGAATTCTGACACGGTACTATACCAAAGGTTCTAGCACTACAGAACAAACGGTGCTACCTGCAGAAAACCGCAATCAAGCATTAAAGCTAGCACATGACATACCCTTCGCAGGGCATATAGCTGATGCTAAAACAAGAGCAAGATTACTTACTCAATTCTATTGGCCTAAGTTTCGCAGTGATACCAAACAGTATTTCAGAAGTTGTGACATCTGCCATAAGCTTGTGAAACAGAAGAAACACTCGCAAGCTGAACTGCAATTAACAGAGTCAACAAGCAGACCTTTCAAAAATATCTCTGTCGACAGAATTGATCCTCTTGACCACATAATATCAAGAGGTACTAAATTTCGCCAGAAGCGAGTCCTTCTAAAACCATAACTTCCAAAGACATCAGGGAAATCTGCTCCCATATTAGAACTAAGTTAGGGAGCCATAATACCAATTTCACTCACTCCTCATTAGTAATGTACCAATCTATGTTGACTGAAAGTGCAACTTTGTCTATACCCATTTCACCATATGAACATGTAACATCATTGCGTGATAGAATTATGAAATCATGTATATTAGCCAAAGAAGCTCTCCAAAAATCAGGAGCTATTTACCGACAATATGCTAACAGAGGAAATAGAACTATTAGACTGACGCCAGGACAGGACGTGCTTCTTCTTTTGCCAAGTGATAGACATCTCCTAACTGACTCATGGCAAGGACCGTTCAAAGTGCTACGACAAATTTCGACGGTAGATTACGAGATTGCAGTTAGGGACAAACATAAGATTTTTCATATTAACATGCTCAAACCATATCACCACAGGCAAGACGAACAAGTAGAGACTGCAGCAAGCACCTCCATAGTGGACCAGACGGACGACAACGACACTGACGAGATACCGGCACCAGGTCTTGACACGACGACCAACTTACAAGACATTAAGGTAAATCCTAAACTGACTCAGACACAAACTGACAGTTGTAGACAACTGATACAAGACTACAGGACGATCTTTTCTGACAGCCCAGGACAGACAGATTTAGTGCAACACCAAATCATCTTAACATCTGACGTTCCTATTAAGTGTAGACCATATTCCATCCCTATACACTATAAAGAAAAACTTCATCAAGAAATCATTGATTTAGAAACAAATCATATCATTCGACGTTCACAATCTCATTTCTGTTCACCAATAGTTTTGGTACGCAAAAAGGACAACACTATTAGACTTTATGTGGACTATCGTAAACTTAACAGCATTACACAGTTGGATTTAGAACCGATGAGCAACTGTGAAGACATCTTGACTGAACTATCTGACTCGCGTTATTTTACTAAACTTGACATGACAAAAGGCTACTGGCAGATAGCTGTACATCCTGATAGTATACATCTGACTGCATTTGCCACACCTTGGGGTTTATACGAATGGTGTAAACTACCTTTCGGATTAGTCAATGCACCAGCTACCTTCGTCAGAATGACAAGAATTCTTTTGACAGACATTGCTAACATCATTTGGTACATGGACGACATTTGCATACACACAAAGGACATGACAGAGCACATAACAGCACTACAGCAGACATTTGACAGAATTAGACATCATGGACTGACTGTAAAACCTTCCAAAGTGGATATAGCCTTTCAGGAAATTTCATTTTTGGGCTATAAGATCTCAAATGGCTTTATATCAACTGACGATAACATCATGTTCAGAATTTTGAAATTGTCGCTTCCGACAACTAAGAAACAGTTGCGAAGTGTGTTAGGTCTGTTAAACTATTATAGACAGTTTATTCCTCATTTTGCTGAATTGACCAAATGTTTCACTGATCTACTAACAAATAAACACCCCAATGTGATTGTAAACATTGAATGTTTAAGGCCAGCATTTACGAAAATTCTTTCTTATTTTTCTAAATCACCTATTTTGAAATTGCCAAATTTGAATATTACTTTTAGATTAAGATGTGATGCGAGCTCCGTAGCCATTGGAGGTGTGCTTCTCCAAGAACACGACCAAATCTTGTACCCAGTATACTACGTCTCTCGAAAACTGAACACCAGCGAACGAAATTACAGTACACCGGAACTCGAGGCTCTTGCCATGGTATTTTCGGTACGTAAACTTTCTAGATTTTTGTTAGGCAAACATTTCATTATTGAAACAGATAATACTCCGCTGACAATTGTTACCAGAGGAACACCTAGTAACAGCAGGGTGGCAAGATGGTCCCTTCTTCTGCAGGACTATAGCTATGAGGTTAACCACATAAAAGGTTCACAAAACTGTCTTGCAGACCTTTTGTCGAGATGTCCATACAACGAACCTAATACCCAGTCGACACCAGAGCACAGTGCAGAGGGTGTATAAAACTGCAACGTAGATAGTGCTCAGTACCACAGCCAATTGTGACAATGTGTCAGTAACGCTGTGTACACCATTGTGATGGGGAAGATTGTATCTCCCAATGTATATAACCTATGTACATATTGTAATTCTTATTATTATCATGCGAATGAATGCGTATATAATTGTGAGATATGTGAAAGAATGAAATCAGTATTATGTAAACTAATGTGTTGTATAACTGTGAGATATGAGAAAGAATGTAATTATTATTGTAAATACATAAATATTTTAACAACCAGACACTACGGAGAAGTGTCACGGGACAACACTAGAGGATCCAAGAAGTTACCAAGCACTAAAACGTGAGGTAATCCTAAAGTATCCAGACCGAGGTGCCCAAGACGTTTTAACAAGGTACGAAAGATGACTGCGACAGTACAATCCGAGCAGAAGACGGAAGAGATGATCCAACAGCTGATAGTAACAACTACTACTCCGTTTATAGAAGATCCATCCAGAACGGACCAGCTTTGTTTGAATGACATCACAACACATGTAATAGTACCGCTGTATACTTCCGAGTTTTTGCATATTATTAGAAGTATATAAATGTATGACGTATTAAAATGTGATTTAAAATATTCCCATATACGGAATTGTATATGTTGATTTGTATAGGATGTAATCTCAGCATCATAACTTGATTGCTTCTTTACAAACGTGACTTTTTGTGCACATTTGTCAATAAGGATCAAATTATGACACTAAGAAATGAGTTTGCAATTGTAATTTATGTCTTGTAAACGACGATAAATTATTGTTCCTAAATTTTCTGTATAATAACCAGGGGACATTATTCTAAATTATTGGTGATATGTAAATATGTATTGTAACCATTAACATGTGTGCTTGATAAATAACATGTCAATGTAACATCGTTTAGATATGGACAGTATATTGCCAAAACTGTTGACCTTCATTAGAAACTCTAAATAGAGGTCTGATGGAGGAGTCATCTCAGAGGGAGATGCTCACGGCTTGACCTGATTATTTTAGTATTTTTGTTCTTGGTTGTGAGGTAGGGGCCAGTTTAGCCGATACCTACCGGACTAGCTGGGTCACAGCGAGGTAATGCCCATTAAATAGATTGTACTTGACTGTTGTACGTCATAGTGCAACATAAGTGGTGTATACATATTGTTGACTATTCACCTGTATATATTTATTATAATTGTTAATTTATAATGTTCGACTTTGACATGTTTAATAACACCTAGATATATATTGTACATGAAAGGAAATCCTTTCATGAAAAAGGGGTGTGGAGAGTGTCAAGGTCTCACATCCGAGGTTGCGACGCGTTGTCTGTACCAACGCCAGACACCATAACAACACGCAACCCTGAGTAATGTTAGACACGGCAGAGAGAACGCGGCGTCTTTGCCGACGCCTGGATAAGCAGCCACGCACAGCAATTGAGTTCACCCCGTAAACCGTGCAGGGGACACCAGCTGACGTGAGCGTGTAGCGTGTAGGACGCCAGGACTGGCAGACGGGCTGAGATCGTTGGAAGGACAGGTCGCAAGGGAATGCGAGTTGAGTTTGAATCTGCCTTGAGAGCTAGCCTGTACGACAGTGGGAGACTGAGCCGAATGCTTGTATAGTTTAACTGTAAGTGAGATGTTTATTGCTTGCATGTATTATTATGTATTGTAGTGATCTTGTTCATGTTGAAATGATTGCTATAGATTGTCAGTGCGCGATGTTTGTACGATAATTAATGCAACGCGTCAATAAAGCGTGTGAATAATACTTTCGGATATTCACTTCGTGTGATTTGATAGTTTGATATTACTTCACACTTGCCAGAAAACGAGCTACTTGTCTTGTGTTATGCAAGACTCTGACAATTGCCCTATTCTGTTCTTAAACTGTGCTGTGCACCTTCCAACTGATGTTATAGATGCCCTTGGGTATTTAAAATTATCCACTTGGTTAAGAATTTTCTCTTCTATTTCCATTTCACATTTTGGTATCACCTTTTTCTTTAATATCACCATTGTTGCTGTTTTCTTGATATTCACGGAGAGTCCTTTCTTTGCACTCTCTGTTACTACAGTGTCCAACAATTGTTGAAGGTCTGTTGCATTATCCGCCACCATGTGTCATCTGTATAGCGTATATTGTTTATAATATAAACATATCATCATATATGCAGAAAATGTATTGAGAAACGTCAACAATGACGACAGCATAAACAATTTGAATTGACTCATTATTAGTGGAAATCCAATTCCAGAACTTAGATATGCAGATGACACAGTCTGCCTTTCAAATATTGTTAACGGATTAGAGCAGTGGTAACAAAACTTTTTTCACGGCGGGCCGGATTAGTTGAGAAAATGACGAGCGCGGGCCGGATAGTCATTCAGTACAATACTTGCGCCGGTTCGTAATCCCGTATATCCGCGTTCGAAACACAGCTGTGCGCGATTTGGCAGCAGACAACGTTACGCTGGGTTTTACGCTATGTTATGGGTGCATGTCGTTCAGAAAGCAATGGTAAAATACTGAACGTAAACTTGCCAAGACATCAACAACAGCAAACAATTCTGGTGGTGACTGCAAACGTCCTGTAAAGGATATGCAACTAACTTTAACAATCATTGCAAGCTAGATTGAAAGCTCTTGAAAAAAAAGACGATAAACTAAGTTAATCATTGGAAGGGTGTGCAGTGCACACAAAAAAACAAAGACAACCAACATATTTATTTACTAAACAAAGTTGACAAAGAAAGCGACGTTAGCAAAAAGATAGTTACATCAGACCTAATGTGCACATATCCGAATCTCACAAACTAAGCAGCAAAAGAGGTTAGGGAGATTTGTGAAAATGACGTGTGGCTTTCAAAATACCATCAATGTCTTTTTTTTTCTTTTTTTTTTTGGAATTGCTGCATCCAATCAAGAGAATTGCTTTCAAATGTTCATCAGTCAATCTCGTTCGATATGGTGACTTCACAGACTTTATTTTTGAAAATGTTTGCTCACAGACATAAGTTGTTCCAAACACTTATGCTATACCAGCGGCAAATGTCTTAAGTTTCGGAAACTCAACATCAGGTAAGCAGCGGTACAATTCAACAAGTTTTCCTTCTCTGTGCTTCTCTTTCAACAAGTCATTTGCTTGCAAATGAATTAGCTCCAACTGTACTTCAACTGGCACATCATCAAGGTTACAATCACTCTCAATTCTGTCAAGATCTGAAAATCTCTCCAAACTCTTTGAAACAGTGAAATTGAGGAAGGTTTTCTCCTTCCAACAATGACAGCTTTCTCCGAAACCTTTTGATGGCTCTGTAGAGAACACAGACGAGGTAAAGGTTTCCCTGAAGTTTCAAGTTCAGTTCATTCATATCGACCAAAAATGACAACTTTGACAGCCATGTAAGATCTGACAGCTGTGAATCAGCTCTATCTTTTTCAGTGAGGAAAACATCTATTTCGTTTCGGAGCTTGTAAAAACGAAGCAGGACTTTACTGCATTTGAGCCACCTGACTGATGTGTGATAAGGCAAGTCACAGAATTCAGAATCAATTTCTTCAAGAAAAGCCTGGAACTGACGGTGATTGAGTGCATGTTCCCGAATGAAGTTCACAGCAGAAACGACTGGTTTCAATACACAATCAATATCTAAGTCTTCCCACAGAGTACTTGCTGATGTATGATGCAGTGTATGAACAGAGCGCCCGAAATTTGCAAATCTTCCAACTGAGTCCTGATCTGCCCCACCAGACCCTTCCTCACTCCAGGCATGTTTTTTTTCCTCCATCAACTGTAACACTTCGAAGCTAATTCCACTGAAGGTTATAGTCTTGCGAAATTGTTTGCACTTCCACGAAAATGTCTTTCCCAGTAGTTGTTCCATGCATGCCGCAAACGGACGCCAACTCTTCCGTTATCTGAAAGTCCAAATTGACACCACGAATGAACACGAGAAGTTGTGACGTACTCAAGAGGTCAGTAGACTCATCCCGCGCCAGAGAATACTACAAGAAGTTCCTAGCTTTCTCGCGTATTTGTAGCACTATGTTCTCTCCAAGTTCTTCTGTTCTCCGCACAACTGAACTTGCCGAAAGGCTGATAGTTCCAAACAAATTTGCTTTCTCAGGACAGAAATCATTTGCTGCTTCGATCATACACTCTTTGATGAAGTTGCCATCAGTAGACGGCTTTCCTCGTTCTGCCATCTTATGCACTGTTTTGTAACTTGTACGAGTGACAGATTCATTTTCAGCAAATTTTGTCGTGAAGAGATTTCTTTGTGTTTTAAAACCACGTTTAATGGACTCATATTTCCCAGAGCGTAACTTTCCAGAAAACTTGTAATATGTTGATAGATGTTTTGTTCCGTGTACATGGAATCAGAATAATGTAATTGAAAAGATACAACAACATCTGATTAATAATGCCAATGTCCTAATAAATAAAATTTATGGTTAGATGCAATGACAATATAGGCATCCCCATGAATAAGCATACACATGATCATCTTTTCATCTGTGACTGGGCTCTTATAGGCACGCCAACACAACATCCCAGCATCCTATGCATTTTTACCAGGGTATCATGGGATATGCTACTCCATACTCTTGTAGAGCCGCGGCAGGCGGCTTCATTTGGTAATAGAATATATCTCATAATAAGGTTTGCAAAATATATAAATAGGGCCGCTTAAATAAACAGCCTAGATCAGCCAAAAGGTCTCCGCATGTGTGAAGATCTATTATTCTAAACATAATATTTACATTTAAATTTTATGACAACGTCTCGTGTTTCATGCGTTATATCAAGCAAGTTAGAGTACCGTCGGAGGGCCGGATGAAATGACGTTGCGGGCCGGATCCGGGCCACGGGCCGTAGTTTGGTGACCCCTGGATTAGAGGAACTGATTCTACTTGTTAAGAGACACAGCGAAAATCAAAATATTTTTTTTTCTGAACTTTAACAAAACAAAAATATTGTCCACGGACAACACTACATACCAACGAAAGATCGCATTCAACAATGGAGAAATTAAAAGTGTCATAAATTGTGAATATCATGGCTCCATAATCATCAACAAATGGGGACAGTTCAAAAGGTTAGACACAGGCTGGCCGTAACACAGCAGAGATGGAGCAGTATACAGAACCTATGGCACAACACCAGCAAACGAGTTTAAGTAAAACTGTGTTTAACAACATTTTAGTCCAACTGGTCGGTGTAGGGGTTGAACCCGCTACCTCGGCGTCAGCACACCAGGTGTTTAACAACGATTATCCTTATCCATTCGGCCATGCTGGCCTCCAGTTAAATTGTTGAGAACATACATCTTGCTGGTGGCAACATATGATTGTCATGGACAATGTCGCAATCATTTAAAAAAAACCTGGGGCTTTTGAGCTCAAATGTGACAGAATAATTCTTAGAATTTCGTGGCCCTAGACGAAGATAAATGTCGAAACGTTCCAAGACTTTGTACATGGAATAAAAATGGCTCATTAACAGTATCATGTCTTGGAAACCTAAAGTACTTAGGGAATAATATTACATGTGAAAGGTGTGGCTTGAGGGGGAAGTGACAAGGGTCGACCAGCACTAAGATGGACACGGGACATTTACAGACACCCAGGACGTGGGGGTGTATGAGGCAAGGGTCGACCAGCACTAAGATGGACACGGGACATTGCAGACACTCAGGACGTGGGAGTGTATGAGGCAAGGGTCGACCAGCACTAAGATGGACACGGGACATTGCAGACACTCAGGACGTGGGAGTGTATGAGGCAAGGGTCGACCAGCACTAAGATAGACACGGGACATTGCAGACACTCAGGACGTGGGGGTGTATGAGGCAAGGGTCGACCAGCACTAAGATGGACACGGGACATTGCAGACACTCAGGACGTGGGGGTGTATGAGGCAAGGGTCGACCAGCACTAAGATGGACACGGGACATTGCAGACACTCAGGACGTGGGGGTGTATGAGGCAAGGGTCGACCAGCACTAAGATGGACACGGGACATTGCAGACACTCAGGACGTGGGAGTGTATGAGGCAAGGGTCGACCAGCACTAAGATGGACACGGGACATTGCAGACACTCAGGACGTGGGGGTGTATGAGGCAAGGGTCGACCAGCACTAAGATGGACACGGGACATTGCAGACACTCAGGACGTGGGGGTGTATGAGGCAAGGGTCGACCAGCACTAAGATGGACACGGGACATTGCAGACACTCAGGACGTGGGAGTGTATGAGGCAAGGGTCGACAAGCACTAAGATGGACACGCGTGGGAGTGTATGAGGCAAGGGTCGACCAGCACTAAGATGGACACGGGACATTGCAGACACTCAGGACGTGGGGGTGTATGAGGCAAGGGTCGACCAGCACTAAGATGGACACGGGACATTGCAGACACTCAGGACGTGGGAGTGTATGAGGCAAGGGTCGACCAGCACTAAGATGGACACGGGACATTGCAGACACTCAGGACGTGGGAGTGTATGAGGCAAGGGTCGACCAGCACTAAGATGGACACGGGACATTGTAGACACCGAGGACGTGGGGGTGTATGAGGCGGGAGAAATTACTCTATCAGAATTCTTTCTAACATTTGAGCAAAAATAAATTGAAACTAATAAGTAAACAGTGTTAATTTACGAAAACGTTTATTGTTTCAGTTGTTAAACTAACCAACAATGAAATGTTAATTGGCGATAACGTTTGATCTTTCAGGTGACAGGAGATTCAAACCGCCAGAGCCAGAACCCGACTGGACAGGGGTCAAGGACGCTGTCACAAAGAGTGCGATATGTCCCCAGAACTCGGTGACAACAGAAGATTGCCTCTATCTGAATGTGTTTACACCGGATGTGAGTGCTTCACTTCCGGTTTTCGTTTGGTTTCACGGAGGCACGTACACAATTGGGTCAGCTTTCAAAGATGGCGACGGCGCTACAATGGCTCCCCAAGGAGTTGTCACAGTCACCATCAACTACAGGCTTGGGCCTCTTGGGTTTATGTCCACGGGTGACGCCACCATGCCTGGAAATTATGGGATGTTAGATCAGGTTCTGTCTTTGAAATGGGTACATAAATATATCAAAGCATTTGGTGGCGATCCTAGTCAGGTGACAATTGGAGGCGGAAGTGCCGGGTCTCACAGCGTTTCTTTAATGATCGTATCTCCTTTAGCAAAAGGACTTTTTCACAGGGGTATTATGGAAAGTGGGTCGGCACTTGCTTTAACTGCACTAGAAAGACCAGGGACGAAGGTAAAACTTCGAGAAGCCACGCTAAGATCCGCGGCTCGAGTTGGATGTACCCAAGCGGCCTCTTCAGAAATCCTGCAGTGTCTTCAGAAGGTTGGCATCCATCACCTGATGAACGCATCCCACGATTTTGCTCCATTTCCAAGAATAGAAAACATTTTTGGGTTTCTCCCCGACGAACCGCTTACTTTATTACAGAATGGGAACTACAACAAAGTGGACACACTGCACGGAACCAACTCTGGAGAGTGGAATCAAGTCATAAATGACGCTCATGACAATGGAGTTACAGAAGATGAGTTTAGAAGCACTATAGGAGGCTTGTTGGGAACTTTCATAAATGGTGACATCATTACTCGCATCTTTAGTGAAGCATACACAGCCAATGTTACGGATCCTTTCGTTTTGCGGACAAAGCTAGTTCAAGCAGTGGCTGATATTAAATATGGAGGAGCAACAATAGTGGAAACAAACAAGTATTTAACGACGGCGAACTCTCATACAAAACACTTCCTGTTTGAGTTTGATTACAGAGTGAGTGGGACAGCAACACCAGCCTGGCGAGGTGTCGCACATGGGGGAGAACGACGTTTTCTATTTTACCCGGATGTACGCTACGATTTTCCTAAACCGGACGACAAAGCTTTAGGACACGAAGTTCAGACGTTGTGGGCGAATTTTATTAAAAATGGCGACCCTACGCCAACAGACATGACGGTAGCGTTAGAAAGTGGAAGCAATATCGTCAAGTGGAGTCAATTTACAATGAATGACCCAAAATTGTTGAAGATTGACGCGCCATCCAAACTCGCCACTCACCATCGCCTGTTTCTCATACCGCTGTTTGAAAGAATTCTGGAAATAATGAAGTCCGACGATAAGTCGCCAGTCGTTGGCTAGTAAATACAGACAATAGACAGGGACATCTGGTTTGTCAAAGTGGTCTACTCAGTGGTGAAGTTATAAAGTAAACAGTACTGGGCGCTTTACAAACTGTTTTACAACGACATAAAAATACTTGTAGTAAACACAATAATCTACACAATATGGTGTCATAGTTGTTAATATGATGCTTATTATTATTGTTATTGCTATTATTATTGTTATTTTATTTACAACTACCACCACCACTACCACCACCACCACCACCACTACTACTACTACTACTACTACTACTACTACTACTACTACTACTACTACTACTACTACTACTACTACTACTACTACTACTACTACTATTATACCTGAAGCGACTACGCCACTGAATGTGCCAAGAGGAGTCAGTAATTCCATATTTCATAAACTACGTGATGTAAACTGTCTCATTAATAACCAGAGGTCTTCTCTTTTACTTTCTCTGGTTGTGACAACTCAGAACAATCTAACACAACTATCTAACAGAACTATCTAGCAGAACTATCTAGTAGAACTGTCTATCAATATTTGTGATGTCACGTTCTTTAACTAATCAATTCATTAAACAGAAAGATCAACATTGTTTGGCTCATTAATTGCATGTAGACTTGTATTTTTTAAAATACTCTGGTGATCATGTAAGATGGGGCAACATAACCGTCCACGCTTATTGGAATGGCACATGATGATGCGTAAAGTATATAGAACATACGTCAAGAAAAGGATTGAATGAATTGTATTCGCATAGAATGGAGTGAATGTTTGGTGACAGAAATGGTGAACCAGACGCACGCCATCTGCATGAGTTTGGTACAAGAGAACAAATTATTCTCAGTAGAAATAGTAAGGCTTGGGTGAGTACTGTACCTTTCATTCCAGGACATGTTTATGTTCGAAGACACACGTCATTAAAAAAATATTGCAGGATTTCTTGCTCAGTATATTTCGCTACATCTCGTCAGGTGCGTACTGGAGAGGTACATACCTTGTTATATGAAAAATGAATGATACTTTTGCTGAAATGTGATGAACATCATCGCTGATATTGCTGGAATGCGGAACGTTATATCCACGGAAATCTATATTTAACAAGAAGTCCTTCTGCTTACGTAATAACAGCTGGAATTGACTAATATATAATGCTTCGATATATTTGAGCAATTGATTAGTATTCGTAAAATGCTGTATACAAAATACACACTGTTTACTGACTGTGTGGCTACAATAATATGCCAAGCAAGAAATCGTGCATTATTTTATTAACGGCGTGTGTGTTTAAATTCACTAAGTGAATACAATGTTAATGTTCACCCAAACAAGCATGACGGGAGCGTTAGCGGAGCTGATAGCGACCTTCGCTGGTAACGTCATCAATAAGGTCGGACACGAGTTCGACGCCTGGGCTCGTCTCTTGCGAAAGTGAGGGAAAGACTAGCCACCTATCCCTCAGTGAATCCAGGCCTACAAAATGTGATTATGCTACTACTTCACAGTAGCAGGACACTGCTTCGGGACAAAAGAATAAGAAGATATACGGGGTCTACATCATCTCGAGGGCACAATAATAAGAAGTGCGTAACGTGCGTGATAAACGCCAAGGTAGGGCGGATGTAGGGGGTTAAGAATCTGAAAATAGCAATGCAAGGTCACAGGTGTGAGATGAGAGTAAGGCGGATGTGGGGCCAGAGAGGTTGATTAAGAAGTCCCAAGACAATGGGGAGCCCCAACACAGTGGATTGTTATAGCACGTACATGTCAGTTTGAGTCACTCGTGGACAGAATAGGAACGTGCTAGACAGGGGATAAAACAAAGGGAAAACACACAAAGGTATTTTCATGGGAAGTGGTAATTGGCATCAGGGGATAAATGGAGTCTCTTGGGGGTGGGGGAGGTCCCAAGAGAAGCCGATAAAAAGAGAGGATTATGATGGGACAAAATGGGAATTCATTCGGGAATTCAGCCTGGGGCCAAATTAGAGAACTTAGCTGGGAGTTGTTTGGTAGTTTATGGGCAAGTTAGAGAAACGGAGCCTAAATATCGACTCGGTGTAGTCGAGTTGGTTATGTTCAGGGACGGAGTAGAGTCCGACGTAACAGGTTATTTGACAAGGCCGGTAGACAGCAGTATTGTGTTCGAATGGAACTAATGTATCTAATTATTCTCTGAATGTTTCTGGAAGGTGCATGTGCATCCTGTATATTCATCCGTGGTAAAAATTTGTGTGTGCACAAACCAGTGTTCTATAGTGACTCATAGTTGTTGATCAGTCGTCCGACACAATATTCACACTGACATACGCTAGACATAACCACAGCCATTTATATCTGTCAGCAGCATTGTGACAGAAAGATTTTCTGAGTGCACGTCACTTTTATAGTGGACCCAGTACAGTCAGATAGTTTCTGGAAAGCTCGTATTCAAATTAACAACACCGGGTGCGAGATCAAATGTGAAAACAACGACAGTCACAGTTAGATACACGCTGGAGCAGTTCAGTGTGAGTGGAAATGGGACATATGCAAATCACCCAGAGATGGGACATCAGCGGTGGAGTGTTGTACGCGACACAGTGTAGTACCTCGCTGAGTCTAATGTTGAAGAAATAAACACTATGAGAATACATGGGTGAACCAAAGTTTAAGTAAAACTTTAGAGTCAAAAGGTATACATAAAGAGCCAGAACAGAGGGCGAGAAAAGCGAGAAAAATTGACTGGTTGGTCTATAGTTCAGCCATGTTGTGAAAAACACAACTGGGAGGGGCGTGTTTCAGGTCAAGTTTACACAGGGAATCGAGTAACTGAGAAAGCGGGTTGCCTGGTGTAAATAGATGAACAGCTGTGAACAGCAGTTTCATGGCAAATTGGACTCACGAGTCTATGTTTTATTTGTTGATGACAAGTCTACGTTCGTTTGCCTTCATCATTAGTTCACCTGGAAACAAACAGTCAACAGCAAACAAACAAGGTGTGTCAAAACAGGAGCCAAAACAGAGATCAATCAATCAGGTACCGTCTCCACAAGTGAGGTTGTCAAACTTACCTGCTAGACAGAGGAAAACTGTCTAACATTCATCATCATCATCATCATCATCATCATCATCATCATCATCATCATCATCATCATCATCATTTCCGGCAGTCGTAAAATCTTACCACCGATTCAAGGAGAAAACAACCACGCAGAAAAACACTCGTTTGCCTTCAAAATGTATCGTCGTGATCACACCAAAACATCATATATGACTGACGTGCGTCTCTTAGCATCAGAAGCATGTTCTACCATCCAATGCAGTCCAATTATATCAGTCCTTGTTTCGCAAACAAATTACCAAAATTCAGCTGAGTGTTTTTAAATTGTTGCACCGCACTGTTGGTTCAAACTGATTTGTTGGTTTAATCTCATTGTCATAAATGTACCGTTGTGTGTGATATAATCGTATGTGGTCTCGTATACGCATTATTGTGTTATTTTTGCGGTGTTTCGCGGATTTCGTGAGACAAGGCAAAAGTTATTCCCTTTGTGCATAATATATCTTCTAGGAAAGAGCTAACAGGTTAACTCGGTTTTATGCATTGTTTGTGCTAGAGAAATATTCTATGCCACTCTTGTCTCTCGTCAGATCTGTGTATATTATTGGGTTTGGTTACTTCTTTTCTTTCCTTATGATTACATATGATATTTGGTAAAGTTGGATATGTTACTATTGTGATTCTTGCGTGACATCATCTGTATAGCTGGTCTTGTCGTTTTGTATTATGTGCACTGTACCGTATTACACAGGCATGTGTTGATGTTGATGTTACATTTCATTTCTCTGTAATCACCTGTTTACGTGTCATCGGCCTGTGTGTCCCGTCAATTGTTTATCATCCATGTGTGTGTGTGTGTGTGTGTGTGTGTGTGTGTGTGTGTGTGTGTGCGTGTGTGTGACACCATTTCCATGAATTTTCTACAAGTATTTTGTTACATATAGATAATAACGTCACCCCCCCCCCCCCTCATTACTGGGAAAAGGAAAGTAGAGAGAAGACTAGAACACTATTAGGGACAGTGTCCCAAAATCGCACTAGGGCCACGATTGGTTGAGTACAGAGTTATATTATCAGTACTTCTAATTTACTTACAGAGAGTTTGAATGCTTTGTGAATTCGCACAAGACAAGCAGCGGTGTCTTTATATTTACAGTTGACTGACGGACAGCAACTTATCCAAGTTACAAAAATGCCGACTTTAATGGAATATATTGAAGCAGGGGAATGGGTAGGCTTAACTGGCAGAGATTTGCAGGAGTTTGCGGAAGAACAATTGAAAGAACAACAAGTTGAGAGAGAACGAAAACAAGTTAAGAGAGAACAAAGACAGAATGAATGGGAAGCCAAACGTCTACAGGCAGAGAAAGATACACAAGTCTATATTATGAAACTAGAACTTGAAAAGTTAAAACAAACAAATGCTATTAACATGGAAAAACAAAAGTATAAGTTTGAGATGGAAAAGGAAATTGCACTCAAAAAATTAGAGCTAGCGTAGAAAGTACACAGCGCTGATGGAAAAAAAAAAAAACATACTCACACTTCACAGTGACTAAAACTGCCATACTTTACAGATACAGATAATATTCAGCCACATCGGGACATATATTAGGCTGTGGCAGAAGCTATATGAATTCCAGAAGCAGAATACGCTATGTGACTCAGTGAGTACCTTGCGGGGAAGGCACTTGATACCATGTTTAATCTACGAGTGACATAAAGGAATAACTAAACGATTCTGCGTCAACGTCTGCTTCAAAATTAAATCTGAGTGAACATGGATACAGAACTAAGTTCAGGCAATTTGTTCCAGAGGAAAATCAAGACTTTACAGAGTTTGTCAATATTTTTAAGAATCTCTTTTATAAATGGCTAGAGTTAGCAAACATAGGAGGAGACTTCAACCGTCTAGTCGGCCTGATGTTGCGAGACAAGGTATTATCTTCATGTAATACGACTTGGTGGCTTTCTTTCAAGAACGCAAACCAAAGGACATTGAAACAATGTCCCTGTTAGGTCAAAACTATATGACAGCACATCCTAATTGTTCGATTGGCAGACAAACCGATGAGGAATTAGTATGTGCGGTCTACAGTAGACAGGACCAGAATCCAGTTATCAGACAAAGATCAAAAAGTGTTGATTCAGCACACAAGTATGAGCAACAGGGACTTCAGGACTATGGTTACCGTACCAACCATCTCAGCAAATCAGGACGTCACCCATACCACAAAGGGAATTTTAAGAGACATCAGAATTTTAACCCGGCTGATTTAGATGTGGCAGTTGGCGACACAACTCAACAAACTGTAATGTACAACCATCCAGTTGGCCAACAAATAACAGGAGGAAGGGTATTATTTGTTTCTAATTTGGGGAAAGGTCCATATCACGTATCAGTGTACAATGGAGGATACTGAGCACTCAAATGCAGCCCAAGTGATTGAGAAACTCAATAGGGAGAGCTGTGGGGGGGGGGGGCAAGCCACTGTTTGACAAAAACGATCAGCCTCTCTTGATGTGTGGTCATCCATTTCCAGCAGGATCATTAGTGCACACAGGAGGCAATCTGAAGCTGCACAATAGCTTTGTCAAGGATAATCTAGCTTTATCTCTTAGAGATTATGTGTGTACGACCATTAGAGTGAGAAAAAGTTGTGTACACCCCTCGGCTTATAAGCGAAAACTGTCAAGTGCGTTACTTTCAATGGGACATTGGAATATTATCCATTAGCTCAGATCACAGTGACAACACCATATATCACAGGCAGAGTGACAGCGTGTTTCCTGGACTCCCCAGTCGCAGACTTAATCATTGGAAATGTACCAACAGTCAAAGAATGTACAGAGGAGGACATTCATAACGGGTACCCCAGATATGGTGTGAGAAGCAACGCGGTAGTTACCAGTAGACAAACTAGATTAGATACAATAGATGAGAAAGAAGCGACACTTGAAGTAGACAACCAGACGGAGACTTAGGACAGCACAAAGGATCAGAAGAAAATTGATATAAAACAGTGTATTATTGAGTATCAAAGACAAGACATTACTCTAGACAAATGTTTTCAGGTTATTGTACTTTACAATACAAGCAATCAAAGAATGATAGTTGGGGCTTCGAAGGGAAGAATAATAGTCTCACTTGCCATTTGTCAGATGACAAGATCATACGCAGGCAAGGTAGGGCACCTTCAGCGTATAGAGAACTGCACGTGATATTTCATTTGCAGGCCACATGTGAATAATGGTACACAGCATAGAGTCGCGTCCCAGTTTTATTTTATTGACCAGGGTTTAGTAAAGATAGCAAGCTATGCAACAGATCATGTGCATCTGTGCACGCTACAGACATGAAAGTCAGGCCATGTCAAATGGTGCTATCGAGATAAATGGCCCATTGTCAGTGATTTCCAACAGGGGTTTTAGGTATAACTTGTCCATGATTGATTTTTATAGTAGATGGCCAGAACCCGTACCTACCAAACACAGTTCAATATAAGCGGTGGCCCAAACGCTATTAGCGGTACTCTTTGGACTGGGTTTCCCTAATGAAATTTTGCCTAACAAGAGGCGACAATTTACGTTTCAGATGATGAGAGATGTGAACATTCTGTTACACATCACGTAGTTCTACAATACAGTCAAAAAGACATTTTGGTCAGCCATCACATCTGTGTTGACACATAAGTGCAGAGCCAACAGAGCGGTATGGACCCAGCAGTGCGAGCTTGCACTTAAAAATATATTTTCTAGCCATCTCATTTTAATTCTCTCTGATCTTGATTTACAATGTACTTTCAGGGGAGACGCATCATCGACAGGAACTGGTGGATGTGTGATACAAGAAAAGATTCCATTCGTGCATCCAGTGCTACAGGTCAGCAGTGTTCTCTCACCACCAGAGACAAATTGTTCAACTTTGCAACGTGAGGCCCTGGCTATTATGGAGTCTATACGTGCAACTGTTGAGTACTCAATGGGCAGACAAGTCATCGTGCAAACAGACCACCGACCACTGAGGACAAGGAGCGACACATATAATAATATGAACACTTTTCAAGTTTTACGTGAAGTTTTCTTACTTATCGTGTGATCTGTACATAAACTGTCCAGTTTTCTAATGGGAAGACAATTCGTCGTCCAAACAGATTACAGACCGCTCACTTTCATCCATATGGCAGCAATAAAGTGATTGATTGATTGATTGATTTAGGAATCGACATCACAGCATTCGGGGCATTCCCATAAGTGCTCCGTCCCCATCCTCAGCAGCCAGCGAAGAGTTCCAACACTAATAGTACCAGTAGCAATCTGATTATAAGTCCGTCTCGCCTTTCCTTTGAGCGTCGAGCGTCGGCCAGATCCCTTCGTCACTCCTCGTTGTCTCATTCTTGCCAGACCATGGTAATCCATTTGCTCCTCCGAGGTGTGCACGTGCTCCCATAAGGCCGCAACCACATCTGCCTTGTCATGTATCAATACTCCACCAAGTTCTGCAGAGCCAGCAAATCTGTCCGCCTGTTCATTTCCCAGCACACCGGCATGCCCCGGAGAAAAGATCCAGGCGATGCTTGTCACCAGTGACCTCCGAAGCGAAGCAAGCCACTCCGCACGAAGTCTGCCCTTCCTCACCCTCGTCAGCATGCTTTCTGAGTCAGTTACAATCACGATGTGTGTGTGTGTGTGTGTGTCGTATTCTCCATCCAGCGGAGAGCCGCAGTGATTGCCTCCACTTCTATTCTTAAGCTGGATGTTGTGGTATCATATGCCAGGCTCTCCTGCCCCAAACATCGACCATTAGCTTTGGCTAGGAAACCCCAGCCACTTCTCTCACCTCTTGACACCGAACCATCTGTGTAGATAATCACATCACTCGAGTGAGCATTGTCCTGAATTAGTTGCTGGATTTCCACTTCCGTGGCCCCTGCTGGCAACTCCCTGCACTCCCGGCTTAATGTGATTATAACTGTGCACAATTCTGACTGCTCCGCTGGCACTCTGACCCACTCCTCTCCACGCCTAATGTTCTCCAAGGGGCACACCTGTCTGATCGTATCCTCCGCCTGAGCCATCCATGATTTCCCTCTTATCAGTCGCTGACCCTTAACTGCGTCCAGTGCCTCATGAAGTGGGTGGTCTGTGTCTGTAGCTACTCTGAGGTATGTCTTCGCCTGCATCACCTTGAGCCTACCAGCAACAGTCGGCAGACCAAGGATGTAACGCATACACACTACTGGTGTGTCTCTAGTGCATCCCAGAATGACCCGCATAGCTTCGTTCTGTATGCGCTCTAACTTCACCAACTGACTCTCTGAGACAGTGAGCAGACCTAATCCATAATCAATTGCTGAGAGGATCAAGTGCTGGTATAGTGTGAAAAGCATTCTCTGCTCTGTGTCCATTGCAGCCATAGTTTTAAGTGCATTGAGTCCCTTTTGAGTTCTTGTCACGACCGTCTCCACATGGTCCTTGAAGGATAGGCTCCTGTCAAATGTGATCCCCAGATACTTCAGTTTGTTCTCTCTGCTGACATTTCTACCTTACATCGCGAGGCTTGGGACATCAGCTCTTACAATCCTGTTGTCCAGAGAGCACCACAAAACCTTTTCCGGGTGGATGACAGCACTCATTTCTGTGCACCAGTCAATCACTTCATTTACTGTCGCCTGTAACACCTGGGCTGTTTGCTCCCTATCTCTCCACTGCCTATATGCAAGAATATCATCTGCAAATGTTAGTATTCTTTCAACCCCTGGTGCTTCTAGGTTTGTAATCTTGCTCGTATACACATTAAAGAGCACCGGTGAGACTGAAGATCCCTGTGGCAGTCCCGGGGTTAATATATGTGGCTCTGAGGTCCATGCGCCCAGACGGAGAGCAACCCGACGAGAGTGCAGGACGGCTGCTATCCAGTTCACCAACCAGGGATTGACCCCCTTCTCCATCAGTGCGGTCATCAAAATATCATATCCAACTCTATTGTACGCATCCTCGAGATCAAGCGCTACCGCCATCGTTTCCTGTCTACTCTGGAACCCCTCATAAACATCAAAGGCAAAAGTGGCTGCATTAGACCAGGCATCTTTTTCCTGGCCTGTAGCTCCCCATGCCTCTTGGAAGAAGCTTCCCCCTTTCCAAAAAATCCTGCAGCTTAACAGCGACTATCTTCTCTAAAACCTTCCCAAATGTATTTTGAAGGGTGATGATCCTAAAGCCGCTAAGCTTTGACTGATCCTTGAATGGTTTTGGGAGAGGGATGAGATAGCTGTGCACCCAATCCTGCGGTACTGATGCTGTCCTAATGCTCTGGTTAAAGCAGTCGCTCATCTCCTCTAGGTCTGCTTCGCTCAAACCCTTCATGTGGCCATACCTGACCCCATCGGGCCCTGGTGCCGTGTCTTTTGCCTTTTTCAAAATGTGTTTAACATCTTCCACCCGTATGATGTCTTCATACTGCATATTCTTCGTGGTGCCAGATAGCTCCTCTCTAACTGCATCCCTGGTGTCCGCATCATTATGATTGGTCTGCTCTAAAAATCTCTGGAGAAACGCCTCCCCTTTCTCTTTGTCTGTTGTCACGCGCACACCATCATCTCTATAGATTGTTCCCACTGTCATCGGCCGATCTTTTCTCTGCATTTGCCTGTGCAGTTTCCAGAATGTTTGCAGTGTTTTATCACCTCCAATCTCCTTCAAGAAACATTCCCATTTTGCCTTTTTGGCCTCTGCAGCACAGCGCTTGAAACCCTCCACCTTGTCTTTCTTGACATTTTCCGCTGTGTCCACTTCCTCTCGTGAGCTTCGAAGTGTCTGTCGCACTTTCTTTAGCTGCTTCACTGCAGCTCTCTTTGCTTTCCAAGCATGGTCTACTTCTGGGGTCCACCATGGGGGCTGCAAAAAAGAAGTTTTAACAGTCCTGTTGCATGCCCCTTGTCTGAGGCGTCCAAGAAGACAATCGGTCCTCTCATACCGGAAGGTCTTGCGCGCTCTCCCAGCTTTAACTTTCCTGGGTTTAGAGATCAGGACTGAGTATGGCATGTGATCACTCCCATGGTCATTCAAAACATTCCACTTTACATCCAGGACTGATGACTGGGAGACAAGTGCCAAGTCAATAGCTGTGTCTGCATCGCCAGGCCTCATTGCCATTCTTGTCGGCCTACCATCATTTATGCAGACCACATCGGAGTCCACCATGGCATCTGCAAGGTCAATTCCCTGTCGGTTTTCTCCACTACTGTCCCAATCTCTGTTCCTTGCATTGAAGTCTACACATATGAGTAGCCTATCACCTGGTAATTCCTCCAGTTTCTTAAGCCAGTTCCAATGTTCCTTTCTGACAAAACAGTCCACTGTGGCATATACATTTATGATGTTCCAACTTAAGCCACCAATCTCCATTTGTATACCCTGGACCTCTCTTGCACTGTGATTCCACTGGCTCAAGTCGAGTACCACATGCTTCACTCCTTCCTTCACCAGCAGACCTTGCCCATGTCTCTTCTGCCCAGTAGGGTTTATATAACTGGCGTACCCAGGGCAATGGTATTTGTCTGTATTTAGCTCCTGCAGCATGAGGACGTCAAAATCATATATTAGTCTCTCCAATACAGGACCTCTCTGCCTGGCACTGCGACAATTCCAGTATCCCACTCTTACATAGTTGAAACCTAATCTCTCCACTTTTCGTCTTGTTCTCCTGGCGCCTGCCCTCCTATGTCTATGCCGTCGTCTCACACCATTTCCTCGTCTTCTCCTCCTCACTCTCTCTTCACTAGCCTCTGAGGGATGTGTCAAGCGCAGAGCACGTGCTCCGTAGCTCCGGCGACGATTCCCATGTTTAAATAAATCCATAGGCAAAGTTTGGATATTGCAGGAAATAAACGGTCACCCTAGCATTGCCAGCTTGCTAGGGAAGAGGCAGGGGATGTCCCGCAGGAGTCCATACGCCTGATGCCGCCCCGCACGCCTGTCAGACGTCCAACGTTCACGACTAGTTAACCCATGGCCATCCAGTTCCTCAGCACGCTGGTCCACCTTGAACTTGGGGGTTTAAATTTGGAGTTTTCCGTCTCCTATGTGGATTGCTGTCCAAAGCTAACGGGTTCCACCTACCCGGGAGCGTAACCCTGATCGGGGGGCTAAACGGGTACTCCACCTTGCCCAAGGGTGTCCCGTAGGCTAGCGGAGGGAAGGAGGCGCCTTACTTCTCCTTTGATAGGGGATACCCCTACCCCGCTACCAGAAAATAGGCAGCAATAAAGTATGCACATGTTAATCGATGGAGTATCGTGCTGCAGGAATACTTGTTTTTGCCGATGCCTATAAGTGGGGAAGACAACACCATGGCAGAATTACTCTTCAGAAATCACCAAGGGCACGGATCAACGAAGACAATGAACTGTTTTTTTTTTTTACTAGAGAGGGTATGATGTAAATTGTGTTTGGGGAAACGTGACACTGCTCATTGTAAAAGCTTCACAGATATACAGGGGTACAGGGGCTGTGTAGCACATGAACATTCGTGTTTCTTCGTTTAAGATGACATCTTGTTAGTCGTCACAATGTGCAAGTTGTATGTATTGTATTGTCTATGATTTAACTTGTAGGTACACAAGTTAGGTTTTGTTTTTATGGATGAGTAATGTATTAGTTACATGCGGTTACCTGCTCTATTTATTAGTGTGGGAGTTGAAATTGCAAGGGATGGATTAGAGAGTATGAGGGATGTATACTCTGTGCTACTCACGCATCGTCACTTTCCTCGTTCACGAATTTAGAGAAGCATTACTCTCCCATCATTTGAAAACTATGTTTACTTTTGAGAAGGAGCTAATGTAACGTGCGTAATAAACGCCAAGGTCCGGCTGATGTAGGGGTTAAGAATCTGAAAATAACAATGCAATGTCACAGGTGTGAGATGAGAGTAAAGCGGATGTGGGGCCAGAGAGGTTGATTAAGAAGTCGCAAGACAATGGGGAAGCCCCAATACAGTGGATTGTTATAGCACGTACATGTCAATTTGAATCATCCATGCACAGAGATGAACGTGCTAGAGAGGGGATAAAACAAAAGAAAAACCCACAAAGGTATTTCATGGGAAGTGGTAGTTAGGATCAGTCGTTAAATAAAATCTCTTGGAGGGAGGGGAGGGGGGGGGGACGAGAGAAGACGATAAAAAGAGAGGATTGTGGTGGGACAAAGGGGGAAATCAGTCGGGCATTCAGCCTGGGGCTAAGTTATGGAACTTAGTCGGGAGCTGTTTGGGAGGTAACTCAGTTTGTGAGCAAGTTAGATAAACGGAGCCCAAATATCGACTCGGTGGAGTCGAGTTGGTTATGTTCAGGGATGGAGAGGAGTCCGGCGTAACAGGTTATTTGACAAGGCCGGTAGACGACAGTATTGTGTTCGCATGGAACTAATGTATCTAAGTATTCTCTGAATGTTTCTGGGAAGGTGCATGTGCATCCTGTATATTCATCCGTAATAAAGACTTTGCCATTGCTTTATGAACGACCGGCACTCATTTCATTTCGTTTTTTTAAAAAATATTAAAAAAAAAAAAAAAAATAAATAAACTTAAGGAACAGTCATAACATCTGACGGGAGATGCCTTGAAGAGATTAGAACAAGAATCGCCATGGCGAAACTAGCCTTTAGCAAGATGAAAAACATACTGACCAATAAAAAGATGTCAACTGAAACGGGAAAAAGAGTGTTGAGGTGCTACATAGAACCTATACTTTTGTATGGATGTGAAACTTGGACAACGAACAGTCTAGCTGAAAAAACATCTGATGACTGTAGAAATGTGGTTTCTGAGGAGAATGCCAAAGAATTCCATGGACAGACAGAAAAACAAATGACCAAGTACTACAGGAAACAAACGAAAATCGTAAATTGATTAGAGAAATTAGACGTAGACAGTCAAAAAATTTTGGACATGTTATGAGAAGAAATGAATTGGAGAACTTAGTGACAACTGGCAAGGTCGAAGGGAACAGACCAAGGGAAGACCGAGGAGTAAATACCTGAATGGCTTGGCCACATGGCATGGTCGAGACAGGAATACTGAGCTGATCAACGACTCTGGTGATCGAGTGAAATGGCGAGTCATAACCGCCCACGCTTTAAGGCATGGCACATGATAGATGGATGGAAGGTGGTCTGCTGTCAAATCGCCCACAGCTGTGTTTCGAACGCGGGTATGCGGGATTACGAACTGCGTCCACGGAGCCGGCAATGTCGTCTACAGTTAGCATCAATAAACAAACATGACAATGATCACAGGCACTACACGTACATTCAAGGCTACGGCATAATGAAATATGATCGCCAGGTTCTTCCACGTCGCCTTTCTTTTCAAGACAATCCCCAGAAAGTTCTGCAAAATATACGGTAACCAAAACTGGAACATATTATAACAACTGGAAAGATTGATGGAAAGAGACATAAAGACAGGGAGGGAGAGAAGATTCCTGACAGCTTTGTGCCATGGGACTAAATAGTGTCACGAACTGATAATACTGTTCGAGATCACAAGGCACTTGGTGATGATACCCAATGTTTACAAGTCTCACATGGCACTTGATGATGATAACCAATGTTTACAAGTCTCACAGGGCACTTGATGATGATAACCAATGTTTACAAATCTCAGTCTAGTATTAGTCGAAAAGGACAAAACTGTCGCTAAAGAGATAGAACTCGAACCACTTTCTCAGAGGGCAAGAGCACTAACGAAATTCAACCTCGCCTGCTATTAAAATGGCGGAGCTGTGGTGAAGGAGTTACAAACGCAAATTCGCAATCCCGCATACCGCGTTCGAAACGCAGTTGCGGGCAATGTAGCAGCTGACAGCTTTGCGCTGGTTTCCATGCAGCGGTACACGCGTCGATCGTTCAGAAAACAGTGGCAAACTGCTAAACGTAATCTCGCCTAGTAAATCGCAAACCGCCAAAAATGCTGCGGTTGGTTGCAACGTCCTGTAAAGGACACGCAATTAACTATTGACCAAGTGGAAAGCTAAACAGCATGCTAGTTCTTACCTGTTGAGGTAACTTGGTGTTCATGAACTGTCGCAACTTGTTTATCTCCTTATTGTTTACTGACGATGTTGACAACAATATTTCAAGGGCACTGTTTATCTCGTCAAGATCACTCGTGCACTAAGATATCTAAACGTTGTATAAATAACAAGACTCCTCGATGTCATTTAACGTTCATTCTCAAGTAACAGTAGGATTATGCCTCTTGACCATGCCGGATATTCATTTCTATTTCTCCTTTCTAATTCTCTGTTGGATTACTCAATGGACTTCAAGTCAAAGCGTGGCTGATGACCCAAGCAGATACATTATTGTGTCTATGGGACAAGGTCAGCTGTTGAAAGGACTCAACGCCACGCCTGCTTCTGGTCACACAGTCTATACATTCTATGGTATACCGTATGCAGCCCCTCCTACAGGTTGGTTGTGTAGCAGATAATGGCGATGTCTTCTAGTCTGATTCATATGTTTGTCTTGAAGCACGATTATTTTAGAAAACTACAGTCATGGTTTCCCCTTGACTTCCGTTGGTTTGTGACATTTTGAGGGGAGGTAAGTCGCAAAGACAACGTATCCCAAACATCAGAAGGGAGCAGTCATCATTTTTTTTTGGGGGGGGGGGGGGGGGTGGGGGGGGGTCATATTATGAGAAGATAAAAACAGGAACATGTTGTGACAACCGGAAAGATCTGTAAAAAGAGAGGTAAAGGAAGACAAAGAGAGAAGGTACTTGACAGTCTTGTGTCATGGCACGGAGGCGAGTCAACACATGAACTGATCCATGCCGCCAGAGACAGCAGTTTGTCGAGAAGCATGATCGTCCCTGCCAGCCGGCAAGGCATTTGACAATGATACATTCATATGTTTGCTATTCCTCTGCTATTGTGGGTTAGAAGGTAATTTGGCTTGGGGGTAAGTGAAACACAGTTCCACAATTCCACGACACACCGAGTCCAGGGTCGAGGGCTCAACATCAGCGATTTGCATCCACATCGATTTGCGTTGATTTCGATAGACAGGTCAAAGGGTAGAGAACAGACAAAGAGAAACACCCTGGTCCTCCAGGTTGGGTGTTGAAGCGTGGGGTTAACATCCCCACCTTTGTAAAAACCTTTCTTTGTTACGAAACAAATACATGAGCCTCGATATCGGACTGACTTATCTGGACAACGACCTTGGAACGTTAAAGGACTTTTGAGATTTGGAACATGGAATGTACGGACACTATATCGAGCTGGAGCGGCCGAAGAACTAACCCGGGAGCTGGGTGAATATCAAATGGATATAACAGCAATTCAAGAAATAAGGTGGCCAGGAGAGGGTACTTTAGAGCAAAATGGAATGATTATAATATATGGAGGAAACACCCAAATTAAACATGAATTAGGAACAGGATTTGTCATCAAAAAAGAGTTATGGGGGAACGTTTTAAACTTTAAAGATTTTAATGACAGGATTAGTAAATTACGAATAAAAGGTAAATGGAAAAATATAACGATGATTAATGTACATGCACCTACTGAAGAGAAAGAAGATGATATTAAGGAAGACTTTTATAATGATCTGGAAGATGTCATAGAAGAAACACCCAAACAGGACATCCTGATTGTGCTGGGAGACTTCAATGCAAAAATAGGTAGAGAGCAAACTAATAAAAAAGTGGCCGGTATGGAAAGCCTACATACAACTTCAAATGATAATGGATGGAGAGTCATCAACCTGGCAGAAGCCAAAGGACTGCAGATTAGCAGTACCAGACTACAAAGAAAGGATATACACAAACAAACTTGGAAATCATGTGACAAGAGAACCTATAATCAAATAGATCACATTTTAATTAACAACAGAAATGCATCAAACATACAGCAAGTCAGAAGTTATAGAGGAGCCGAGTGCCACAGTGATCACTTCCTCGTTGGAGCAAAATTTAAAATAAAACTTAAGAGAGCCTTCTATAATAAATTACAAAGATTACACCCAACATATAACAGAGAAAAACTGCAAGACATTACAGTCAAAGAGAAATTTACAGATGAAATAAAATGTAAACTTGAAACTCTGCAAAACCCTTTGGAGGAAAGCGTTGACCAAACTTGGTTGAACATCAAGAATACAATTCAGTCTACCGCAGAAGAATGTCTCGGTGTGTTAACCACGCGTAGAAAGAACAGATGGTTCAATTCAAAATGTGAAGAAGCAGTCATTAGGAAGAAGAATGCCAGACATGTATGGTTAAATGACATCAATAACATCCAAAAGGAAGAGCATTATAGAAATGAATGTAAAGAGGCTACAAAAATAGTCAGACAGCAGAAGCGAGAATATATGAGTAATATAATCAAAGATATGGAAACTAATCACCAGAAAAATGAATCCAGAAAATTTTTTAAAGAACTGAAGTCAATTAAACGAGGGCACCAACAAAACACATATGGTTTAAAAGACAAAAATGGGAATATGATAAATACCAATGAGGAAATGTGCAACACATGGAAAGAATATTTTATTGAATTACTAAATTGTGAAGCTCCAAGTCACATTTTCCCACAGGAAGAGGTTCTAACATGCGAACCACAAATTGAAGAACCTACATTTGAAGAAATCCTATATGTAATCACACGACTTAAAAACAATAAGGCAACTGGGACTGATGGAATTGCTGCTGAATTTATAAAGGCAGGTGGCCATGCATTACATCTAAAGCTATACGAACTAATAATAACAATCTGGAGGACAGAAGAATTACCCCATGACTGGAAAGAGTCATTATTGATACCTATCTTTAAGAAAGGAGACAAGTTCCAGTGTGGAAATTATAGAGGAATATCACTACTGTCCACAAGCTATAAGATACTATCCGCAGTATTACTAAATAGACTAAAACCATATTCAGAAGACATATTAGGTGACTACCAAGCGGGTTTTAGACAAAACAGATCAACAATAGATCAGATATTTATCTTACGACAAATAGCCGAGAAACATTGGGAATATAAAAGAGATCTCCATAACATTTTTGTGGATTTTAAAAAGGCTTATGATAGTGTCCATAGGAATAGTCTATGGAATGCTATGCAGGAATTTGGAATACCAAGGAAGTTAATCAACATGACCAGACTATGCATGGAAAATACTTATAATATAGTAACATATAAAGGCAGGAAATCAGACCCCTTCCAAATAACATCTGGCTTGAAACAGGGTGATGCACTATCGCCGCTACTCTTCAATCTGGCTCTAGAGAAAGTTGTAAGGAAGGTAAAGGAGGAATGTGATATTGGAGGAACATCAAAGCTGCTTGGTTATGCAGATGATATAGATATTATAGGGCAAAGTGAACAAAAGACATTGGAAATATTGACTCACTTAAAGGGAAAAGCCCAACAGATGGGGCTGGTTATCAACCAAGATAAGACAGAATATATGGTAATTTCAAGAGACGGAATGGCTAGAAACTCTGGCCACATACAAATAGATAATATGACCATTAAAAGAACGGAAACATACAAATACCTGGGTACAATCTTCAACTGCTCCAACATCATAAGGGAAGAAATACAAACTAGAATCAACTCTGGAAATAAGATATACTATGCACTACAACATCTACTAAAATCAAAGGCGCTATCTCGTAACACCAAAATCACAATATACAAAACACTGATCAGACCAGTTGTGCTGTATGGCTCTGAAACCTGGAGTACAACGAAAGGAGACGAAGCCTTGTTACAAACCTTTGAGAACAAAATTTTAAGACGCATCTTTGGACCCATTAGGGATACACAAAGTGGAGAGTGGAAAAGAAGAAGTAACAAAGACATTTATGATCTGTTTAAGTCCCCGCTAATCACTGGTATGATGAAGGCTAATAGACTACAATGGCTGGGGCATATAGAAAGAATGGAAGATAATAGGGAAACAAAACTCGCTTACACTCAGGAAATAAATGACCGTAGACCCCGAGGTAGACCAAGAAGGCGGTGGAGAGATAATACATGTACAGACCTACAGGCACTTAGAATCAACGACTGGCAAGAGAAGGTCCACCAGAGAGACGAATGGAGACGGATTGTATTTGCAGCAAAGAACCTCAATGGCTCGGAACGCTGAAGAAGAAGAAGAAGAAGAAGGGATGTTTGTCGTTCAGAAATCAATGGCATACTGCTGTGAGTACCTTGTTGAGAAAATCGCAAACAGTCGTTATATGCTGGGGTTGACTGTAACAATGTGTAAAGGACAGGCAAGTAACTTAAGTGTAAACTTGTGTGTGTATGTGTGTGTGTGTATGTGTGTGTGTGTGTGTGTGTGTGGACGGGCGGACGGACTGGCTGTCAGACGGACGCACGCACGCACATCTGTCTGTCTGTCTATCTGTATTCATGTATGTATTCATACATGTATTTGCGCATGTATGTATATATGTGTATGTGCGTGTGTGTGTGCGCGCGCGTGCACACACACACATAATGACAGTTTCCTTCTCCACAGCATATTACAAATCATAAATACAATGTGGAGCGAATTAATTAACATCAACAATAAATTTCTCTATAAACATTTCTACATTTGCAGGTGGTCGGAGATTTCAACCTCCAGAACCAGCGTCAGTTTGGACAGGGGTCAAGGACGCCATCACAAAGAGTTCAATATGCCCACAGGGCATTGTGAGAACAGAAGACTGCCTCTATCTGAATGTGTTTGCCCCGGATGTGAATGCAACACTTCCTGTGTTCGTGTGGATCCACGGAGGTGGGTTCAGCACTGGGTCGGCTTACAACGATGGTGATGGAGCCACGATTGCTCCACGGGGTGTTGTTGCAGTCACCATCAACTACAGGCTGGGACCTTTGGGTTTTATGTCCACGGGTGATGAAATCATGCCTGGAAATTATGGGATGCTTGACCAAGTTTTCGCTCTGAAATGGGTACAGAAATATATCAAAGCATTTGGTGGTGATCCTGATCGGGTAACCATTGGGGGACAAAGTGCCGGAGCTCATAGTGTTTCCTTTTTGGTCGTTTCTCCTTTAGGAAGGGGTCTTTTTCACAGAGCGGTTATGGAAAGCGGATCTTCGCTTGCTTTAACAGCACTGGAAAGACCAGGAACAAAGATGAAAGTTCGAGAAGATTCTTTACAACTAGCTGCCCGAGTGGGATGTACTCAAAGTGTGTCTTCTGAAATCCTGCGCTGTTTGCAGAAAGTTGATATTGGTGACATAATGAACGCTACCGATCATTTTGTTCCGTTACCGAGAATTGAGACGACTTTTGGTTTTCTCCCCGAAGAACCGTTAACCTTGATACAAGATGGTAATTACAACAAAGTTGACACTTTGCACGGAACCAACTCTGGAGAATGGACTGGAAGCATTCCAGAGTCAAACAACGTCAGCGTGATTGAACAAGAGTTTGTAAATATCATGAGAGCTCAGTTAAAAGCATTCATGAACTCAGCCGCCATTACTAGCCTCGTTATCGATGCTTACTCGACCAATGTAACTGATTCATTCATGCTGGAAAAAAGAATTGTCCAAGCGGTGGCGGATATTAAATATGGGGGAGCAACCATTGTGGAAACAATGAAGTACGTAACAGCAGCAAACTCTCAAACAAAACACTTCCTATACGAGTTTGGTTACCGAATAAGTGGAACAGCTACTCCAGCCTGGCGAGGTGCTGCCCACGGAGCTGAACGATGTTTTGTCTTTTACCCGGATGTACGCTACAACTACTTAACGCCAGACGACAGGGCAATGGGTCAAGCTGTTCAGACCATGTGGGCGAATTTTATCAAAGATGGCGACCCAACACCCGCAGATATTACCATAACATTAGACAACGGAAATTATACTGTCACCTGGGCTGAGTTTACCAACAAAAATCCAAACATGTTAAAAATTGATGAACCTTCGAAACTCGTGAACTACCCTCGACTATTCCTCGTTTCGCTGTATCAGAGAATTCTAGAACTGATGCAGTCATGAGTTGGGTCAACGAACTTTCGCTTATCATCATGTGCCATGCTAATAAGAGTGGGCGATCCTCTTTTGCTGTCTGATACGATCACCAAAGTCGTGGGTCGGCTATGTGTTCTGGTTTCGATTATGCCATGTGGCCAAGCCATCATGATATTTACTTCTATGTCTTCCATTTGTTCTTTTCACCCAATCTTAATAGTTGTCACATGTTCTCCAGTTTATTGCTTCTCATAGCGTGCCAACAAATCTTGACTGTCTTCGTCTAGTTTCTCTAATCAATTTACGATTTTCATTTATTTGTTGTAAGAAAATACAGATCCTTTACAGGACAGTCAACCCAAGCATTTTATGGCTGTTTTTAATTTCTTGACAAATGTACTTTTAATAATTTGGCATTGCTTTCTGAACGACCGGCAGTCGTACCATTTCATAGAAACCAACGCCAGGTGGTCTGCTGCCATGACAAGATCAACTCACACCATGAACTACCTTAATTATAACCATGACAAGATCAACCCACACCATGAACTACCTTAATTATAACCATGACAAGATCAACCCACACCATGAACTACCTTAATCATAACCATGACAAGATCAAACCGCACCATGAACCACCTTAATTATAACCATGACAAGATCAACCCACACCATGAACTACCGTAATTATAACCATGACAAGATCAATCCACACCATGAACTACCTTAATTATAACCATGACAAGATCAAACCGCACCATGAACCACCTTAATTATAACCATGACAAGATCAACCCACACCATGAACTACCTGAATTATAACCATGACAAGATCAACCCACACCATGAACTACCTTAATTATAACCATGACAAGATCAACCCACACCATGAACCACCTTAATTATAACCATGACAAGATTAAACCGCACCATGAATCACCTTAATTATAACCATGACAAGATCAAACCGCACCATGAACCACCTTAATTATAACCATGACAAGATCAACCCACACCATGAACTACCTTAATTATAACCATGACAAGATCAACCCACACCATGAACCACCTTAATTATAACCATGACAAGATTAAACCGCACCATGAATCACCTTAATTATAACCATGACAAGATCAAACCGCACCGTGAACCACCTTAATTATAACCATGGCAAGATCAACCCACACCATGAACCACCTTAATTATAACCATGAAAAGATTAAACCGCACCATGAACCACCTTAATTATAACCATGACAAGATTAAACCGCACCATGAACCACCTTAATTATAATCATTGCAAGATCAACCCACACCATGAACTACCTTAATTATAACCATGACAAGATCAAACCGCACCAAGAACCACCTTAATTGTAACCATGGCAAGATCAACCCACACCATGAACCACCTTAATTATAACCATGACAAGATTAAACCGCACCATGAATCACCTTAATTATAACCATGACAAGATCAAACAGCACCATGAACCACCTTAATTATAACCATGACAAGATTAAACCGCACCATGAACCACCTTAATTATAACCATGACAAGATCAAACAGCATCATGAACCACCTTAATTATAACCATAACAAGATTAAACCGCACCATGAACCACCTTAATTATAACCATGACAAAATTAAACCGCAGCATGAACCACCTTAATTATAACCATGACAAGATTAAACCGCACCATGAACCACCTTAATTATAACCATGACAAGATCAAACAGCATCATGAACCACCTTAATTATAACCATGGCAAGATCAACCCACACCATGAACCACCTTAATTATAACCACGACAAGATCAAACCGCACCAAGAACCACCTTAATTATAACCATGACAAGATCAAACCGCACCAAGAACCACCTTAATTATAACCAAGGCTGAAGAAGCCGGTTGAACAAGGTGGGCAGTTTTGTTTGTCTTTCCTCTACATATTGTATCGTGTATCGTATCTTCTTGGTTCACGATATTCGAATAATTTCTGTAGCATGCATTTCAGTTCAACAGTATGCTTTTCTCATAGGATCTACTAATTGGTTTTTCTGTTTGTCCATGGTATTCTTTGCATTGTCCTCAGCTTGCTCATATGCTGCCCTGTCGTTTTCGAAGATCCCACGTGTCTTACTGAATGTATTTTTCCTAACTCAAAATGCTGGTCGTAAGGCTAAATAAATAGCAGCCCAAACGGCTAAGGACAAGATAAAGGTAAGGATAAAGATATTGCAGCCTAAATGTAAAGAGACAAGCTTAAAATAAGGCTGAAGATATAGCAACCTAAATACATAGAGACAGAAGTTAGACTAAAGAAGTAGCAACCAAAACGGTCAGGGGCAAGATAGGAGTAGGGATAAAATAGCAGGAGGAAACAGCTCTAACGGTTATAATGGGGGGGGGGGGGGGGTGGGGGGGAGGAACAGCTGGAAACACAGGAGGAACTGGAAAAGCAACGCTTTGTCGTGCAGCTTAGATCGATAGATCTAGAAACAGAAACAGACTCCTACGTGTCTTGAGGTTCCCAAACCACGGCCAGCGAGCCACTTATGGCCCGCCAACTGTCAGAAAGTGGCACGCGTGACCTCGTTATTTAAAATAATATTTTTTTTTTGGCGCTTTCTCGCTTTGAACTCAAGCGTTGTCCATACACACTATTTATAGACTATTGCCTTTCGAACAGTTTGAACACTTGCCTTCATTCGCCGACAGATACGTTTGTCATTTTGGTTTGACTTACAGATGCGAGCAGTCATTTTCCGCAATGGCCGTTATTAAAAAAAAAAAAAGCAACGTTCCAGACTCACCGACAGTAACTTAGCTGCGCTTATGACTTTGGGCACGACATATTTGTGCCCTGACATTGATAAGCTGGCATCTGAACTTAAGTAACTGGTTATGATGAACAATTGCAATTGTAAATTAATTACATTAATATCGATTTTCGAAACTGATTAAAACATTTATTGTTAAATGAACTTTTGATTTTAAACCAAAAAGGGACCGCAGTGTAGTACTGACACTGACTGCCTTTAAAGTTTTAGAATTTTGTTGACGAAAGTTAAGAAAGGTAAGAATGATACTGCACGACTTTTGTAATTGTATAACGTTGTGGCCCGCTTAACTACCGAACATAGTAGATATGTCCCTTTGCTTGAACAGCTTGGGAACTACTGCTTTAGATATACCTATTGTATTATGTAAATCTATATTTATTGCAATCCCGTAGAAATCAATAGCCTAGGAATGTGATCAATACCGAACAATTAGTATAATGAGCCACATTACGAATATTTTTTTTACTAAGAATCATCATGCAAAGAGTTAGGAAGAAAATACAACCCGAAATAGGGAAAGAAAAATGTGGGTTAGTAGAAGGCAAGGATACAGTAAATGCTGTGTATATGCTGAGAATATTAATTGAACATTATATAGAAGTAAACAGAGACATACATCTTTGCTTTATTGACTACACAGGGGGTTTCGATAAAGTAAGACATGTCAACAAGATAAAGATGCTTGCAGATCTCAAATTGATGGGAAAGACCTTAGATTTGTTTTTAAAAAAGAAATTTTAAAAAAAAACGTGTATTAGAAACAACAAACGGCCATAACAATTGATAATGAAGTAGGTAAATATCAGCCTGTTAAGAGAGGTGTGCGACTGGAAAGTGTAATGTCTCCAGATCTGTTTTCCCTATACAGTGAAAATATTTTTCAGAAATGTAGAAGATATGAAAGGAAATCAAATCAAATCAAATCAAATCAACTTTATTTTTAAAGGGTCACAAATTGGGCACGCAGCCCCGTCTTACATTCGGCCCTTCCAATCACTCATCTTTCGTTCATCAAGAGCATTATACATTTACATAGGAAGAAAAATAAACATTGTGAAATGAATGTTGTAGCATAAACAAGGCAAATTACCATTTATGAGGCCCATCTCCCACCTACCCACACATCACCCCACCTACACACACACACCCACCTACCCACACACACACACCCAGGGACACTTACATACCCCACCAACCGACCCATCCCCCTCAAGCACATCCCTCACCCACACACACTGCCCTCACCTTTATTTTTAAAGGGTCACAAATTGGGCACGCAGGCCCGTCTTACATTCGGCCCTTCCAATCACTCATCTTTCGTTCATCAAGAGCATTATACATTTACATAGGAAGAAAAATAAACATTGTGAAATGAATGTTGTAGCATAAACAAGGCAAATTACCATTTATGAGGCCCATCTCCCACCTACCCACACATCACCCCACCTACACACACACACCCACCTACCCACACACACACACCCAGGGACACTTACATACCCCACCAACCGACCCATCCCCCTCAAGCACATCCCTCACCCACACACACTGCCCTCACCTATTCCCCCAACCCAAATACACTTGAAACCCACAATCATCTCCCATCAACCCACACATCCCGCGTCCACCCACATACATTCCTAACCCACACATCCTCTCCCCCACCCACACTTCCAACCACCCAGCCCCAAGCCACACCTCCATCAATCACATATTCCCCACCCACGCACATACACCCCCCACCAACCCACACATCGCACATCCACTCACACATCCCCAAACCATACGCACACATCCCCATTGAGGGACGTAATATCATTAACCTTAGATATGCAGATGCTACAGTATTAATTGCAGAAAATGTACATGATTTGCTTCATTTAGGAGATATGGTTATTGTACTGATATAATAATATTGTAATATACTGGTAAATCGTAATACAGTAAAACCTCGGTTTTCGTTGCCTTCGGTTTTCGTCGATTTCGGGTTTCATCGATTTTTTTCGCGAAAAACTTGTCCCGGTTTTCGTCGGTTGCCTCGGATTTCGTCGGTGTGTCTACGGGACCTCGCTCCTAATTTTGTGAACACAAAGGATGCCACACTTTCTTTTGTTCAGTTTGGCGTTGTTCCTCGTTGTGTAAGCATCACTTGCTAGTAAGTTAACCCTTTCATGTTAGCTCCGTCATGGGACCACAGAAAGTTTCCAGAGCCAGCAGCCCTTCGAAGAAGTAGGCCAGGAACCCGATCGAGTTGAAGACGGAAATAATTGAAAAATACGAGAGCGGCATTAAGATTGCTGAAATCGAAAGCTGAAAGATGTCGAGCTGTTATTATTAATTTGGATAAATCAAAACCAGTTAGATGGCGATTCTATTTCGGAGTCAATCATATTGTTGTGTACCGATCTCATTAAGAAAATACATGGGACGTGTGCTAGTGTACTTAGTGATGAAAAGGCTAGCAAAGGGTGGTTTGAAAAATTCAAGAGGCGCACTAGCATAGACAGTCTTACTAGTCACGACGAAGGTGCGAATTCGGACAAGTCTGGGCAGAAACACAATATTAAACACTATATGTATACTGTATAAAATGTGTTTTTGGTATATATTTTGGAATGACTAGAACGAATTAATTGGATTTACATTGATTCATATGGAAATAATTGCCTCGGTTTTCGACGGTTTCGGATTTCGCCGATTGCTTTCGGGCGGATTATCGACGAACACCAAGGTTTGACTGTATTCTTAAACAAGTGAATCGGTACTAATATCTTGGAACAGTCATGACATCTGATGGGAGGTGCCTTGAAGAGATTAGAATAAGAATTGATATGTCAAAGGTAGCCTTTTTGCATGATGAAAAACATATTGAACAATAAAAAGATGTAAATTGGCAACAAGACAAAGAGTGTTGAAGTACTACTCAGAACCTGTAATTTTGTATGGAGGTGAAAAATGGACAATACGCAGACAAGCTGAAAAACATCTGATGATTGTGGACATGTGGTTTCTTAGGAAACTGCACAGAATACCTTGGACAGACAGAAATACGAATGAGCAAGTCCAACAAGAGGCAAATGAAAACCGTAAACTGATTAGATAACTTAGACCTGGACAGTCAACATTGTTGGGCAGGTTATAAGACAGGAAATATCGAACTTGGTGACAACAGGCAAGATTGAGGGGAAACGATCAAGGGGAAGGCAGAGCAGTAAATACCTGGATGGCTTGACCACATGGCATGATCGGGACAAGAACATAGAGCTGATCCACGACTCTGGTGATCGTATAAGATGGCGAAACATGAACGCCCACGCTGATAGGCATGGCACACGATGGTGGTGGTGATATTATCACCATATTTTTTAAGACTCATCGGGAGTACTCGATGAATGATGTGGTTAAAATCGCGCCAGGTGATTATACTTACTTTCCAGAACATTTCCTGGTACCCATTTTAAACCGGGACATTTTCGATGGCCACTTCAATTAAAAATAAATCAAATCTGTCTTAATGGGGGTTCGTTCACATAACCTCCGAGTCGACAAGCGTGCTAAGAACTGTGCCAATATCTGAGTACGGCATGAGACTCATTCACAAAGACATTTGAGGACCTTCAACACAACTGTCATGTTATGAGATCAAAGAGCGCGGGCGTTGACAGCGCACGATCGGGCGAGGGTTCTAATGTTGGGATCGTTGCCTGTTAAGTGAGGAAAACAGTGGCCACCTATTCCTGCAGGCATTCAGGCCTACAAAATGTAAAAGGCCCTGTCACACAACAGACCTGTAGCAAGAAATTGCTTCGGGAATACAACAAATGCGCTCAAGGCGCCTGTAGAAGTATGTGACAGATGGGAGTCTTCAGGGTTTGAGATACAGAGGTTACCAGGGGCAGAACAAGCTGCCTATGTTGACACAATGACATAGACGAGGGTCAGCGGTACAGCTTATAAATAACACAGATGGCTATCGGGCGCACTAACGTAGTTCATAGCGAATCGCTCTGGTGACGTCATGAGTATGGTCGGACGCCGGTAAGACGCCTGGGCTTGTCGTTTGCTAAAGTGAGGGAGAGACTGACCACCTATTCCTCCCTGCACTCAGGCCTATACAATGCGATGGCGCTGTCATATCACAAACCCATGGCAGGAAACTGCTTCAGGATAAATTATTATGGTGTAGGTGTATCCAGTCCTGTCGGCTCTATGGCCAAGGGTTTACGAATGCAATTCGTAATCCCGTATACCGCGTTCGAAACATAGCTGCGGACGATTTGGCAACAGGCTGCCGTGCATTTATTTTCCATAGGCAATGAATGAATCAACCCCCCCCCCCCCCCCCCCCAACCAAAAAAAACGTGAAGTAGGTTGTGAGCTTTACTAAAACACGATTACAAGAAACAAATTGGACGTTGAGGCCAAAGCCTTCGTCAGCACAGATCAAACAATCACAAACCGACACAAAACTACATGAAACACACTATATGACAATAATAAGGGTACTTATCTGAATCTGTATCCTAGCTTGGAGTGACTGACGACTGACACGCGTTCGACGACTTCCAGTGGGTTGTATTCTTGTTTATTTTCCATACAATGGTATGAGTGCCGGTCGTTCAGAAAGAAATGGTAAACTATTGAATATAAACTTGCCCAGGAATCACAAATAGCCAAACAATGCTGGAGTTGACTGCTGCGTCCTGTAATGGATATGCAACTAACTTAAGTATATTCTGGCCCACATCCGCTCCATTAGAGGACACTTTTCTCCGGGACACTGGTGTGGTTGGAAATGAACAGACAGACAGATTGGCTGGTGTTGCATCATTGTGCGGTGATTTGTTGGATGATGAGGCAGATGTGGTGAAGGCCGTCGGGGAGAATGTGAATAATGCAGAAGAACAGATAGACTATCATGATCTAGAGAGAATGCAGCAGCAAGAGGTGGTCAGAGGATCTAGTAGACAGTCGTCACTCAGAGGTAAAGCAAGATAGACATATAATAAGATTGCAACGGGCACCATAAGTATTGGAACTCTACGCTGGCTGTTAAAGATGATGACTGAGTGTTTATGGTAATGTCCCGAGTGCAGTCATGTCCGTTCTTGACTTATTTCAACTCATTTGAGGACAAACTCTATAGGGATGTCAATAAGCTTAAGTTGACTGGTGCTTCCTTTGCATTTATTCATATCGACGTCTGAAGGTGAAACAAAGAAGAAGTGTAGGCATATGAACGCCTGCGACGGTTGCATGGCACACGATACTGATGATTCTGTTTGTAGAGGCCAATAAAAGTACAATGGCTTGCTTGGTATTTGTCGTATATTTTGAAGGGACTGGCAATCACTAAAGTGCATGACCCATCTCTGTTAAAGGTAGCTGGGCCCCATCCTCTTCTTATATGTAAATAGATCAAGAATACGACCCTTGAAAGATTTACAGACTCGGATTTGGTTATTTGTCTAAGGGTGTGTGGTCCTCTTTTAATAGAAAAGTCATCACTAGGTTTGTCCCCTGTCTTTCCACCTGGTATTTAATGGTATAGCTCACGAACCCCCTTCTTCCATCTTAAGAAATTGTCTGAAAAGACTTTCTCAATAAGAATCAGGTGCAATATAACATGGATTTGGAACAGTTAAAGATGAAGAGTCTCCTGTTCTCTCTCTCCAACTAAGAATTTATCTTATGTGAATGTGTATCTGTTAATTAAACATTCAACAAACACAAGGGAGCATTGAGACATGTTCCACACACAAGATAGAGATTTTCCCACAGATAGTTTGGACTGACAAATTAAGTGGAAGAGATCTTCACATTTAAACAAATTTATTGACTGTGCCAGTTTCTTTTGGCCTATTTGACATTTTCTTTGTTCTTTCATCAGCTGTTAACATTTACAGAATGAAATAGAAAAAAAAAAAAACTTTCATAGGACCAAGTATAGTCAGTCAATAAATAATAACATTCATTGTGTAGTGAGATATTTTAACTACCAAAATGTGTTATAGTTAACAATTTCTACATCCAACAATAATTCAAGAAAATCATTTTCTGAGAGGGTGAAGTTTGTGGGAGTGATAAGAAAACCTGGTGTGATGAGATGTGGATAAGCCTGGGTCCATGGTCTGATGGATCCACTTCAGGTTGGGCCAGTTTAGCTTCACTGAAGACTTCTCATTCTCTGCTTAAGGCTGGAGTCATCTGCCATCACAGGTGTTGATCATCTCATTCACTCCTCTTCCCTCCTTGTTGGTTAGGTGTGGCACCAAGACATCACTGTTTAAAATTCATACAGGTATGTATAATCCTTTACAGCATGTTCATAGTGTGAACACAACATAACAAAACAAAAATGATAAGATCAGAAGAAGTATTGTTGTGTTACTTTGGGGTGGGTCAGAGATTATTACACTGGATGCAGCTTCTGTTGTCTGGTACCTGCTGTATGCATTTCCTCTGTGGACCTGTAGTTCAGTGAGTAGTGTACAGTCAGACACAGATAAGAGTGATAATGCGATGTTCCCTGAATCATGGTAATCAAGCTGACAGGCACGATCAACACAAGTATGAGATGCATTTGTATAAATGGCATACATTTAAACATCCACATTACTCTATTTGTTCTACATTGTGTATATAATTGTTTATCTGTACTTTCCAAGGCAACTACTTCCTATTCTAAATCATTTCCTTGTTCCTGCTGTTGTGGTGTGGAGTTGTGTGGTGTGAAGTGTATTGTGTTGAGTTAACTTCTGTTGTGTGGGGTTCCATAGCTTGTACTAATTGTCCTCACATCTACATCAGTTAATATGAGTTTAACTCATCTAGTGTGCTTTTATTGTGGTTCATGTCCAACATACAGAATTTCTGATGTGTATTTGTTACAAAATGTAATCTATACAAGGTCATGACACAATATATTAGAAAAAAATTATTACTTAAAGTATTTTTCCCTAATACTCTCCTCCTCTCTGTCTACTTATACTTCTCCTACATCTTTTACCAGTGCATATCATGTCCATTCTGTTGGCGACACAGTTGGCTATAGACCAAGGTAATTATCACCCGTTAGTCTGAGCAGATTAAGTAGGTCGGCTATCACAAATGACGTTTGTGAACATAAACCTATTTTAAGCAATGCAGTTGATGTAGTGCGTTGTCTAAATAAAATCTGACACATGAATAAACTAATTTCTATCAAATACTATTTGTTTTCAATCCGTAAAGAGAAAAGGAAGAGTATAATTCCTGTTTCAGTTCTTTAGATTGCAAAATAGACAGAATTAAGTACATTTTTAAGCAAGGTAGTGTTTCGTTTGCACCAGCTGACTATCTCTGCAGAAACGTTTTCCTAGAAGTTTTTGATGAAAAGCATTTGAGTGCATTGGAAATTTCATCTTGTACATTATTCTGTGATAGATTATAGTCATATGCACATAGTGAAGTTGTTAGATGTAGTGTAGAAAGTCAGAGTTTTGCAGTTTTGAGAAATTATAAGATGTCGGTTTCGCCGGGGAAGTGGCGCCAGTATTGAAGTTGCGATCGGCAGTTTTTCACATTTTCAGAGATTTATTTTATCAAAAATACAATTCATTGGACGCACAACACTGGATACCTTTACGTTATACATCTTGGTACCACTTAGATCTGAGAATCACGCGCTTACCTCAGACTAGATCAAACTGCCCGTTGTAAAAGTTTGAAAGTTGGACAACACATAGCTTTGGCGACTGCTCGCTCGCTCTGAAGTCATAGAAGTGCGCGGTTTTATTAAAGCGGCGCCCAAGCTGGGGGACGCTATATCCACGTGATGTGTCTCTACCAGTCACATTCTATTCTGTTGACGCTACCTTTTCTATTCTTATCCTGGCATCTGTCTGTCATTAGTATCGCTTAGTGCGTTCGATGTTCTACGGTGCTGTAATTGTTTTGATAATCTCTGGGTTGCTGTGTAACGTTGACGCGCTGAAAATGATGGATAGGTGAATATGTCACATAGCCCCACTCCAGATTGTTCTAGGGTATGGAACTAAGTTTCCAGCATTTACAGTGGTCAAGCTTTTTCTATATGATTTACTCCAATGTATTCTCTCCTGTATCTGATTGACCTGGTTCATCAGACACTGGGTGTCGACTTAGAAAGTCTGCTCCCACATTCATCTTTCCAGGGACATATTCTATCTGGAACGAGTATGGTTGTAGAAGTAGTGACCACCTCATAAGTCTTGCATTCAAATTTTTGGATGCTGCGAGAAACATAAGTGGTTGATGATCACATTGTACAGTGAAGTGTTTTCCATATAGGTATGCCTGAAACTTCTGTACACTCCATACGAGAGCTAAACATTCTCTCTCGATAACACTATAATTCTTCTCCGCTGCATTCAATTTCCTGCTGGCATAAGCTACAGGGAATAGCTCTGATGTTTCATCTCCTTTTCTCTGCAACAGCGTTGCCCCAATTCCTATGTCACTGGCGTCTGTACGCAGTACGAATGGTTGGTTGAGATCTGGCAGATGTAAAACTGGGTGATTGGTTAAGGCTTGTTTGAGTGCTGTGAAAGCTCTCTCACATTCAGCAGACCAATTGACTTTCTCTGGGTTCCCTTTTTTGGTAAGATCCGTTAAAGGTGCTGACAGAGTATTGAAGTCTTTAATGTATCGTTGATAGAATCCACCCAAAGATACGAATGATCTCACATCCTTCTTTGTCTTTGGACGAGGTGCTCTCTGGAGTTTGTCCACGTTTCCTTCCTGTGGAGTTATTAGTCCATGAGATATCTTATGACCTAAAAAGTCCAATTCTTGGAATCCTACTTGACATTTCTTTGGCCTAGCCGTTAATCCAGTTTCTCTGAGTCGTCTGAACAAAAGATGTAGTGTTTCTACATGCTTGTCAAATGTTTCAGTTGCGATCAGTATATCATCCATAAAGTGACTAATGTCTGGATGTTGTAGTGGGTCAAGTAATTTTCTCATCATACGTGTAAAAACGCTAGGAGCATTACTTAATCCGAATGGAAGTACGTTGAACTCATAGTGTCCTCCAGGCGTACTGAAAGCTAACCATGGTCTAACCTCCTCCTTTACAGGAATCTGATAATATCCCTTACTGAGATCAATCCTAGTAAAGTACTTCGCTCGGTTGAGTGCTGTGAAGAGTTTGTTCTGATCAGGCAGAGGTTCTGCTTGAAATTCAGTAATAGCATTGAGCTGTCGATAGTCGATGCACAATCTATGTTCTCCACTTGGCTTTCTCAATAATACGACGCTGGCACTGTAAGGTGATTCAGATGGTGAAATTATTCCTACGGTGAGTAGCTGTTGTATTTCTTCCTCTAAAGTCTTTTGCTTTGCATAAGGAACTGGGTAAGTCTTGACTCGCACAGGCACTGTGTCATTTAACTTCATGTCAAATTCCTCCAAATCAGTTCTTCCTGGCTTATCTGTAAGTACGTCTGCATACATAACCATAAGTTCCCGAATCTGCTCCTGCTGATCCTTTGTTAAGTTGGGATTAATTTCCACATCCTTAAAGGTCTCTTTGGCTTGCAGTGGGTACTCGACTCCCATTGTTGATCCTTCTTCGACTTCAGTAGCCACACTCATGGCCATCAGATGTGCAGGTTCGGTGGTTGAGGGTCTTTCATTATATTTCTTCAGAAGGTTTATGTGAAATACTTTCATCTTGCCTTTGACAGAAATCTTGTAGTTGGTACGTGAGATTTTCTCCGTCACTACATAAGGTCCTCTCCATCCTATTTGCAGCTTATTCTGACTGGTTGGAAGCAGCAACATCACCTTCTCTCCCACCTCTAACTCTCTATCTTTTGCCTTGCGATTGAAGTAGCTAGCAATTCTTCGTCTGGCTTTACGTAGATTGACATTCGCTTGTTTCCAACTGTGTTGTAAACGATTCTTCAACTCGGCAACATACGTAGATGCAGTCACGACTGTATCGTCTGTATGATCATCAGTCCATGTTCGTAGCAATGCCTCCAATGGCCCCTTGATTGGTCGTCCAAACAACAATGTTGCTGGAGCAAAACCTGTTGAGTGATGGGGTACCTCCCTATAAGCGAATAGTGCTGCGGGTAAATACAAGTCCCAATCCTCCGTATTCTCCTGGGCAATTTTGCGCAGAATACCAATCAAGGTCCCGTTCCACCGCTCCACAAGTCCGTTGGATTGCGGGTAATATGGTGAACTAAAGATATGGCGTGAATGAAAAAGTCTAAATGTCTCCTCCATAAGTTTACTACGAAACTGTGAACCGTTGTCCGTCAAGATTCTTTGGGGGAATCCTAGACGTGTGAATATTCCTAATAATGCTTCAGCAACGTGTTTGGAGTCACAGCTTGGCATAGGAACCGCTTCGGCCCACATGGTCGTTGTGTCCACAAGCGTTAATATGAATCGATTTCGCCTCTTCGTTGCGGAGAGGGGTCCGATTATGTCTACAGCTACCTTCTCGAACGGTATTCCTGTTATGGGCAGATCACCCAACATTGCCGGTGGTGTCCGGTGTTTTGGTGATACTTTCTGACACTGTGGGCATGATTTTACAAACCGTTGTATGTCTGCGTTCATCCCTGGCCAAAAGTAGTGAGTTGCAATGCGCTGTGTAGTGGCGTTGATACCCATATGCCCACTAAAGGGTAGACTGTGGCCCATTTCAAGAATCTGAGCCCTGTGTGGAGTTGGTACAACAAGTTGGTTGAACTCTTGTCCAGCTCTCCCTGCTTTCCTGTATAGAAGTGCTGACTTCATAAACAGCTCACCTTTACGTGGAGGTAAATGTGATTTAGGCAGTTTCCTGAAGCAGGGTTCCAAGGTGCTATCGGCTTCTTGTGCCCTCTTCAGTTCCTCCTTTCGAGGGATTGGCGTAGTTGTTTCCGGAGTCTTTTTCGTCTGGGATCGAGTTGTCATCGTCGACATCGCCACAGGTTGAACAGGTTCTCCTAGAATTATAAATCTACAGCCAAGAATTACGGGATATATAGGATCTTCTAAGACTGCAGCCTTGATTGTCCCAGTGACATAACGAGATGCTATGCTCACCTTTGCCACCGGAAGAGACATAGTTGCAGAGCTCTTCAGGGGTCCCTGTAATTCGACGATCTCCTCTGTCACCTGTTCCGGGTGAACTAAGGATGATGATACAACACAGTCGTACGATAACCCGGTATCATAGAGACAGGTCGTCTTGAATCCATTCAGCAATATGGACTCGACAACCGGAAGATGAGATGCGGTGTCTTTATGAGGTGTCTGGTTGGACGTTTCATCAGTGTTCACTCCTTTCTCTCTTCGGCTGGCCAAACAAGCAGCTGTGTGTGGAGGTGGCTTCTTCCGACAATTCTTCAATGTGTGTCCTTTAATTTTACAATTAGTGCAGAATAATTTTTCCTCCTTCGCTGTTGTTTGGGCTGTGTTCTGAGGGATGTTTTTGGTTTTCCCATTTTTCTTGGTGCCTAAGTTGCCATCACCCTCCTTTGCTTTTGAAGTTTTATCCTGAGGGGGAATGTTGGCCGAACGTCCCTTACCTCCGATTTCCTTCTGAGATTTCTCAAATCTCTCGGCTAGGATGATGATGCTTTCTAGTCGGTCAGCTCCGTTCTGGGTTAAGAATGCTTTCATTTCATTCGACATCTTTCCTTTTAGCTGATCTATGATGATCATCTCTCGGAGCCCTTCGAAACTCTCATCAAACCTACCTAGACTTGCCCATCGTTGAACATAAGATTTCAGCCTTTCAACTAATTGCGCATAACTTTCGCCCGGTTCTTTCCTTGCGGTTTTGAATCGAACTTTGTAAGAGTCCCCGTCCACTTCGAATCGGCTCAAGAGTGCCTTTTTGAGTGTTTCGTAATCCTGTTGTTCTTCTCGAGTGAGTCTAGAGAACACGTCATACGAGGTAGACCTTAAAGCCTGCGATAGTTTCGTCGCCCATTTTTCCTGTTCTAGACCACAACTGACGCACATAAGTTCGAAACGTGATAAAAAAGCCTCGACATTGTCCGTCTGTTCATTAAATGGTTCTAGTGGAAATGACATCGCTCCGGAATTTTGGTACGAGACGTTGGAATGTTGTTCTGTCACTGGAAAACCTAGTGAGTTTGAGGGGGTGGGGGGAATCCCTCCCTCTAGTCTTCGGATCTCCAGATCAGTCTCCATTCTTTTCAACTCCAGTTGATGTTGACGTTCTCGTTCCCTATCCCTTATTTCATCTTCATGTTTCCTTTGTTCTAACTCATAAGCTTGTAGGCGTTGTTTCTCCTTTTCAGCGATTTCAGCTTGAAGTTTCTGTTGTTCTAATTCATATGATTGTAGGCGTTGCTTCTCCTTTTCAGCGATTTCAGCCTGCAACTTACTCTCCTTCTCAGCTATTTCAGCTTGAAGTTTCTGTTGTTCTAATTCATATGATTGTAGGCGTTGCTTCTCCTTTTCAGCAATTTCAGCCTGCAACTTCCTCTCCTTCTCAGCTATTTCAGCCTGCAGTTTCTCCCTCCTGTCAAATTCATCTGATACAAATTTAGCCAGCTCAGGGCCGTCTAAATTGCATAGCTTGCCTATTTCAACTGTCTGGGCACGGAACTTAGCAGCCTCGGCCATGCTCTATTTTTGTCTACCCTATCTTTTTGTAAAAAAAAAATAATACTGTGCAGTTTGCTCAGGTCTGGGTAAGCCTGTCACTTCCCGGATCTGAAATTATACAGCATAACATGCACAATATTAACAAGCAAAAACTAACTAATGTCCGCTGACCCAAGTAAAATAGTTCTTATACACCACGAGAATCTGACCTAAGAAATAATTGCAACTTAAATTCTTGTCTTTCTGTCAATGCTCCTCAAGCTAAAGACAGAAGCAAAGAAGTACCCAGAATGATTGCACTCTTCCCAAAAGAACTTGAAATTTTGATAGAGATTTCCCTATGGAGAAAAATTTTTCCCAGTCGGTGATGAAATTCTCTAAGTCCAAATTCCTCTATAGAAAGACATCTTCTCGAAAGAGAATAATGTTGTAGATGGTAAATTCTCACTCTATTTCCTCTGGAACACCTTTTTCTGAAATATAGACCTATTTGAAAGAGGCCCTCCTTTTTTCAGAAGAAATGATCAGTCACTTGCCATATTCTATCTATAATTGTCATTCATATCATATGGAGGTCAATCAGTACCCCACATGATGTTCATTTATCATATGTGAAGTGACAAAGTTAAAAATCTTAATTTGTTTAACAACCTCTATAATTGTCAATCATATCATATGGAAGTCAATCAGTACCACACATGATGTCTATTCAACATATGTAAACATGACAAAGTTGGAAATCTAAATCTGTGTAACAATTTCTATAATTGTTCAAAACAAGTACAATGTCACCAATTCACACATGAATACTGTTCACATCTAGTGTCACTGATCTACTATAGTTTAGAATCCCTCGTCAGATATCTATCTATTCCCAGGGTTTATCATCTAGGATAATAGTTATCTAAACTGTCTGCTGGGTTTCAAAGTCCGGGACGGGCATCCAATATATGTCGTATATTTTGAAGGGACTGGCAATCACTAAAGTGCATGACCCATCTCTGTTAAAGGTAGCTGGGCCCCATCCTCTTCTTATATGTAAATAGATCAAGAATACGACCCTTGAAAGATTTACAGACTCGGATTTGGTTATTTGTCTAAGGGTGTGTGGTCCTCTTTTAATAGAAAAGTCATCACTAGGTTTGTCCCCTGTCTTTCCACCTGGTATTTAATGGTATAGCTCACGAACCCCCTTCTTCCATCTTAAGAAATTGTCTGAAAAGACTTTCTCAATAAGAATCAGGTGCAATATAACATGGATTTGGAACAGTTAAAGATGAAGAGTCTCCTGTTCTCTCTCTCCAACTAAGAATTTATCTTATGTGAATGTGTATCTGTTAATTAAACATTCAACAAACACAAGGGAGCATTGAGACATGTTCCACACACAAGATAGAGATTTTCCCACAGATAGTTTGGACTGACAAATTAAGTGGAAGAGATCTTCACATTTAAACAAATTTATTGACTGTGCCAGTTTCTTTTGGCCTATTTGACATTTTCTTTGTTCTTTCATCAGCTGTTAACATTTACAGAATGAAATAGAAAAAAAAAAAAACTTTCATAGGACCAAGTATAGTCAGTCAATAAATAATAACATTCATTGTGTAGTGAGATATTTTAACTACCAAAATGTGTTATAGTTAACAATTTCTACATCCAACAATAATTCAAGAAAATCATTTTCTGAGAGGGTGAAGTTTGTGGGAGTGATAAGAAAACCTGGTGTGATGAGATGTGGATAAGCCTGGGTCCATGGTCTGATGGATCCACTTCAGGTTGGGCCAGTTTAGCTTCACTGAAGACTTCTCATTCTCTGCTTAAGGCTGGAGTCATCTGCCATCACAGGTGTTGATCATCTCATTCACTCCTCTTCCCTCCTTGTTGGTTAGGTGTGGCACCAAGACATCACTGTTTAAAATTCATACAGGTATGTATAATCCTTTACAGCATGTTCATAGTGTGAACACAACATAACAAAACAAAAATGATAAGATCAGAAGAAGTATTGTTGTGTTACTTTGGGGTGGGTCAGAGATTATTACACTGGATGCAGCTTCTGTTGTCTGGTACCTGCTGTATGCATTTCCTCTGTGGACCTGTAGTTCAGTGAGTAGTGTACAGTCAGACACAGATAAGAGTGATAATGCGATGTTCCCTGAATCATGGTAATCAAGCTGACAGGCACGATCAACACAAGTATGAGATGCATTTGTATAAATGGCATACATTTAAACATCCACATTACTCTATTTGTTCTACATTGTGTATATAATTGTTTATCTGTACTTTCCAAGGCAACTACTTCCTATTCTAAATCATTTCCTTGTTCCTGCTGTTGTGGTGTGGAGTTGTGTGGTGTGAAGTGTATTGTGTTGAGTTAACTTCTGTTGTGTGGGGTTCCATAGCTTGTACTAATTGTCCTCACATCTACATCAGTTAATATGAGTTTAACTCATCTAGTGTGCTTTTATTGTGGTTCATGTCCAACATACAGAATTTCTGATGTGTATTTGTTACAAAATGTAATCTATACAAGGTCATGACACAATATATTAGAAAAAAATTATTACTTAAAGTATTTTTCCCTAATACTCTCCTCCTCTCTGTCTACTTATACTTCTCCTACATCTTTTACCAGTGCATATCATGTCCATTCTGTTGGCGACACAGTTGGCTATAGACCAAGGTAATTATCACCCGTTAGTCTGAGCAGATTAAGTAGGTCGGCTATCACAAATGACGTTTGTGAACATAAACCTATTTTAAGCAATGCAGTTGATGTAGTGCGTTGTCTAAATAAAATCTGACACATGAATAAACTAATTTCTATCAAATACTATTTGTTTTCAATCCGTAAAGAGAAAAGGAAGAGTATAATTCCTGTTTCAGTTCTTTAGATTGCAAAATAGACAGAATTAAGTACATTTTTAAGCAAGGTAGTGTTTCGTTTGCACCAGCTGACTATCTCTGCAGAAACGTTTTCCTAGAAGTTTTTGATGAAAAGCATTTGAGTGCATTGGAAATTTCATCTTGTACATTATTCTGTGATAGATTATAGTCATATGCACATAGTGAAGTTGTTAGATGTAGTGTAGAAAGTCAGAGTTTTGCAGTTTTGAGAAATTATAAGATGTCGGTTTCGCCGGGGAAGTGGCGCCAGTATTGAAGTTGCGATCGGCAGTTTTTCACATTTTCAGAGATTTATTTTATCAAAAATACAATTCATTGGACGCACAACACTGGATACCTTTACGTTATACATCTTGGTACCACTTAGATCTGAGAATCACGCGCTTACCTCAGACTAGATCAAACTGCCCGTTGTAAAAGTTTGAAAGTTGGACAACACATAGCTTTGGCGACTGCTCGCTCGCTCTGAAGTCATAGAAGTGCGCGGTTTTATTAAAGCGGCGCCCAAGCTGGGGGACGCTATATCCACGTGATGTGTCTCTACCAGTCACATTCTATTCTGTTGACGCTACCTTTTCTATTCTTATCCTGGCATCTGTCTGTCATTAGTATCGCTTAGTGCGTTCGATGTTCTACGGTGCTGTAATTGTTTTGATAATCTCTGGGTTGCTGTGTAACGTTGACGCGCTGAAAATGATGGATAGGTGAATATGTCACAGTATTGAATGGGTTAATTATGTGTCAAAGATAATTGCTTCACAGAAAACGTTATCTCAAGGCTATCCGACGATCGTGACGATCCCTGCACTCAAATATCTACAGGATATATAAATGATTAGATATTTCAAAGCTTACCAGTGCGAACCTTTATGTATTACCAAGACAAAATTCATTGTTTATGATGGCCATTTGCTTCTATTTCTCGGTGTTGATTTTCTGCTGTATTACGCACGGAATTCAGAGCCAACCGACGCACGATTCAAGCCATTACGTGATTATATCTGTGGGACATGATCAACATTTGAGGGGACTTAACACAACTTCCGGATCCGGCCATCGAGTCTACAAATTCAATGGAATACCGTACGCACGTCCACCTTTAGGTTGGTCTTGTAGTCAAGAATGATTATGTTAATAATGTGTTTTAAGACTAACTCTCTCAGGAGGCCTATATTACCCAGTGCTCGTAACCACAGACCAGTATTCGGCCCGACTATTATCTAGTGTTCATTACGTGAGACTGATATTAGTAGATATTACCTTTTCTTCATGACGTGAGACCAATACCTGAGATTGATATTACCTTTTGTTCATTACGTGAAACCAGTACCTGAGACTGATATTACCTTTTGTTCATGGCGTGAAACCAGTACCTGAGACTGATATTACCTTTTGTTCATGACGTGAGAGGAGAACCTGAGGCCGATATTACCTTTTGTTTATTATGTAAGACCAGTACCTGCGACTGATATTACTGTCGTGTCCTCCTTTAAAGTGTCGTCCCTGGAGTGAAGAGAGTCAACACCCACATTATAATATTTTCCTTCCTTTTTTCAATATCTTGGAGAATCCACCAGCTTCCGTCCAACACACTCCATCAGCCTATGGACACCTTCCTATCACTCTCTCACTGTCGTACTATGCCCCCTTCTCATACTTCCCCAACGCAACATACTCCACAACTCTTGCTTCTAAAAATTAATAAAGATTAATTTATTAAAAGAAAAGTGTAACGTATATGAGACGTGTATGCGAAGACAATGTGTGTCGTGTATTATAACATAAATGTATGTGTCAGCCTTCAAAGTTCAGGATCATAGTGTACACATCATGGCAAGGATTACACGACATCATTCGAGTCAGTACGATAAACCTCACCGAAGTCGTATCTTTCTCTCCAGACATGTCCTCCTCCAGGAACTCTGATGACCATGAGATCTGAATCCCATGTAAATATATAATCCGTGGAAAAAACTAATATTGTTCCTAACACAACTGTTCCTAACAGTTTATAGAAACTCCGGCTTCATAATTCCGGCACGGTGAAACAAACATGGAACACTGTCCTATGAACAAGACTTTTTGTCTCTTGATAAATGTTCTCTAGTTCTCACTATTAAACAGTTATTGTCGATACTCCAATAGAGTCCTTTATTTTTGTTCTAGTCATAAGTGAACTGAATATCCATCACTACTGGTGTGTTAAAACTGGTATGACCTAAGCTCATTCGGTATTCATCCTGTAGGATACCATTCAGCTCCACTGAGCAATGTTGATCATCTTCCTCTAGCATAAGCTCTGTTGTAAAGTTGCTGGCCAATCTTCCTGCGCCAAACTTTATCCGGGATCGGATTTTTTCTGGGTTCCGTGTTCTTCATTCCAACCAGAGGAAACCTGTAACATAAATCATATAACCGGTGATAGTCTCCCCGTCACTGATCTCTATTAGATGATCGTGGGCCATCGGCCTCGCTCAGAAAATATAATGAACCTACTCTGTCATGGACAGATGACTGAACACATATGTTATCATCAGGCCAAGACAAGAAAAAAAAATCAACAAACAGAATGCGGAACCCCGTCCACCAGGGACACTACGGGAATATCCCAATTATCCCTCATTACTTAATTCTCAACTAGTAAAGCTTATCCACACTTCACTAATCTATTTTCAACTAACAGAGCCAAGTATCACTTCCCTACTCTAGCTAGTTTTCCACTAACAGTGCTAATCATCACACTTTAGTTTTAACCAGGCTACAGCCTATATTAATTAGAACTAATTATAATAGGTTCTACCTTAGGCAACACTGCAGTTAGATCAAATTTCATCCACTATTGCCACGTGTAAAATTAAATCACTAATTCGCACACGGTAGACGTTTTCCCATCAGAACCACAGTGCCGAAGCACGTCTTCTACAATCCAAGGTTTGCGTTCAATTCCCCATCTCCCATCATGGTTTTTGGCCAAACCTCTAAAATTGGTCACGTGACATGGTTGTTGTCCTGCAGGTGTTATTTGGGCAATCATCCATTGTCAAGAATCGATTTTCCCTTGCCTAGTCACTGTCAAAGTTGTCATCACTTGTTTTGACTCCCCCAACAAACTAACGAGTTACTGTATGATCCCAACAACAGTTTTCCCCAACAAGCTGCCAATCTTCTTGATGTTCCGGAAACTATAAATTGACAGATGTACTGTTATCTTCCGTGCTGAGTACTTCCGTTTTCCCTCTGACTTGTTTATAATCTGTCAAAGCGATGTATGATTCAGCGCACTCACTTTCCTACACATCTGCAACTGTTAATTTTGCCCGACATGTGATGGCCGACATCCGATTGCCACCATGATCCCACGGGTTCCATCTGTATTCAAATGTTGACAAACTGTCAAAGCGATGTCGGGACCCGTCTCCCTCACCACTAAGTGTTCCCGATCCGTTGACCAGATGTAAACACGTGCCGTTACATTTCCTGGATTAGTTGAAACAACCTTTGGCCTCGAACATCCGCTAATTCAGATCGCCCTTTATTCTCATCACTGGTTAAATCATGTTGGACCATTATGTGACATAGGCCCCCTCTTAAGAGAGTAGTCCATCTCACTCTTCTCCACCATGATTTTAATCCAGATGATTCATTCTTCTTCTTCAGGAGCTGGGTGTCTTGACAAGAAGTCCGCTCCAACATTTTCCTTCCCAGGAATGTACTCCACTGTGAAATTATAAGGTTGAAGTAACAACGACCACCGCATCAAACGGGCGTTGAGCTTCTGAGAAGTAGCCAGGAACATCAGGGGCTGATGATCCGACTGGACTCGAAACTTAACTCCATACAAATATGGCTGGAATTTTTGCACTGCCCATACGAGGGACAAGCACTCTCTCTCGACGGTTGAATAATTCCTCTCAGCCTGTAGAAGTTTCTTGCTTGCGTATGCCACAGGTTTCAAAACCGAAGCATCGTCTTTTCCTTCCTGTAACAGAGCTGCCCCAATCCCAATCCCACTCGCATCTGTTCTCAACACAAAGGGTTTGGAAAGGTCAGGGAGCTGTAATACAGGTTTGCTGACCAAGGTCTCCTTTAACTGACTATAGGCATTCTCACATTCTGGTGTCCAAATGATTTGGTCCGGGAATCCCTTTTTCAAGGTTTCCGTCAACGGAGCTCCCAGTTCAGAGAAATGTGGGATAAATTTGTGGTAGAACCCACACAACGAGAGAAAAGATCGCACATCCTTCTTCGTTTTTGGCCTTGGTGCATTTCTGATTTTCTCGAGGTTTTTCTCTTCTGGGACAATGTGTCCTGGAGTGATGGTGTGACCTAGAAATTCCAGAGTCTGGTAACCAATCATGCACTTGGTTGGACGAGCAGTAAGCTCTGCTTCCTTGAGTCTATTAAACACTCTCTCCAAGGATTGTAAGTGGTCATCCAAGCTGTCACTGGAAATCAGAATATCATCCATGAAAGAGATGATGGACGGATCCTGTAAAGGATCAAGTAAAGTCCTCATCATGCGTGTAAACACACTAGGTGCATTGCTGAGTCCAAAGGGCATGACCTTGAATTCGTAGTGTCTTACTGGGTGTACTGAAAGCCAACAGTGGTCGAATCTCCGGTTTTACTGGTATCTGATAGTACCCCCGACTCAGATCCACCTTTGAAAAGTACCGAGCCTTATGGAGCCTAGCGAATAACTGAGTTGGATTCGGCAAAGGTTCCACCTGAAATTGTGTATGACTGTTCAGAAGTCGGTAATCTATACGCAACCGGTGTTCTCCACTTGGTTTCCGTAACAAAACTACCCCTGCATTGTATGGGGATGTGGATGGTGCAATCACGTCATCCTCCAGCAGTTTTTGTATTTCCTCCTCCAGGGCCTTTTCTTTAGAGAATGGCACTGGGTAAACTTTTTGACGAACAGGCTCCTGTGTGGTCAAAGTCATCTCGAACTCAACCAACCTCGTTCTTCCTGGTTTATCAGTTAGTATCTCCTTATGAGACTTGAGAACCTGGGTTATCCTTTCCCTCTCCTGGGAGGTCAGATCAGGGTTCACTTTCACATCCCTATAGGTTTCCTGGTGTACCAAGGGATATTCCCTGCCCTCGCTGGTTCCCACTTCCGTCTCCACTGCAACTGCCATTGCCATGAGGTGATCTGCCTTGTCTCCGGGTCTCTCTTCGTATTTCCGCAAGAAATTGATATGGAAAATCTTCGACTTTCCCCGGATCCGGATCTGATAGTTGGTTCTGGATATCACCCTTTCCACGGGAAATGGTCCTTGCCAACCTATCGCCAGTTTGTTGTTTCCCGTTGGGAGTAGCAACAAGACTTTATCTCCCACCTCTAGAGATCTTTCTTTAGACCTACGGTTGTAGTAAGCCGCATGTCTTTTCCTGGCCTTTTTCAAGTTTTGATTTGCCAGAGTCCATCCCTTGTGGAGTTTTTCTTTCAGTTCCTCCACGTATTGATAGGATGAGATCACTTCTTCTGACGTCCCCTCTTCAGTCCAACTCCTCAACATGGCTTCCAACGGTCCTTTGATTGGACGACCAAACAGCAACGTAGCGGGTAGTAGTCCTGTTGAGCCATGAGGAACTTCCCGATAGGCAAAAAGTGCTGCTGGGATATATTCATCCCACCTATCAGGTTTTTCCTGCGCTAGTTTCCTGAGCATTGTCATCAACGTGCCGTTGAAACGCTCTACTTGTCCATTGGCTTGAGGGTGGTAAGGGCTGGTATGTATGTGGTTAGAGTGAAACACCCTAAATACCTCCTCCATGAGTTTTCCACAAAACTGAGATCCATTGTCCGTCAGAATTTGATCCGGAAAGCCTAATCTGGTAAAGGCCTCCATCGGTGCGTCCGCCACTCTTTTCGAGTCAATCGTGGTCAACGGTATAGCCTCACCCCACATTGTACAACAATCCACCATTGTGAGTATATACATGTTCCTCTTCCTAGTCCTGGGAAGTGGACCCACGATATCGATGGCTACCCTCTCGAAAGGAGAGTTCATGATGGGCATCTCACCCAACACCACCGGAGCTGTCCAATGTTTCGGTGCCACCCTCTGGCACTCAGGGCATGACTTCACATACAGACGCACATCATCTGTCATTCCCGGCCAATAGTAATGGCAGGAAATCCGCTGCATGGTGGCGGCAATACCCATGTGTCCACTAAAGGAGATGGTATGCCCCATATGAAGAATCTGGGACCGGTGAGCTTTCGGGACGACCAACTGACCGTATAGGTTGTCTCCCCTTCCTACTCTCCTGTAGAGTATCCTATTCTTCATGTAGTACTGCCCCCGTCCTGGTGGATCAGCACTTTTCTGCAGCTTTCTGTAGCAAGGACGTAAAGTATCATCCTTACTCTGGGCAGTTCGTAGCTCCCCCGGCATTGGGTTAGTCACAATTGCTTCTGCCTCTTCCGTTTTCGTCTGAGAGCGAGTCTGCATTGCTCCCATATGGATTGGCTCCCTGGGCATTCCCAGAAAGACATACCGGCAACCTAGGATTACTTGAAAAATGGGATCGGTCAATACAGCGGCCTTGATGGTGCCGGTGACGTACCTTGACCGAATCTCCACATTAGCAATGGGCAACTTCATGACAACAGCACTCTTCTGTGCAGGCTGTATCTCCATGGTTTCACCTGTGAATTGTTCTGGATGTACCAGATCCGCAGAAATCACGGCCTCCCCGTCCAGTCCTGTATCGTATAAACACTCCACTTGACGACCGTTAACCTCTACCAATTCCACTACAGGTGGTTTTTCCTGGTCTGGAGTCTCTTCCTCGGCCTCGACCTGTTCGGTGGGCTCCACCTTAGGTTTCCCGGGGCACCCGACGAATTGAGTGTCTCCTGACTTTCCCATGCAGTCAATAGCATTGTGCGTTTTCGACTTGCATTGGTTGCACCATTTCCCTGTCCTAGATTTTCTAGTGCCGGACTTGAGTGAGCTCTCCTGGTGGCGAGCTTCCTTGTTGACCTTGGCATTTTCTGTGACAACCTCCTTGGAAGTCACTTGACATGCTGCGAAGTGAGGGTTCTTAGCCTTTGATTTGCATTCCCTCGTATTGTGAGAGGGTGACTTACAAATTGAACACCACTTCTCCGACCACGGTCGTTTTGGTGTAGAGCTTGAAGTGTTCTTGCTTCCCTCCTTCTTCTTCTCTGAATTATCCTCTGATTTTTGCACATAAGGTTCCCACATTTTGGTTCCTGCGTTTTTGGCTTTCTTCTTGTCATGTTTCTCTCGACTTTTGGAGTTGGTGGAAAGGTTTTCCCCTGCCTCCCCATGCACCTCGACGAACCGTTCTGCTAATTTTGTCACGAGGTCAATGCGTTCCGCTCCTTGTTCTCCCAGGAACGTCCTGAGAGGTTTAGACATTTGCTTCTTCAGCTGGTTGACCACCATGAGCTCTTCCAGACTCTCATAGTCATGTGCGAACCCAGCCAGATCCATCCACTTATGGAGATACGATTTTAGACGCAAACTGTAGGCGGCAAACAACTCCCCCGGTTCTCGTTTCGCTGCTCGAAATTTTTTCCGGTAGGTATGTGACGTAACCTCGAATCGTTTCAGCAGAGCCGTCTTTAACTCGTCGTAATTGTTCTCATGTCCTGGTGGCAGGCGAGAATAAACCTCGTAACCGGTCCCGCGTAAACCCTGGGATAGCTTGAGATTCCATTTGTTACGCTCCAGACCCATAGCAACTGACATAGCCTCGAAGCGTTGAAGGTACTGGTCAATCTTCTCTTTGTCCTCCTCGTAGACCGCTAAAGGAAACTTAATAGCATGGTACCCATGTCCACCTACTGGTGTTGAGCCTGGGATGGAGGAACCTCCAACTGCTCCCTCAGTTTCTCCATTAGATTGACTCTTCAACTCGAGTTCCCTCATCCGGTACTCGTGCTCCCTTTTCTGAGCTTCTTGTTCAGCTTCCAGTTTCCTAGCTGCTTGCTCAGCTTCAAATTTCTTAGCTGCTTGCTCAGCTTCCAATTTCTTAGCTGCTTGCTCAGCTTCCAATTTCTTAGCTGCTTGCTCAGCTTCCAATTTCTTAGCTGCTTGCTCAGCTTCAAATTTCTTAGCTGCTTGCTCAGCTTCCAATTTCTTAGCTGCTTGCTCAGCTTCCAATTTCATAGCTGCTTGTTCCAACTCCATCCTTCTCAATTCCAACTCGGCCTTTCGATCTTCCCGTTCTGCTTGACGATACTCTCTCTCCACTTCCTGTATGTAATCCGTAAGAGCAGAACCCGCCAATCCCATGTCTTCCCCCTTTGTCTTTAATTCTAACGTGGTTAGTTTAGGGGTGGCCATTATACAGAGAGGTAAGCTAGCAGGTCGAGTACAATATAACTGCAAATTACTATACAGATATATGAACAAGTACTATAAATCTAGATATTACCACACACAGCACATTCACTCAGTGACAAGAGTAGAATCAGGACCACAGACCTATGCAGACGTGTGAAGTGTGAACAGGTAAGATATTAGTCCTAACCCCTATCCACATTCACTCTAGCTGGATTCTCCAATATGATATCTCCCTCTTATAACTAAGGATCCCGTGTCAAAAGACCCCGTTGTCAGAAGATCCCACTGTAAAAGGTTCCTGCTTGCAGGAGATCTCGCTGTCCAAGGATTCCGTTTACGGGAGATCCCGCTGTCCAAAGATCCCGGACGAGCCCCCAATAATGTCGTGTCCTCCTTTAAAGTGTCGTCCCTGGAGTGAAGAGAGTCAACACCCACATTATAATATTGTCCTTCCTTTTTTCAATATCTTGGAGAATCCACCAGCTTCCGTCCAACACACTCCATCAGCCTATGGACACCTTCCTATCACTCTCTCACTGTCGTACTATGCCCCCTTCTCATACTTCCCCAACGCAACATACTCCACAACTCTTGCTTCTAAAAATTAATAAAGATTAATTTATTAAAAGAAAAGTGTAACGTATATGAGACGTGTATGCGAAGACAATGTGTGTCGTGTATTATAACATAAATGTATGTTTCAGCCTTCAAAGTTCAGGATCATAGTGTACACATCATGGCAAGGATTACACGACATCATTCGAGTCAGTACGATAAACCTCACCGAAGTCGTATCCTTCTCTCCAGACATGTCCTCCTCCAGGAACTCTGATGACCATGAGATCTGAATCCCATGTAAATATATAATCCGTGGAAAAAACTAATATTGTTCCTAACACAACTGTTCCTAAAAGTTTATAGAAATTCCGGCTTCATAATTCCGGCACGGTGAAACAAACATGGAACACTGTCCTATGAACAAGACTTTTTGTCTCTTGATAAATGTTCTCTAGTTCTCACTATTAAACAGTTATTGTCGATACTCCAATAGAGTCCTTTATTTTTGTTCTAGTCATAAGTGAACTGAATATCCATCACTACTGGTGTGTTAAAACTGGTATGACCTAAACTCATTCGGTATTCATCCTGTAGGATACCATTCAGCTCCACTGAGCAATGTTGATCATCTTCCTCTAGCATAAGCTCTGTTGTAAAGTTGCTGGCCAATCTTCCTGCGCCAAACTTTATCCGGGATCGGATTTTTCCTGGGTTCCGTGTTCTTCATTCCAACCAGAGGAAACCTGTAACATAAATCATATAACCGGTGATAGTCTCCTCGTCACTGATCTCTATTAGATGATCGTGGGCCATCGGCCTCGCTCAGAAAATATAATGAACCTACTCTGTCATGGACAGATGACTGAACACATATGTTATCATCAGGCCAAGACAAGAAAAAAAAATCAACAAACAGAATGCGGAACCCCGCCCACCAGGGACACTACGGGAATATCCCAATTATCCCTCATTACTTAATTCTCAACTAGTAAAGCTTATCCACACTTCACTAATCTATTTTCAACTAACAGAGCCAAGTATCACTTCCCTACTCTAGCTAGTTTTCCACTAACAGTGCTAATCATCACACTTTAGTTTTAACCAGGCTACAGCCTATATTAATTAGAACTAATTATAATAGGTTCTACCTTAGGCAACACTGCAGTTAGATCAAATTACATCCACTCTTGCCATGAGAGGCACGTGTAAAATTAAATCACTAATTCGCACACGGTAGACGTTTTCCCATCAGAACCACAGTGCCGAAGCACGTCTTCTACAATCCAAGGTTTGCGTTCAACTCCCCATCTCCCATCATGGTTTTTGGCCAAACCTCTAAAATTGGTCACGTGACATGGTTGTTGTCCTGCAGGTGTTATTTGGGCAATCATCCATTGTCAAGAATCGATTTTCCCTTGCCTAGTCACTGTCAAAGTTGTCATCACTTGTTTTGACTCCCCCAACAAACTAACGAGTTACTGTATGATCCCAACAAAAGTTTTCCCCAACAAGCTGCCAATCTTCTTGATGTTCCGGAAACTATAAATTGACAGATATACTGTTATCTTCCGTGCTGAGTACTTCCGTTTTCCCTCTGACTTGTTTATAATCTGTCAAAGCGATGTATGATTCAGCGCACTCACTTTCCTACACATCTGCAACTGTTAATTTTGCCCGACATGTGATGGACGACATCCGATTGCCACCATGATACCACGGGTTCCATCTGTATTCAAATGTTGACAAACTGTCAAAGCGATGCCGGGACCCGTCTCCCTCACCACTGAGTGTTCCCGATCCGTCGACCAGATGTAAACACGTGCCGTTACATTTCCTGGATTAGTTGAAACAACCTTTGGCCTCGAACATCCGCTAATTCAGATCGCCCTTTATTCTCATCACTGGTTAAATCATGTTGGACCATTATGTGACAATTACCTATTGTTAATTACGTGAGACCAGTACCTGAGACTGATATTACCTTTTGTTCATGACCTGAGATTAGTACCTGAGGCCGACATTACCCTTAGTTCATTGTCTTAAAGTGCCTGTCCTCTAAATCCCACGGGACCGTACACTAAAAGCAACTCAAATTGAACTCGTCAAGAACAGATCAGAACAACAAAACATGTTCTATCTTACCAACAGGATCATGAACATATGGCAGACTCAAATCGAGCAAGCGAAAGACGTACTTTTATTCCGCCGCAGGACACAAGATATAACTCTTGTAGAAACGTGAGCTGATCCCTATACGCAGGATCGGCGCTCACTTAAATAACATCTACTTACAAGCTCTAAGTCCAGCTCGCTGCCTTTGAGGCTTAATTATCCAAATCCTCAGTTCAACTGATTAAATAAAAGTCTAGGTATCCGCACCCGGTCTTTCTACTGTTGTGTTGTCTTTAATATATTCCTCTCCGGACTCCCAGCTGCTTCATCACGAAATTACCGCCTCCAGGTGTCACCTTCACACGGAGCCTTTTATAAACACATCCTTTAGAATCCACGAATTCACAGCGTCCCCCGTTGCCGTCCAATGACGTTGTTTTCCTTTCCTTGGTTTCTCATATTTGTCGTCCAGTTTTGTGACTGTCTGGGAAAATCCAGTAAGGTCTCTTCTTTATACTTGGTGGCGCATGTTCCGTTATGTGGCATAATGCCCCCTCCCAGATAAAAAAATTATTTATAATTTTTTCCTTTATATCTGTATATCTGTACGACTATCACAACAATTTTTTTTTCTTTTAACTACAACTGAATAGCACTTGGTTTTACCCCCTTATCTACCCTTAAAAAAAATAAAGCTACATAACGGGCACGCCCACCTGTCCAAACCCTCCGTTGGACGTCGTGTGGCTGATCATGGGCAATCAGACCAACTAATAAACATATTAGTCCCTACCTTGTCATAATAGACAAGTGTGTCCTAACTCTAGGTTTTACCATGAGTTTAGGACGAGAGTAATAATGAGGTTTTCCATGTAACCATTTTTGTTGTAGTTGATCCTTGTTGTCCTTGTTTGGTACCATACATCTATTTCTTTTCCTGAAATTTATCTCCATGGGTAGGGTGACTTATACGCTTTCCGCCTTGAGAATCCATTGATCCTTTTCCTGTGGATATTTTAAGAATGTCGCTTGATTGTATCTATTCTTTTGCTCCTTCTGTGCAGCTTAATCCATCTAATATAATATTAATTAATCTAACAACATTGTTAATGCAAGTAAATAATTAATATCATAGAATTCACTATTTATATTAATACCAATACCATATTAATACTAATTTACAATTACTTATTAATAATTTAACAATCAACTAATGAATAACTATTATTAACACAATCATATACTGTTCAAAGTTAGTGTGACAATACAAAACAAAATACTTGGCTTGGCCATTGAATGCACAATGAATGTTCCAATCACGCGTCTCTTGTGACGTTCTTATTCCGAGTATTGCCTTCACTCAAGCTGTCAATGGACAATCGGTAACATATGTACCTAATTGACTAAATTCTATTTGTAATAATAATCTATTAATATTTAGTTGATTCTTATAGCATTGCTCCCTCAATTAGGCGCCATCTGAATATATCTTTATCGACTTTCTTAATAACTTATGAAAGAACAGAACATTAATATATATAACTAATTAACTTATAACAAAGATCTGCCCTTCTATTCAACTATAATCGACTGAGAATGTCAGCAAGATTATTATCCTTTCCAGGAATGTGACAGATGTCAAATTCATAGTCTTGTAATAGTAATGACCATCTATGTATTCTAGAATTCTTCGGATGACCCGATTTGAAAATTTGTAACGGTTTGTTATCCGACAGAACCAGAAATTTCCTACCTAGTAAGTATCTCGAGAACTTCTCAATACTTTCAATTAAAGCTAGAGCCTCTAATTCAGTAACAGCATAATTTCTTTGAGTTTCAGATAGCTTTTTACTGAAATAAAGAATAGGATGTAGTTTCCCTTCATGCAATTGAAGTAATACAGCTGAAATAGCATGTAAACTAGCATCTGTTTGTAAAACAAAATCTTTTGAAATATCAGGTAATTTCAAAATAGGATATGTACTAAATAGAGTTTTTATTTGTTGTAATAACTTCTCGTGATCCTCTGTTCAAACTATCTTTGTTGGTTGACCTTTTTTTAAAAGTTCCGAGAATGTTGCTGTCATATGTGCAAAATTAGGGATAAACTTTTGATAATAATTAATCAACCCTAATACACTCCTAAGCTCCTTCTTGGATGTTGGAGGTTTGATATTAAGAATCTTTGTCACAACCAATGGATCTGTTTTCCTAAATCCGTTAGAGATTCTATGACCCAGAAATTGTATCTCAGTAAACCCTATCTCAATTTTACTTGGTTTAGCTTTCAATCCATGTTCTTGTATTTTCTGGAAAACTTGTTTTAGAATTTTAACATGTGTGTCAATATCACAAGTATGAATACAAATATCATCCATATACGATGCTACGTTGGTAATTCCATGAAGTAATCTTCTCATCATTCTCATGAATGTACTTGGTGCATTTTGTAAACCAAATGGAAGATATTCCCATTCATATAAACCCAACGGCGTGCTAAAAGCTGTAATATGCTTTGAATCTTCTTCCATCGGAATTTGCCAATATCCTTTTGTAAGGTCAATTTTCGAAAATATTTTCGAGTTTGCCATGGTTTCAATTAATTCATCAATATTTGGCATAGGTTCTGCATCTAGTAACGTTAATTCATTAACTTTCCTATAATCAACGCATAAACGTAATGACCCATCTTTTTTCTTAACAATTACAACTGGTGAACAGTAATTTGAAATTGATTTTTTTATAATTCCAGTCTTATCTAGATCTGAAATTTCTGCAGTAACTTTTTCCAAATAATGTATTGGAATAGGATATGGTTTCACTTTAACTGGGACATTTGATAATAAAGTTATTTTATGTTTAATCAGTGATGTCTGCCCCGGTTTATCTGAAAAAATTGAACTATATTCCTTTATTGCAGTAATAAGCTTTTCTCTATCTTGTACTGATAAATCTTTACTTATCTGAATCGCTTGCCAATTACTGTCGCTATTAACTATGGGTGTTGGAATCTGTTGTTCTATAGCATCTTCTTGTTGTTCATTAATTACCCAACAAGCTGTTGCTATCCTATGAGGAATTTGTTGTGTCACTTGACCTGAGTTATCCTCACGTGGAATATATGGCTTCAACATATTAATATGAAAAATCTTATGTTTGCCATTCACATCAATACGATAATCAACATCGCTAATTTTCTTAATTACTTTAAATGGACCTTGCCATGAAGTAACCAGACAATCTCGAGGATCAGGTAATAATAACCAAACCTCTTCTTCTTCTTTCAAGACTATTGTCTTGGCGTTCCTATTACCATACTGTCTGTATCTTTCTCCAGCTTTATCCAGTGCAGATTTTGCAATCTGACAAGCTGTGATAATTTTATCTCTTAACTGTGTTACTATTTCATATGCATCTCTTTTCGGATGATCATATGTTTTATTTGTGAGTAGGTCATTATATATTAATAATGGACCTCGTGGATTAGCTCCATATACCAACTCGAATGGAGAAAACCCTGTACTAAATTGTGGTACCTCTCGGTATGCAAATAGTACGGCTGGTAATAAAATATCCCAATCTTTGGGCCTTTCCGCAGCAACTTTCGCCAGGGTTCGTTTAAGAACTCCGTTGTAGTTCTCATTCACACCATTTGTCATTGGGTGCCAAGGTGAACTAAACACCTGTGGAATCCCAAGTATCTTCATTGCCTCTTGAGTAGCCGTTGATATAAACTGACTACCTCTATCTGATAATATGCAGCTAGGGAATCCTATTCTGCTAAAAATTATCAACAATGAATCTAGAATGGATCTACTCGTGATACATTTTAAGGGAATAGCCTCTGGCCAACGAGTACAAAGATCAATCATAGTTAATATGAATCTATTGCCTCGATCAGTAGTTGTATTTAGCGGACCCACAATATCTATAGCTATTTTCTGAAATGGTCGTGATGCCAAATCAGTTTTCTGAACATGTGCTTTGGGATGTTTGCCTTTTTGCGTGGTCATCTGACATAATGTACATGAACGTACATGTGTGGTAATGTCTTTGTTATATCCAGGCCAATAGAATTGCGTTAGCAATCTATTAGTGGTTTTAGCAATCCCCATATGACCAGCGAATGGAGAATCATGTGCCAATTTTAATGCCTCAGTACGATATTTCGATGGAAGTACTGTCTGAAAATAACGTGATGTACCTCTATCATATCGTCTTGATAAAATATTATTGTCTAGGAAAAATCTCCAATTACCTCTTTTACCTTGTTTTATTGGTTCAGTCAGTTTCTTAAAACAAGATTTTAGAGTTGGGTCTTGTTTTTGATCTTCTGGTAAATCAGTCACTAGTCTGATATTATTTTCTAATTTGTCACTGTCTTTATCCCTTTTGTCTTGAGCTCTTGTAATTGCATTAGCTCTTGCATGATCAATTTCCCATTGCTTTGCTTCATCATGCATTAATTGTTTCGCATCTGGTATGTTACCAATCAGTAATCCGGCACATGGATTTGGTAATACGGCTGCATTTATTGTGCCTTCGTAATATGGTGACATAATTGTAATCGTGGCAATCTTATATCTTTCTATTGTGCCACCGAATGTTCTGCACTCTACAGTTTCGCCTGTATAATCTTCTTCTTTTATCACCTTTCGATCTACTCCGACAATCGAAGCTCCTGAATCACGAATGCAAGTAGTGGGTTCACCATTTACCCATGCATGATGTATTTTTAGTTTGCCATTTTGTATGCTAACGGCATTAGCTTCATGAATTGTTTCTATACCTTCATTACTAATATTGTCAGTTATACCTTTATTTAACTTGTCAGTCTGATCATCATACTGTTGTATGATAGCTGCGTGTGTCTCTTCTAAATCGTCTGAGTCACTACTGGAGTATATGTATGCTGTACTAGCTTCCTTCCAGGAATTTCTCATCGGACAAGACCTACTAGTGTGTCCGTACGCCCTACATGAGAAACATTTTATACTTCTTTTAAAAGAGTCATACTTATTTCTCTTCTTTGCCGTAATATCTTTTAGATATGCGGAATCACCTGGATGTTTATCACACATCTCCAAATTTCCATGCGATAATCTACAATATTGGCATTTGGTGAATTGGCCTTTTCTTGGTCTTTCACCGTCTCTATTGTACGGACTATTTCTATTGCTACCACTACTAAACTTTCTAAACTTACTATTTCCTCTTTGAAATTTTGCACTTGCTCCTATCACTAATTCAGGTTGTGTACAGTTAGCAAAAATATCCCTATGTGCATTGAAATAAGATTCACCCTTAGTTTCCATCTCATTTAAACTTTTACATTTGTTTTCCATAAGAAATACCGACATAGGTTCTGGTATTGCAGACAACATTCTATCTCTGATAATTAAGTCTCTCACTTTCTCATAACTATCATTAATATCCGCAGCCTTACACCACTTATCAAAACTAGAAGACATTTCCGAAGCGAAATCCAGGAATGTTTGATTCGATTTCGGTGTAAGTGTTTTAAACTTAGTCCGTAAACCAGATTCATCCAAAGAAAAATGTGATAGCACCCGATCGCGCATATATTTGTAGTTCGTACGTAAATCCTCAGGAATTAACTCTATCACTTTCAACGGCTCTAACGCGAGGTGACGATGAAACAAAATCGGTACGTCCTTCTCCGGTACCTTGTAATACTTTACGAGCACTTCAAAGTTGGTTAACCATGAACTAACTGAATCACCTTGTTGAAAATTCCTGAATAAACCTTGGTACTTTTTCACAGGATCGTTCTGTTTAGCCAGCATTTTCTCTCGTTCGATTTCAGCTCCACGTTCCATCTCAAGCGTCTTGACCTTTATGTTACCTTCAACCTCCTTGTCCTTCCAGAGTGTTTCTGTAGCAAGTCGCTCTTTATCAAACGCCAATTGTTTTTCTTTCAATTGCATTTCCATAATTAACTTCTCTTTTTCTGCTGCAATTTTTTCGCGTTCCAAAACTATCTCATTTTGTCTGATAGCCATCTCTTTTTCTTTCAGTTCTCTCTCAAGAGCCATCTGAAGTTGTTTGGTTTCCTTTTCCGATGCCAATCTTTCTTGTCTTTCCTCCTTCTCACGTGTGGCTTGAAGTTGTCTTTCCTCCTTGTCACGTTTCTGTTGTTCACTGAACTCAAGCTTTGCCCAATTCCGAAGCTCAGCACCAGTTAGACCAGACTTCTCACCCATTTCAAAAAAATATTGCAGCGTAGACATCTTCTCTTAATGTCCTACCTGTAAAATGAGCTATCTGGGTGAAATAAATATGGTCGTAGGCAAGAGAAGAAAAGAATCGACAAAATTGTAATATTGTCTCAGATCACTATCACTCGGATAGTACAGTAAATGTTGTATCACAATTGAGCAAATACAACTCAAATAAATTTGTAGTGTCAACTCGAACACCACAAAAAAAAAATCAATCAAATATCTCTATAATAAACTAAATAAATATACTAGAGAAATAAATATGAAGAAATATATTGAATATACAATATATATGTAACGCAAGACAATTAACAATCATCAAAGATGAATGACGAGTGACGCGAATACATATTATTGTTTACAAACAATAACACATTTTTGTATCCACATTTTAACGGGTAACGCACATACTATACTACTACAGTTATGACAAGACAATAGTATTGTGGTGACACCCGCAAGATCAGAACAAAAAAAAATTTGATAAATAGTGCCTTATTACTAGGATCAATGCTATAATACATCAACAATACAATTGCTACTGGCCTTTAGTGCATCTCCCGAACGTAGAGTAATATTTGAATCGCTCGAGAATTGATATAATTTGAGACTCTCAATTACGTGTTGATAAGTTCCAAACTATACTGATCCGTAATTGGCAATCGATTAGTGGTATCCTGGCTGCATGAAAATATGTGAGGAGTTGTGTACCGATTGTTGCTCCTGCCTTGAGATGATAGTACAATTAACTTGTACCGGTACCCTGGACCGACGTGGTCCGTCACCGACTCATAAGAACACGTAGTCGGCTGAGGTATATCGACGAAACTTGAGTTTATTTCAGCCTTAGTATTTATACTTTAGGCTGAATGTGCGCTGTAGGTATTTGAGTGAATGATGTCCACAGTGAAGTAAGTACAGTTGAATGACGTGATTCGACTTCTGGTAAGTAAGGTCCAATGAGTGAACAGGCTGTGCGCCCGTTATCACGATGATAAACGATAGTGTAGTCTTGTTATCGATCCGTGTGACAGTGTTCGTATGTCCTGGCGTCAGCGTATTAGAGTACGTTCGTAAATTCAGTTCATAAATGTCGACGTGAGGAGTTCGTGTTCGGTCCCGATTGACCGCGTTGACTTGCTCGATGGTAGAGAAATCCTCGACAATTTCAACAATAATATGTCATAGTGTACGTGTGCGTGTCGTCCTGACGTGTGATGAAGTGTCCGGTATGTGACTAATGTAATGTCCTCAATGACGTAATAAATATGTGTACACTGACCTGGTTGTCATTATGCGTTGATGTATGTAACGTCCAAATAACGCAACATCTTCCTTGTTAATTATGGTGGAGATGAGTGTCCGTGGTGTACGTGCTATCCATCTTGACACATGACGAAGTGTGCATATAAAATGTCGTAATATGTACTAACTCACTTATGCGCCGATAATTCAGACATAAAGTAGTGTCGGCAGAAGATATAATGAACGTATGATGTACATGTCCCACAAATGTAGGTAGTTAAATGCTTTGGCGTTCTGAACCAACAAGTCAAAACTTTCTGTGCTGCTCCAATCGATCACAGATTCTTGAATACAAATTGTCAATCGTTGTGCTATAGTATAATAGGTTACTGTGGTGTAGAATTGTGGCAGCGCAGTGTTTCTTCAGATCTCACTGCCTACTCACATCGACATAATTCTTTTCAATGTCGACCATGGTGTCCATTGTTTCGTATATCTCTTATGTAACTACCATCTTCTTTTCTCACGTAGACTTATAGTTGTAACTGTATATTCTTTAAATAAATACTGTTCTTAAATAAGTTACACTATTACTAAATGTTCGTTGTTTCTAATATTTCATAGCGCTGTGGTGTGTTCAATAAGGTGGAATGTTTTTGCGCATCTGGTGCAAACTTGATATGATTAATAGATCGCACTTCTTGAACATGATTGAGTTATTACGTATTAATTTTTTTCGTACTTACAGTTTTTATGATGTTTTAATTTCACCTGTTATTACTTTATCACAAAATGCTTTTCACTTCATTTATTCTGGGTGATCTTCCGGCATTTTGGTGACGCGGGTTTTCATGTGCTCCTTCTTTCTTTCTGTGTAGCACGGTGTGGAATGTGCCGCTGGCGCGTAATTTCTTTTATGTTCAGCTATGGAAACTGGCGGGGAATCTGTGTTGACAAACAAACAGTCCAGAGACGACCCCCATGTGTCTTAAAGTGCCTGTCCTCTAAATCCCACGGGACCGTACACTAAAAGCAACTCAAATTGAACTCGTCAAGAACAGATCAGAACAACAAAACATGTTCTATCTTACCAACAGGATCATGAACATATGGCAGACTCAAATCGAGCAAGCGAAAGACGTACTTTTATTCCGCCGCAGGACACAAGATATAACTCTTGTAGAAACGTGAGCTGATCCCTATACGCAGGATCGGCGCTCACTTAAATAACATCTACTTACAAGCTCTAAGTCCAGCTCGCTGCCTTTGAGGCTTAATTATCCAAATCCTCAGTTCAACTGATTAAATAAAAGTCTAGGTATCCGCACCCGGTCTTTCTACTGTTGTGTTGTCTTTAATATATTCCTCTCCGGACTCCCAGCTGCTTCATCACGAAATTACCGCCTCCAGGTGTCACCTTCACACGGAGCCTTTTATAAACACATCCTTTAGAATCCACGAATTCACAGCGTCCCCCGTTGCCGTCCAATGACGTTGTTTTCCTTTCCTTGGTTTCTCATATTTGTCGTCCAGTTTTGTGACTGTCTGGGAAAATCCAGTAAGGTCTCTTCTTTATACTTGGTGGCGCATGTTCCGTTATGTGGCATTCATGACCTGAGACCAGTATCTACCGTAGATATTACCCCTTGTCCATGACGTGAGACCAGTATCTAAGGCCGATATTACCCTTCGTTCATGACGTAAGACCAGTATCTAAGGCCGATATTACCCTTTGTTCATGACGTGAGACGAGTATCTAAGGCCGATATTACCCTTTGTTCATGGCGTGAGACCAGTATCTAAGACCGATATTACCCTTTGTTCATGACGTGAGACCAGTATCTAAGGCCGATATTACCCTTTGTTCATGACGTGAGACCAGTATCTAAGGCCGATATTACCCTTTGTTTATGACCTAAGAAAAGTATTGTAGGCCTATATTACCATTTCTTCATGACGTGAGATCTATATCTAAGGCCGATATTACCCTTTGTTCATGACGTAAGACCAGTATTGTAGGCCGATAATACCCTTTGTTCATGACGTGAGATCTATATCTAAGGCCGATATTACTCTTTGTTCATGGCGTAAGTCCAGTATTTGAGGAAGATATTATCCTTTGTTCATGACGTGAGATCAATATCTAAGGCCGATATTACCTTTTGTTCATGACGTGAGACCAGTATCTGATGCTTATATTACCTTTTGTTCATGACGTGAGATCAGTATCTGATGCCTATATTACCTTTTGTTCATGACGTGAGATCAGTATCTGATGCCTATATTACCTTTTGTTCATGACGTGAGATCAGTATCTGATGCCTATATTACCTTTTGTTCATGACGTGAGATCAGTATCTGATGCCTATATTACCTTTTGTTCATGACGTGAGATCAGTATCTGATGCCTATATTACCTTTTGTTCATGACGTGAGACCAGTATCTGATGCTTATATTACCCTTTGTTCATGACGTGAGATCAGTATATGATGCCTATATTACCCTTTGTTCATGGCGTGAGACCAGTATCTGATGCCTATATTACCCTTTGTTCATGACGTGAGATCAGTATCTGATGCCTATATAACCTTTTGTTCATGACGTGAGACCAGTATCTGATGCCTATATTACCTTTTGTTCATGACGTGAGATCAGTATCTGATGCCTATATTACCTTTTGTTCATGACGTGAGACCAGTATCTGATGCTTATATTACCCTTTGTTCATGACGTGAGATCAGTATCTGATGCTTATATTACCCTTTGTTCATGGCGTGAGACCAGTATCTGATGCCTATATTACCCTTTGTTCATGACGTGAGATCAGTATCTGATGCCTATATAACCTTTTGTTCATGACGTGAGATCAGTTTCTGATGCCTATATTACCTTTTGTTCATGATGTGAGACCAGTACGTAATGTTCACTTATTTACAATGTCATAATAATTATCACAAAACTGTACAATATATGAATTACAACAAATAGTTAGTTTAACAAATAAAGTTTGAACATCTTTCAGTTGATCGCAGATTTCAACCCCCAGAACCAGAACCAGATTGGACCGGAGTCAAAGATGCTATAAACAAGAGTTCAATATGTCGACAGGGTACCGCGGGCTCAGAAGATTGCCTCTATCTCAACGTGTTCACACCGGATGTGAACGGCTCGCTTCCGGTTTTTGTTTGGATTCACGGGGGAGGGTACACAACTGGGTCGGCTTTTGGCGATGGTGATGGCGCTACCATGGCTCCCCAAGGAGTTGTTGCGGTCACTATCAACTACAGACTGGGTCCTCTTGGGTTTATGTCCACGGGTGATGCCGCCATGCCTGGAAATTATGGGATGCTGGATCAGGTTCTGGCCCTAAAGTGGGTACAGAAGTATATCAGAGCGTTTGGTGGCAATCCTAGTCAGGTGACTATTGGAGGCGAAAGTGCCGGATCTCACAGCGTCTCTTTGTTGATCGTATCGCCTTTAACGAAGGGACTTTTCCACAGAGTCGTTATGGAAAGCGGATCAGGACTGGCTTTAACGGCACTAGAAAGACCAGGGACACGGCACAAACTTAGAGAAACAACTTTACGATCTGCAGCCCGTGTGGGGTGTGGCCAAGCTGCGTCTTCTGAGGTGCACAAGTGTCTTCAGAGAGTTAGCATCCAGCAATTAATGAACGCTTCACACGATTTTGTTCCAATGCCTAGAATCGAAACGACCTTTGGTTTCATGCCTGGTGAACCTTTAACTCTGATACGGAACGGCAATTACAACAAAGTGGACACTTTACACGGAACAAACTCTGGAGAATGGGCTGGGGTTATAACTGACTCTAAAAACGATGGTGTGACTCAACAAGAGTTTAGAAGTACTATTGCAGGTCTGTTGGGAGGCTTTCTCAACTCAGGGACAATTACTAACCTCGTCACTGATGCTTACGCTACCAATGTAACAGATCCTTTCTTGTTACGCGAGCATTTAGTTCACGCTGTAGCTGATATTAAATATGGCGGAGCAACAATGGTTGAAACAAACAAGTACGTAATGGTGCCACAAACAAAACATTTCTTATATGAGTTTGATTACAGAATCAGCGGAACCAGCTCCCCAGTTTGGCAAGGCGTGTCTCACGCGGCAGAACGAGGCTTTGTTTTTTTCAGTGGCTTTGGTCACCCAGACGACAATGCTATGGGTCAGGCTGTTCAGATGATGTGGGCGAATTTTATCAGACATGGCAACCCTACGCCTTCAGACATCACAATAAAATTGGCAAGCGGAAATAATACCTTTAACTGGAGCGTGTTTACCAGCAATAACCCTAACATGTTAAAGATTGATACACCCTCGAAACTCGTCACCTACCCTCGGCTGTTCCTCATTCCGCTGTTTGAGAAAATTCTAGAAATAATGCAGTCAGATGTGGATTCGCCAATCGTTGGCTAGAAGAGTGGAAAACACATCAAACACGCATTTGCATCAGAGGAATCAAAGTCCTGCAGTATAAATTGGCAGTTGTTCCAGTCGCCCGCAAATACAAGATAGCTGTTTTCTCGTTGATAATCAGAGAAATGTTATTATAATGTTTAAGACCTAATGTTTCGCATTTATCAAAGTTAAAACTAGAGACAATATTTAACGCAAAGTTAAACATAAATCTGATTTCTGTGTTGACGACGATTGCCGACTTAGCTTCCTCTTTGACAAATTCAAATTAATAAAGTGATATATCAACCATTGCTTGGTTAGTTAGTTAGTTAGTCAGTCAGTCAGTCAGTCAGTCAGTCAGTCAGTCAGTCAGTCAGTTGGGTGGGTGGTTGGTTGGTTAGTTAGTTATATGTTGGAGTATCATCCAAGCACCCAGGACATGTCCATATGTGCTCAGATCATTCTCTGCTTCCCCCTCCCCAAATATTTGACTGGAGACCACTCCAAACCTTGTGCCAATTCTTACACCCAAGCCCTCATTCTCGACAACGATGTGGATTCACTGGCGTCAAATCCTCGCTCTCGACATCTCTCTAAGGGCATTTATAATATCGACACGATCCAAGCTGAACATTTTCTGGGGATGTTCAGGTTTGTCAGCTCGTTCATTTCCTTCAATTCCCGCGTGTGGTGGGGCGAAGATGAAGGTGACTCTATGGACGACATACCTCCGCAGCGATTTAATCCACTGTCTGCGTACACAACCCATCTTGACCTTTCCGATCAAGCTAATTGAATCACTCTGAACACAACCATGGGTATAATTCTGTCATTCCAGCCACATGAAAGCCTGTGTCACTGCCATTACCTCCATTGGCATGTCATTATTTAGTTTGGTTGTGATTGACAGAAGTACGCGTCCTTATGGTCCAGGCGCGTACGAGGCCCTCACCTGTGGGACTTTTCTGAACGCCTCTAAGCCGGGTCCCTTGGGTTCCAGGGTCTGGCCATCACTCGCCACCTGCTCGTGGTGGCGAGGTCTCGGAGGTTTTGACGCTGAGCCGCCAGCGTCTGCAGCCTACCTTGTGTCAGACGTATTGGTTACCCATTCCTCTGGAAAACACAAGGCTAGGTCGAGAGAGGGAACATGTCGTTTGGGCACCACATGTTTCTCTGAAGCTCTGCCCAGGCATTGTGATGGAATATTGTCCACATTCCAACTCACATACTTTGGTCTGTCAAGACTGCAAGGTGCCACTCACACTGTTTGGGGCATCCTGTCAAGGAGATGCTTCAAAAATGTTCTTGCCCCTAGCATGGGAAATATGGCCCTGGGGTCTCTAAGAGTTACATTTATTAATGTAACTCTTAAAGACCCCAGGGCCATATTTCGAGGCTGGTAAGAGTCAGTGTTCCCAGATAAGTCGTTTCCATACACGTCTGTTTCGTTGTTGTGATGGATATGATTTATATGTAACTATACCAGCACTGTGGATTTGGTGATAGTGAGACACGCAGTTCTATAATTCACCGTCTTACCGGGTCAAGGGCTCGAAATCAGCTGCAGAACTGGTCAACGTATTCTAGTTTCCGAGACATGGCACTGCTCGTGAGCCAGACACGAGCCATGCGTTTCACTTAATCTAGACTTTCAATTGTGTCGATATGACGTAACATGGACGCTTGCCTAACGGCCCGGTCGTCATGAGTTCGAAACCTCAAAGAGCGTTGCAATCATCCTCAGCATGTATTCTCTGTTAGTGATTTACTAGGCAATGTTAGTTCAATAGTTTGCCATTGCTTTCTGAACGGCTGATACCTTATACAATTGAAATCAACGCAAGGGCGGCGTCTTCCAAAATAAAACTATAGCTAATAAGTCAATTTCCCTATTATGCAACAGACGTCGGGAAGAGAAAAGACGAGAACATAGTATACAGTTCGTTGCCTCGTTTTACAAATGGGTGGTTAAAAAGTGGGTTTGTCAATTCAGAGTTCGGTCGCGGGAATGCAGTGAACGCGGAGAAATCACAAAACTTAGATAATATTTTGCATATTCAGGTCTTTCATTTCTTATCTTTATGCTGACAATGTATGTTTGGGTTTTTTGTAATAAAAGCGCGTTATCTGCTTGTTGTTGTGTTTGTGACAGCCGGTGCCCTTGAGTGCCAGGTGATTGGGCGAACAGTCTTTGTACAGTCAGTCAGCTCTATGATGTACAGTCAATCTGTTCTATAATGTACAGTCAACCAGCTCCTTAATTTACAATCAACCAGCTCTATAATGTACAGTAAATCGGCTCTATAATTTGGTCAACCAGCTCTATAATGTACAGTAAATCAGCTCTATAATGTAGTCAACCAGCTCTATAATGTACAGTCAATCAGCTCTATAACGTAAAGTAAATCAGTTCTATGTACAGATAAATTAAATTGTGTTGCGTATCCCTTACGGGACGTTGCAGTCAACACCAGCATTTTCAGCTGCTGTTGATGTACTAGGCAAGTGTTACGTTCAGTAGTTTGCCATTGCTTTCTGAACGACCGGCTCTATACCTTTTTCGAAAAAACCAGCACCGCCGTGTTTCGAACCCGGGTATACGGGCTCACAAACCGCGTTCGCAAGCCCTTCAGCCACAGAGACCGGCATATCAGTTATATAATCTACAGTCAACCGGCTCTATAATGTACAGGCAACTTGCTCTATAATGTACAGTCAATCAGCTCTATAATGTATAGTCAACATGCTCTATAATGTATAAGGGGCGTTCATTTGAAATCCGTTCGTGCCGCACCGCGCGTAATTTCGTACGTTGAACATGATGTCATAGTCACGTGATAAGTACTGACCAATTAATAAAAGAGCAAGTGCTTATCGTCCCATGATGCATATGTTCTGTTTCTGACCGTTGAGAAAATGGCCGGGTTGATCCAAAATCCGTCCAAAAGAGCTCAAAGAGAGGTGATTCAGTTTCTTTATCCACTGGCGCCCTACGCGTGTCAGACTTTCCAAGCCAGGACACAGAATTCAGATGAGTACATTTAATTTTAATTAGTTTAATAGTTTAATATTGTCATAGTGTGTTTCATGTTGGTTTGTATTTGTTTGTCCTGTGCTGGCGAAGGCTTTGGCCGCAACGTCCAATTTGTCTCTTGTAGTCGTGTTTTAGTAAAGCTCACAATCTACTTCTCGTTTATTTTGGGTGATTCATTCATTGCCTTTAATTTTAAGGATGTCGACCAGTGTACATTCATCAAAGATTGCAGGCAGCGTACGGTAACAAATGTGTGTTGAAGACAACAGTGGCAGACTGGGCACGAATGTTTCGGAAAGGACGTCAGTTCACGACAGATCTTCGACGGCCGGTCAAGCGCATATTGTTGCAACAGGAAAAAAAACATCGCCAAAATTGATGCAGCAGTACAGATGAACCGTTGTCGAAGCATACGTTCGCTAGCGAAAGAATTTGATATGTCAATTGGGACAATTCAAAAGGTCGTTCGTAAGAAACTGCAATATCGGAAGGTGTGTTCACAGTGGGTACCACGGATGTTGACCGACCACTAAAAAGAGGCAGGCATGGTATGGTGTTTGAACCACTTACTGCGTTGCAGAGTGGAGGGTGATGCATTTCTCTTCCACATAGTGGCAGGCGATGAATCTTGGTGTCACTACTTTGAGCCGAGCAGCAAAAGAGAGAGCATGCAATGGAAGCATGCTGGATCACCATAAGCCACAAAATTCAAGTTACAGGTTTCCACTCGTAAGGTTATGCTGAGCGCATTTTTTTTTAACCAAGAAGGGCTATTGTTGGTCGACTTTAAAGAACCTGGTGTCAACATCAACTCTACCCACTACTTGCAAACACTAGACAAGCTGCAAAAAGCCATCAAGAATAAACGACCCGGCATGCTTTCTTGCGGCGTGATTTTGTTGCACGATAATGCTCGTCCACATGTCGCAAAGATTGTGCAGGAAGCATTAGCAAGGAAGAAGTGGGAAATTCTGCAACATCCAGCCTATAGTCCTGATTTGTCACCATGTGATTTTCATTTGTTCGGACCTCTAAACAAAGCTCTCAAGGGGCAACGATTTCACACAGATGCAGACATAATGAACGCTGTAAACACTTGGTTCAGTGAACAACCACAATTCTTTTTTGCGGACAACATTCGCCGCCTCCCTAAGCAATGGGATGCTTGCCTGAATGACTACGGCGACTTCGTCTGACCAACCCATGGTGCATAATTCATTCAAAATTAATGCTTTGTTTAATTCTACCACACCTGTTAATGTTTCTTTCATGCTTTTGCAATAAAGCCATTGGAACGGGTTTCAAATGAACACCCCTAATATACTCAACCAGCTTTTTAATGTACAGCCAACCAGCTCTATAATAGACAGTCAATCAGCTCTAAAATGTATAGTCAATCAGCTCCATAATGTACAGTCAAGCAGCTCTTTAGTAGACAGTCAATCAGCTCTATAATGTACAGTCAACCAGCTCTATAACCTAGTCAACCAGCTCAATAATATACAGTCAATCAGCTCTATATGTACAATCATCCAGGTCTATAATGTATAGTCAAGCAGGTCTACAATGTAAAGTCAAACACATCTATAATGTAGTCAAGCAATTCTATAATTTACAGTCAATCAGTTATATAATGTACAGTCAATCAGCACTATAATGTACAGTCAATCAGCTCTATAATGTAGTCAATCAACTCTATAATGTACAGTCAATCAGCTCTATAATGTACAGTCAATCAGCTCTATAATGTACAGTCAATCAGCTCTATAATGTACAGTCAATCAGCACTATAATGTACAGTCAATCAGCTCTATAATGTAGTCAATCAACTCTATAATGTACAGCCAATCAGCTCTATAATGTACAGTCAATCAGCTCTATAATGTACAGTCAATCAACTCTATAATGTACAGCCAATCAGCTCTATAATGTACAGTCAATCAACTCTATAATGTACAGTCAATCAGCTCTATAATGTACAGCCAATCAGCTCTATAATGTACAGTCAATCAGCTCTATAATGTACAGTCAATCAGCTTTATAATGTACAGTCAATCAGCTCTATAATGTACAGTCAATCAGCAAAACACACACAAGGAGAATGAATCAGCTCTTTATTTTGTTGTACAATTTAAATATGACGAATATGTGCATCTCTGAGTATAAAATTCTGAACAAGGAAAACTGTCATTATCTATGTACAGGTTTATGCATTATGTGCATGATAAACACAGTCTAAATTGACACGTTGGCTAACTGTGCCATCTATATACAAGAAAATAACAACAAATGACTCAAGTTGATTACAGAAACTGTAACAACAGCATTTTGTATAATTCATCTAGAGCTCAACATATTCACAGAAGTGTACATCTGAGTTAAATTTTGTACCAAAAACAGGAAATAGATTGTACACAATCTTCGATAATAATATAATCAACAAAATTGTTTACAAATTCAGAAGAAAAAAACAAGCTAAACACTGTTACAAATGTTACATCTGCAGAAAATTATGCAACAGAAACAATGGTAAATAGATTAAACCAGCCATATTGACAAAAAATGATAACAAAACTTGTGCTATAGACAGCCATTGTTAACAACAGAGCTAGAGACGGCAAATGTTAACACTAATGCTGTAAACAGCAACATAGACAGCAAATGTTAATACATAGCTATAAACAGCAACACCAAAGCTATAGACAGCGAATGTTAACACCAGAATTACAGACAGAAAATGTCAACATTACCACTATGAACGGCAACATTAGAGCTATTGACAGCCAATGATAATACAACTGCTAAAAACAGAAACACCAGAGCTACAGAGAGCATGTTAACAAATAGTAACACTACAGACATAGAAAATAAATAACACTACAGCTATAAACAGCAACATGAGAGCTGTTGACAGCAAATGTTGACACAATAGTTATAAATAGTAATGCCAGAGCTACAGATAGCAAATTGTTATATCACAGCTAAAGGCATCAACTGATATAAGCCAGAGCTCAAGTCATCAGATGACAAAACCAGAGCCTCAAGACATCAAATGATAAAACCAGAGTACAGATAACCACTAATAACAAAAACAAAACTACACACTGTGACTGACAAAGCTAGAGCTACAGACAACAAATGACAAAACCAGAACTACAGATATAATATGCAATAAATCAGACACCCAAGACATCATTTAAATACACATATCAATCTGTGATCAGCTCTATTGATCTCCAGAAATGGAATGCATATTGTCACGCACGTGAGTAGCACCTACTGTGCTCGGTGGTAAACAACCAACTGACCATGTATGACCAAGGTTAATAATCAAACTATACAAACAATCAAACTCATAAGGTGTACACAAAATCAACCTGATGAGGTGTACAAACAATCAAACTAATGAGGTGTACAAACAATCAACCTGATGAGGTGTACAAACAATCAACTTGATTAAATGTACAAACAATCAACTTGATTAAAAGTACAAACAATCAACCTGATGAGATGTACAAACAATCAACCTGGTGAGATGTACAAACAATCAACCTGGTGAGATGTACAAACAATCAACCTGGTGAGATATACAATCAACCAACCTGGTGAGATGTACAAACAATCAACCTGATGAGATGTGCCATTTGTAAACGCTACCATGAGTTTTGTCAAGCTGTTGATATATATCCTCGTGTTGTGCTCAAAAACATGTCATTCCTCAAAGTGTGCTGTTCTTCAATCTGTCAATCCATACAGCCTGATTTCTCACTATCACTGAATCCATACAGCTTGATTTCTCACTATCAGTCAACACACACAGCAAGATTTCTCACTATCAGTCAACCCTTACAGCCTAATTTCTCACCATCAGTCAAGACATAAAGCACAATTTCTCACTATCTGTCAATCCATACAGCAAGATTTCTCACTATCTGTCAATTCAATCCAGGACATCAATGAGCTGAGATGAACACACGCCTGCAGTGAGAATCACGACCTCCTATGGGACTCCAGACAGGCAAGACCATCCTAAATTCAAGTCCAAGAACCTTGTCCCATCTGGAGCCATATATATAGTGTTTGTATAGACCGTTCAGCTCTACAGGTCAATGGCGTCACACCAGCCACTTTTACTTTCCAGAACATTACCTGGCACTCATTTTAAGGCTATGTCGATCTGGGAGACCAGGTTCATTTTAAAGAAAAAACAACTCCCCAGCTCAATAGGAATTCAAATGTAAACCCCCCGCCTGGTACACAGGGTGCTAGCTGAGCCTCCAGTCACAAGTTAGTCGCATATCCTTTACAGGACGTAGCAGTCAACATAAGCATTTTTATCACTTTGTGATTCCTGAGCAAGTTTACATTCAGTAGTTTGCAACTGCTTTCTGAACTGGCACTCACACCATTGTAAGGAAACTAGGACATGATGGTCTCTTCGAAATTGCCAGCAGCTGTGCTTCAAACATGGTATGCGTGATTACAAACACAATGGAATATTGACTGAGTAATGTCTTTGTTGCCGGCTTCATGGCTTAGAGGTTATGACTTTTCTCCGTAATCCCGTATCTCTCGTCGATAACGTGATGATGGTGAGAATCAGCAGTGGTTCGAATCGCATCAGTAACTTACGGGGTATTGAGCCGGCCGCTCAGAAATCAATGGCAAACTACTGAGCGTAATCTTGCCAAGAAATCAACATACAGCTGAAAGATGCTGGTGTTGACAATGATGTCCTGTAAAAAGGATATGCCAACAAAAAAAAAATGTCTTTGTTGACTTCTCTCACGCAATGGGATTATTGTCTGAGTAATTTGTTGACTTCTGTCACACAATGGAATATTGACTGAGTAATTGTATTTGTTGACTTCTCTCACACAATGGGATTATTGTCTGAGTAATTTGCTGCCTTCTGTCACACAATGGAATATTGACTGAGTAATTGTCTTTGTTGACTTCTATCACACAATGGGATTATTGTCTGAGTAATTTGTTGACTTCTGTCACACAATGGAATATTGACTGAGTAATTGTATTTGTTGACTTCTATCACACAATGGGATTATTGTCTGAGTAATTTGTTGCCTTCTGTCACACAATGGAATATTGACTGAGTAATTGTCTTTGTTGACTTCTATCACACAATAGGATTATTGTCTGAGTAATTTGTTGCCTTCTGTCACACAATGGAATATTGACTGAGTAATTGTCTTTGTTGACTTCTGCTACAGTTCTTTTTATTTCCGTGTTATCTACATTGTTTTCTTTATGTCACACAGTAACTCATTTTCTACCGTTTTCTTTTAGTCACATAATTATTTCATTTCAGCAAAACTATTTTTATTCCAGTGACTATTTTCCTAAGTAACCTACTGATTTCTCTTAAATATCGCAATCTTTTCTAATTGAGTTGTAATGTTCTCTGTGCAAGTTGCAGTTCTCTCAGTCACATATGGCTTCTACTCTATGTAGACTGTTTTTCTGTCACCCCTGGACCCTACTCTTCAAAATATTCACTGTTCTGTCTTTGTTTCGTTCATTCGTTCCCCTCTACTCCTTACGTTGTAGTTTCATTTCTGAGTGAATTTCAATGTTTTTCTCTCTAATTGCTTCTATTCTTTGTCAAATATACTATTTTTCTCTCAGTTACACATTAGTCCATTCTACACGTGAAACATCAATGAAGTAATATTCAATTATTTTCATGCATCGGTTTGTGACAATCAACCTGTTATAACATGACTCATTTGTAATATTACAGTACATTTACAGATCTTGAATTCAGCATTTAAACTCCAGCTCACCTCTGACATACCAGCTAAGCCTTCAAAAAATGCATGACGAAATATCACTGAAAAATAAGCCACATGTTTCTGACAAAACATAAAATATATACAAGATAGAAGTTTTCCAAAATTTAATTAACGGATCACATTGTTTAACGAACTGTTCTTTTCTAGCTAAGACACCATAAGGCACTGAAATGTTCTGCACCACTTTGCAGTTTACATTGGTTTGTCAATCATGTGTCTCCTCTACATTACATTCTACTTACTTTCACTGTGGTTCATCTTCTGTATTTCTATAGCCATCTCAATTTGTAATTGTTCTATTATTCTGATAACCCTATGTGAATTACAATGTGTTTTAACTACGTGATTTGTAACTGTGTACTGTAAGTTATAGCTGCAGATGATCTCTTTCTGTGCAAACTGCAACATCAGATCTGTTCATTGATTTCCCCTGGGTACTGGGTTTACTTACGCAAAATCAACACCTGTGAGATGTGATGCTTGAGGAGAGCTGCCAACTTAATTATCCAAGACTGAATAAGAAATGATGTCATCAGACAGACAGTGGGATCAACCCCTTGTGCCACATATTTTGAAAGACAGAAGATCAAATGGTTTCGCCATCTCTATAGAATGCAACACCGTCAACTACCAGCACTGGCTGTGCATCAAAGAACATCTGCTAGGAGAGCAAGAGGACACCTGAGAAGAAGATGGATTGATGACATATGTGATGTGCTGAGTCATGATCTGGCTTCATCTGCACACTCCACTGTTTCGGGCCTTAAGAGGAGGGATGGAGGGAAAGAAGAGCTCTATAGTACAGTCCCTGTGATGATGGTACTTTTTACTAGGTCTGAAGACAAATCTCTAACACCAACCTCACTCTCACAGATGCATGAAGCATTTTCAGAGCATGGACAACTGAGCATCAATGGACTTTTCAGTGCTCAATCTCAGTCTCCCAGAGGTTACACAACCAACAAACCAACCATTTGTTCATTTGTAATCCAACTATTTTACCCAGAGTTATCTCATCTCTAAGAAACTGATTTCAAAGACACTAGCATAATAATGACATGCAGCTTGATGCGTAAAACTTAGATTTGTAAAAACGTGTCTGACAGTGCCTGTCAAAGGAAACCTGATGGACCCTCTCCCATGCCTTGAGGGGTACTGGCTATGGTGCTAGCCCTACATTTCTATACTGGTTTCTCATCCTTGACTTGGGGATCAAATTACCAGTACTTCAGAAGTCGGAGTGGGATCGCCTGATGGTAAGGAACACTGGTAATAGGGAAAACTAATCCACACGCAAAGATCAATCCAGTGTGGACCTCGCTCGAGTTCAAAGCATGTAACAGGGGAAAAAATAACACCAATCAGCACTCAATGGGTGATGAGGTCATTCAAGCCGGCCACCTCTACTTCCCACAACATGTCCCGTACCCATGTTAGGCTGTATTGACCTGCGAGTCCAATGTAGAAACAAATCCCACCAGGCTGGCAGGCAAGCATGCTGGCTACTGGACCACTGCGGTTGCCTGTGTACAGCCTGTATCATATCATGTTTTCTGTACTTTACCTCAAACATACTATAACATTATCTGTACTTTTACATCTAACATATTATAATGCTATATGTACTTTTATATCTAATATAATATTGTACAATAATTTAATATATTATCATATTACCTGTATATTTCTATACCATACCATATTGCCAGTGCATCTATGTAGTATATAATATATGATATATTATCAGTACATTTACATCATATACAATATCTTCTGCTTTTTAACACTGAGATAACTTAAGCCTTGTGTTTAATCTCCAAGACCCTTTCAGTATAGGGCTCATGTATGAAATAACGAGAATTATGATCATGTTACAGTTGCCAGATTCACATTTTACAGAATAATTCCCAACTGCAAATTACAAACCTCACACACATGACGTGGTTACACAAATTTCACTAACAAAATTCTGAAGTTGTCTTGTCTGTAAATCATGCACTGCTGGTGAGTAGCAAACAAAAGCTGTATAAAAACACAACTACAGCAGGAAAGCTGTAAAATGACTGCTGACAATCCCCCTAGATAATGACAAACTGGGACCCTCCATGGTGAAGTGGTTACGTCACCTGCCTCATCCTCTGTAGGTTATGGTTTGATTCCAAACTCCATCATTCAGTTCGTGAATGCATTTTTCTCTGAGAATTCTGGGGGTTGTCGCTGGAGCTAGAGAGTCCACAGCTTTGTGTGATGGTTTCGGCAGGCTGCCCTCTGGACAGATACCGAGCCATATGGGATATATCTGTTGCAATGAAGTTGATTCCCCTTGCCCTTTAAACCCGTTTATTTACCAACCATTTAAATTTACAAAATGAGATTAACAAAACAAATGCACAGTGATATAAGCATATAGCAAACACAGGAACTAACACACAAAACAAGACATGGAAAGATGTATGGATTCCTGGCAAATTAAAGATGCTTGCATAAATTTGACAAAAGCAGCAACTCATATCATATACTGAACAATCACTACAAGCGAGCAATAATAATTTCCTCAATTCACACTATACGGCCGGCTCCGTGACCAAGGAGTTATGGGCACAGTTCGTGATCCTGCATTACCACGTTCAAAACACAGCTGCACACGATTTGCCAGCAGACCTCATTGCATTGCTTCTTTACTAAATTTTATGGGTGCCAGTCGTTCAGAAAGCAATGGCAAACTACTGAACATAAACTTGCCAAGAGATTACAACAGCAAAAAAAATGCTGGTGTTGACTGTAAAGGATATGCAACTAACTTTTTAAACACACTATACGAAGGAGAATCATCACACATTCACTGTCTAAATGTACTATAACTGGCGTAAGTGACCGCATGGCACAGCAGTTAGGATACTTCCTCATTCGGGAGACCCAGCTTCTTCTTCTGCCCTTTATCCCCCACTGGAACATTGGCCCTCCACCAATCCACAGCAAGCCATCCTATTTTGTGCTGTGTCTTTCAGCTTCCTCCATGGTCTCCCCAAGTTATTCTTCTGTGTCTTTAATTCTCATCTCCATGTGTTTTTAGCTTTACATCTTTGTATGTGTGTTCACTCACTTTGAACTCAAGCAAAGTCCATACACCTGTTACAGCTTCTAGTGCACTGGACTGGTTTTTGCATGTGGATTAGTTTTCCCTTTTACCGGTGTCCCTCAATTCCTTGTAAGGTAAAGGAGGTGGCATAACAATCTACTGAAGATAGAATAGCAAATCTCAGCCTGTACACTGCATGCTGAACTGCTCTAGGACAAGCACCCTTTAAACCTCAGCAGTCCAAATCTCCTCCTGGGCAACAACAGCAATAGTAAAATATGCTGAGATTTGTTATTTATAGATTTCTGGTTGTAGCCAGGAAGGTAGTAACAGGCTTTGTGTATTCAGCCTCTCTGAAAGTCATGTACACGTGATCTATACTGTGGAGGTTACCTCTCTTGCTTGGCTGCAAGCAGTTCTGGGACCTGAAAGCGTTGATTGTGGATTGGGAAAAGGGACATGATTTGCCAGGGGCTGCATACTACACAGCTCAAGCATAGCCTCTAGAGCACTCGCATGGGCAGCAGAACAGGAAATCACACCCATCTTAATCATATCTAACTGCATGAACATACTGCAGAAATTGCAACCGACGGCTTCCACTCTAAATGGATAGATAGCATTTGGAAGTCGCACCTCACATCAATCACATGGATGTAAAGAATTAGCGAACGTTCAGACCAGCTGGCAAATAATGCACCAACACAAACAGGAAGAAGCATGGGCAGGGCTGATATAATCAGTGCAGTACGAACACATATGACAGATACTGACAAGACACAGATGAAATGGGAGTAAATTCTGGTCAAGTATGTCAATGCCACCTTCAGGGGAATGATGAGATACCATAACCAACTTCTCATTGGAACAGTGAGGAGAAATACATTGGGATGGCTGCTACATCAGATGACTGAGCATTCGACGTTAACATAACACAGCTCAAGCAATAATGACCAACTGTACAGGTTAGAACTGTAGCTAACAGTCCCTCTACTTACCATGGGTTCGAACCCAGGTCCAGGATCCTAACCCTTCAACCACCTGCGCTTCTATTTATTGGTTTAGTTGCATGTCCTTTACATGATGTCACAATCAACCCCAGTATTTTTGGTTGGCTGTGATTTACTAGGCAATTTTTACGACAGTAGTTTGCCATTGCACTTTAAATGACCGACACCTCATAATACAAACATCAACATAAAGCGATATCATTCCAAAACGTCAGCAGCTGATTTCAAACCCTTAATTCGGTATGTCAGGGAATTGTAAAATATGTTCACTGCCCGCAAGCCACAGTGCCAGCACATTTATTGGTTACTCATAGAAAAGCGTAATGCCATTCTGCTGGAAGTGTGCATAAGTCTACATGTCACAGTTTGCTTGGCACAGCATAAGCTTGGCATGGTACATGCATGGAATCTTGTTGCTTGTAGGAAGATGTGCAAATGGACGTACAAAAACACAGCAACAGTCACAGCTAACAAATTCAAGCAACAGCCATAGTTAACAAATTCAAACTTCTAGAGAGTTCAACCGGTAATTTCAACATGTAATATACAGTATAGTAATTTCATATAGAAATAATATATATTCCATAGCATACAATATTTTCCTACAGACATGATATATGTTCTACAGAATATAATAATTTCCCAAAGATATATGTTCTACGGTATAAAATAATTTCCTAGAGACATATGTTCTATAGAATAAAGTAATTTCCCAAAGACGTAACATATGTTCTATACAATACAGTAATTTCCTACAAACATAATATATGTTGTACAGAATAAAATAATTTCCTAAAGGCATAATACATAAAATAGTAATTTTCTACAGACATAATATATGTTCTATAGAATATAGTATTTTCCTTAAATTAAAAACATAATATATTAAATGTCCTAAAGAAGGCAGAATTGATACCACAAGCAACAGAAAAACAGTTATCAAACAGTCTTCTCAAGGCCATAGTTGCATAACAGTTTAAATAAATCATTATGCCTTCATCTCGGTCATTTTTCTTATTTCCTACCAGGGGCCAAGAGTAATTCAGGTAATTTTTGTTCAAGGAATTTGTCAAAAGAGTTCTACGAACAGGTGATCTCAATTTATTATATTTTAACGACTGCCATTATATGTGTAGGGAAGAGTTCTGACCCACTCACTAGAAGTGTTCACATGGAAACAAAGAAGGCGCACTATTGGTTCGATATTCACAAACTATGAAATAATGTTTCTTATTTTGAGTGTGTAATCCCAAAGAAAAGGACAGCAATGTCCTTGAAACAGCTGCTCTTTCTTCTTCTTGAAAGTGCATGTTGCATGGGAACTCATCATGTTCCTCTTGTAGCTTGCGGTGTCGAGATGAAGTATAAACATCGTGAGGTGCCCGATCATGCATCGATATTCCCATGGACTCTGCCATTCCCTCCGTTGAACGTTTACGTGGTCAGCCTCTTCCTCTGTTTCCATCTGGTCTGTACATCATTACTTGATGTGGTATGCTGTTCAATGGTAACCTACTTGCATGGCCAAACCATTTGACTTGCTGATTTCTAGTAAAATCTAGTGCTGCTATAACCCCCACTTTAGTCCTGATTTCTTCATTTCTGATCTTATCTCTTCTTGATATGTTGAGTATTCTTCTCAGGAATCTCATTTCTGTTGTTGTGATTTTTCTTTTCTCTTTTTCTGTCATTGTCCAGGTTTGGCATTGGTAGCATAGAGTTGGTAGGAAGATTGTGTTGTAAAGTGCTTTCTTAGTAGTTATTGATACATGTTTGTTTTTTTAGTATTGGAGCCATTTGTCCAATGAGTTGGTCTGACTTATTGCATCTATTTTCAATCTCGTCTTCTGATCTGCCATTTGATGATACTATACTTCCTAGGTACTTGAAACTCTTTACTTGTTTCAAGGGATGTTCGTTTAGGTGAATTGTTAAAGATTGAGTCTAACAAGTGAACTGTGATGACAATGACATTCTGCAAAGGTCATGCTACCATGATGATGATGATGGTGATGATAACATCAACAGTGTTTTTTTAAATACATTTGTTAAAATTTGAAACTATATGAAAACTCACATCAAAGCAAAACCTGCATATGAAATAAGAAAACGTGCCTACGAGAGACTTTATATCGGATTTGTGAATAAAGCTTTTCATAAAGGATTAAACACCACCTGCCCAGACAGTCATCATGTGGTGCCCCGGCTAGGATCTACATTTCACCTCTAACAGATATAAATCCTTTGGCCCTTCAGGGATTAGAACCCACATCCCACAATAATGAGATGAGGATCCTAATATTTTGGCCACCTGCTATTCCACACTATTTGTATTTCCTCTCATATTGTGCATTAAAAGTGGCTTAAAAGTTGACAGGGTCAACTTCATTGCACAGGGTTTTTATCCCATATGGCTCAGTCTGTCCGCATTGCAGAAAGTGTCGCACACAGCACGAACTCCGTAGCTCCGGCGATAACCCACAGGAGTCTCCGAAAAAAAATGCACTCGTGAAACGAAGGACGCTGCCCGGATTCAAACCCACAACTTAAGGAGCCTGAGTCAAACAGCTTGACCACTTCGCCACGGAGACTCCATTGTGCATACTGCATTCTTGCACATCTTTCCTGATCTTCTACCCAACGGTGCAGAGAATGTGTATTTTACTAGAATAGATGGTGAGACATCAGATTGGTTTGACATCAAGCAAGGAGTCCGTCAGGGCAAGTCAAACGGCCTATCTTCAAATGCTGAGAAATCCTGCCGAAATGCATTAAACAAACAGCCTTCATTACTTATACCTGGAAGTATATAAAACGTTAAGTTGCTACTATCTACTTTTCTCTGGTTCCTATTATAGTCAATGACATGTGACATTAGTGATCATATCTGTTCTCACTATTTTGTCTTGTGTTTGTATTGAATAAATTGTTTACAGACTTTTTAAAAGCCATTTGCCATTGCTTTCATTCTTGTCAGTGACCTTACAGGTCAGTGACCATAGCCTGCCAACAAAAGACTTGAAACCATAACCAACAACTATGTGTCAGCTGCTCCATATCTTCATCCACATACTGTTCACATGGTTTCATGTCACAATTAAAAGTTCAAGCCGCAGGCAAAAATTTACTGGCTCCATGGCGACTAGATGCCCTAGATTTTTCTATCACTGGACTTGTTCATTTTTGTTTATGGCCTTAGGATATGTTTTTTACTAACGAGATTTCAAGTTATTATTTTACTACCCACTTTACTTGAATATAAAAAAAAATAGTATAAAATACTGAGAAAACTGCCTAAACACATGGTCCAGTAATAACTACTTATTACTGTAGAATACAAGTGGGCGTGTTAGCGAAGTTGACAAGCTGTGCTGATAATGCCATGAGCATGGTCAGACAAGGGTTCAACATCTGCTGCAATCATCACCTGCTAAGTGAGTGAAAGGCTGGCCACCTACCTTCCTGGGCATTCATATCTACAAATCGTGATGGCCCTATCACATCACAAACCCATGGCAGGCAACTGCCTCGGGACCAATTGTGTTATTATGACTTTCAGATATGCATTTTGCTATCAGCATTCCATGTTTATGTCACTAACCACTTCACTTGAATATTAAGCAAAATATATTCAAATACCAAGAAATACTGTCTAAACACATGATTATATTATAACTGTTATATTATTATAGTCAATATTATAGATAGAACCTAGATCATGTGTAGCAGGCACATTGCTTTAACTGTTAGGATGTTATGCTGACAATGCCATTAGCATGATCAGAAAATGGTACGGTGTCAGCTTCCATTGCTCAATATCACAAGGAAAATCTGGCCACCTACTTCTCTGTGCACTAAAACCCACAAACATGTGACGCCTCTAAAATATCACATACCAACAGCAGGTTCCTGTTAAGAGACCTGTTTCTTTTTTATTTCTTTGTAGATCATGTGTAATTTATTAACAATTTTATTCAGGTAGCAAATGAAAAGAGAGGCAGGGGAAGACCAAGAGAAAAGATGCTGGACAGTCTGACATCGTGGCACAGGGGAACATCAATATCAGAAATGATTGGCAGTATGCGAGACATAGGGCTGCGGACAGACATGATCACCACACCAACTCCACACAGCATTGACGATAAGAAAATCAAATGAGAGAGCTCTGAAATGCTGAGAAATCCTGCCTCCTAAATGCATAGTCCAGCCATTATTACTTCTACCATAGGACGTCGAGCACATGGTATTATACTAACAGTTTCATGTTATTTAATTAACAACCTTACTCAAATAAACTATCTTCAAATACTGAGAAATATTGCCTCGATGAATAACCCAGTCAACATTTACTTGTGCTGACTGAGAAAATGTGCTGTAAAGTCATATTTATCCGTCAGCAGTTTCCCACACAGATTGCAGCACCGAACATCCATCTTGTCATGCATGCTTCGATGAAGATAATACATGGCCGGGTCGTGGAATACAATACAGCAAAAGTCACATGACTTCACATCATCCCTAGTCATGAGGTGTTTTAAGATATCATCGGCTGTGAAATCTACCAAGGAAATGCGGTTGTTGGTGCGTACTAGCCCAGACATGGTTAAACCGGAATTCACCATGGCTGAAGTGGAATGTAGGCGGTTGTTGCCGGCGATGTTGTTGATGAAGTTGCTGATTTGGTGGCTTTTTGATGTGCCTATCATCAAACTATGGTTCAGTGCCTGTTTTTGGAAATCGTTTAGTTCAGTGAGGCTTGACGTAAATTTATCTAACTCTTCCGATGAGAAGTCTAAAATGTTTGTGTTTGTATAGTCAGCATTTCCTTTTTCATTAACAACTTTATCATTTCCCAAGTCAGTGTCTTCAATGCTCTCATCAATAATATTACTTTCAACATCTTTCCCCCCTAACCTCCGAACAAACTCCGGCTTTCTCCTCTTCCTCACCCCATCACTCTCTCCAGAATGATTAACGCCATTAGCTCCCCTTATCACAGAGTTCATAATCCCATCTGGTACCGCATCCTGTGGTTCTGTTTTTATCTCCGCTAACAGCCCTCCTTTCATCTTCAACTCCATCAACTGTGCAGCTGCATCCAGAGACTCTTGATTGGCAGTTTCAACGTTATAAGATCCACTGTTCATCAGACCAACCATGGATAAACTGCTCAAATTATCTCCCTTAAAATCATTGGGGAAATTCCGGCCTTCTTTCACCACATGCTGAAGTATGTGAGCCTCCAGTCGAGGCCGCCTGCAAAACCCCATGCCACAAAAGTTGCAGAAAAAAGGCTTCTCTCCGGTGTGCACACGTTTATGAACTGCCAGGTGTGAAGACTGAGCAAATCTTTTATTGCATATATGACAGGAGTATGGTTTCTCACCCGTATGAATACGTTTATGAATAATCAAGTGGGCTTTCTGGATGAATCTCTTGTTACATATATGGCAAATGTACGGTCGATCTCTTGTGGAGTAACGTCCATTGCCTCCTCCAGATGTGTCAATGTTCTCCAAAGACAACAAACCGGAGTTGTCAGCATCTTGAGATAAATACTCCATGGAGTTAGGATCCAGTTCTATAGTGTCGTCTTGACTGTCTGACAAGGACAGCCCATTTTCAGACATCTCACACGGAAAAAGACAAGATCCTGCAACTTGAGCTGTTTCCAAGTCCCAGGATATTCTCCTGGGTGTCTTGTTTCTCTTGTATCACAGCCTGAAACAAACTGTCACAGTTTAAAGTTAGCAGTGACAATACTCATGTTTATATCTAATAAAGTAAAGTTTACAACAATAAAGTTAAGTTTACAACAATAAAGTCAAGTTTATAACAAATAAAGTAATGTTTATGACAATAAAGTAAAGTTTATAACAAAAATTAGTTGCATATCCTTTACATTGCATCACTGTCAATCTTAGCATTTGTTTGGCAGTTTATGGTTTCTTGGCAAGTTTACGTTCAGTAGTTTGCCATTGCTTTCTGAACAACCAGCACTCATGTGTGTTGTTTGTCCATCAAGAATTACGATGACCATTCATTTCATCCAGTGGGGTTGAAAGTATGGAGCCGTGAGTTCTAAGATGGCTGATAAGGCCTATTTTGGCTCGAAATGTTCTTTGACAATGTGGACAAAGAATGCTTGACGTTTCTGGAGGAGGATTTTCTGCAGTGGTTTTTCTGTTCTGTCTTTTCTTCACAGCTCTTGCAGTCCTGGTTGCCTCACAAGTGACTGCACCCTTGCGTAATGATGCACGCCACGAATTTCAGTCTCTGGCTGCAGTCTCCCAGGTGTCATGATGAATTCCAAAAGCATTCAGTGAGATTTTCAGAGTGTCTTTAAAGCGTTTCCTCTGGCCGCTCTGGGAGCGTTTACCACAACGCAACTCGCCGTAAAAAATTCGTTTAGGGAGCCTGTGATCTGGCATGCGAGTCAAGTGACCAGCTCAGCGAATCTGATTCTTCATTAGTAGAGTGTCGATACTGGGCATGGACGCTCTTTCTAGGACTTCAGTGTCTGGGATCTTGTCTTGTCATTTAATCTTCAGTAACTTCCTAAGGCAGACTGTGTGGAAGTGGTATAATTTCCTAGCGTGTCGCTGATAAACAGTCCAGGTTTCACAAGCATATAGCAGTGTGGATAATACAACTGCTTTGTAGACTTTCAGCTTTGTTTGCAGGCTTATTCCATTTCTATCCCATACATTCTTGTACAGTCTGCTAAAGGCTGCGCTGGCCTTGGAGATTCTTGCATTCACTTCGTCATCAATTGTGGCAGCTTGTGACACAGTGCTGCCAAGATGGTGAATTTGTCCACAACACTTAGTCTATGACCATTCACTTTGATATTCGGCACAGTGCGATTATTCCCTGGAGCTGGCTGGTACATAACTACAGTCTTCTCCAAGTTGATATTGAGCCCAAAGTTGGCACAGGCATGTGAGAAAGCTGAAACATTATGTTGCATGTCTGCCTCTGAGTTGGCATATAGAGCGCAATCATCAGCAAACAGGAGCTCTCTGACGGTGTCGCTATCAATTTTGGTTTTAGCTTTCAGCCTTCTAAGATTGAATAACTTTCCATCCATGCGGTAGTTGATGTCTATTCCAATGTCGTTGTTCTCGAAGGCATTAGTCAACATAGCTGAAAACATGAGGCTGAACAGTGTTGGTGCCAGGACACATCCTTACTTCTCCCCATTGGTGACAGGAAAGGGCTCAGACAGTTCACCATTTTCCTGTACTCTTGCCTGCATGCCATCATGAAATAGCCGCACTATTTGGACAAACTTTCGTGGACAGCCATATTTTGCCAAATTCTTCCAGTCCTTCTCTGCTGACTGTATCAAAAGCCTTGGTAAGGTCAATGAAAGTGGAAAACATTTCGCAGTTCTGTTCCTGACATTTCTCTTGCAGCTGCAAGCTTGCAGCAAAAATCATGTCACCAGTTCCACGTTCTTTTCTGAAGCCACACTGGCTCTCGGGAAGAAGACCTTGATCGAGATGGGCCGTGAGGCGATTGAGAAGAATTTTGGCGAGTATCTTCCCTGCAATTGAAAGCAAGGAGATGCCTCGGTGGTTGTCACAGGATTGCCGGTTTCCTTTTCAAGCACTCATACTAGTTTATAAAAACCAACGTGTGGCAGTCTCCTGCCAAAATGCCCACAGCTGTGTTTCGAAGATGGTATGTAGGATTACAAATTGTATCCTTCACCAGAAAGTCAGTTTTATAACAAATAAAGTAAAGTTTATCAAACAAAGTTAAAAGAATAAAGTAAAGTAGCCTTTTACACTACTTAAGCAAATGAAACCATGTTTTTATAAACCAACCAGCACTCAGTGGGCGGTGGGGTCAGTATAATGTTGGCTGCCTTGACTTCCCAAGACATTTCCCAGTATCTGTTTTAAACCATGGTCTCCTGCGTGACAGGCGAAAATACTAAACATTATGCTGCTGAGGACGCTATATTAGCTAAACAAAAACTAATAATATAGTCAAACACATGTCCCAATGACGTCATGTACGTCACGTGACCAGTCACAATTGCGAATAACGCTCACTATTATTCGCAATTCGATTGCGATTAATCACTTCGATAAGATCGTAATGAGCATTATTTAACTGATTCAGTCATTCAGAGCCGAAGGATAATACATCGCCAAATGTGACATCCCAATTGGACAGGACGATATATCATTATATTAGGGTCTTTGTGTTATTTGTTTCATTTCGTGGCATCTTCCACAATTTTAATGTTAAGTGAATGGAGCTTTATATTACAATACTTTTCAATTTGATTGTGCACCACGTGGTTGGTCCAAACCTACTTTTTGTTCAGCACTGAATTAGTTCATGTTTACAATTAAGCTGATTATGTCTTTCAAGAATTTTAAGTGCAATTATGATTATGCATATATTACTAAATATATATTATGAAATTAGGGAGAGCTCAGAGGCAATGGAGATGTGGTTTCTGCGATGAATGCTGCAAATACCTTGAACTGCCTGAGTAACTAACAATAATTACCTGGAAGAGACTGATGAAAGCATAACATTATATATATATATCTATAAGAAAGGGACAAACAGCATTCTTTGGTCATATAATGAAAAGAGAGGTATTGGAGAACATGGTATAGACTGACATGATCAGTGGGAGACGTGACAAAGGCAGACAGAGAGATATGATGCTGGGTGGCCTAAGATGATGGCATGGAGGAATATCATCAACAGATCAAATCTAGAACACTAAGGACCGAAATATGTGGACAGACATGAACATTTATGCCATTTAGCAGGGCACATGATGATGAAGATGATAACATTATTATTACTTGTACAATTACTACAGAGTGAAGGCTTTCATGGCATGGTCTCATCAAAGATGTGAAGAAACACCACAGAGAGTTGTTAAAGTTAGTTGCATATCCTTTACAGGATGTCACAGCCAACACCACCATTTTTTGCTGTTGTGATCTTTTGGCAAGTTCACATTCAGTAGTTTGCCATTGCTTTCTGAATAACCGGCACCCATACCATTTCATAAAAAAACTATCACAGGGCAGTCTGCTACCAAATTGCCCACAGCTGTGTTTCAAACGTGACCACTGAGAGTACTAGAATGAAAATACTGAAAAAAAGAGAAGGGGTAAGATCAAGAAAGACATATGTAAAACATGCAGGCACAGATCTATAAATGCAGATATACATGGAATTAAAGACACTGGCACAAGACAGCCAACCAAGGAATGGATTCATTAGGAAACTCTATGATCAGCCCAATGACAGAAATACTTGAAGATAATAGTCTGAAACAAACCAGCGTATTTAAATATTTGGGCATGTTCTTATTCACCGTCTTCTTCTTTCCTTTGCATGAAATAAATATCTGCAATCTAGTCTCTTGTATAAACTTTACATTTCCAATTACTCAAACAAGATATCATATAAAAAGATGTCCTTTATACTGCAAACAAATTACAAATAAACTAAAACATTCATTAACTGGTTTATGTGCAGAACAGAAAGACTAAAATGGCACGACAGAATCAATCATGTGGAGCTTAAGGAGAGAACTAGACAGACTCCAGCGAATCAAGAGGTAAGGGAAGGACACTGGTGCTGGACAGGATGCACAGTTAAAAATCTGACAATAGTAAAATAAGTCCTGTCACTTGGAACCCACAAGGCAAATGAAATGAGAGGGAAACTTTAAAACAAAACATGAAGAGAACTAGAGACAGAAATAAATAATATGAATAGGACATGGTGTGAGCTGCAGGAGATAGCAACAGATAGAATGGTTTCATGTGAGCTGCAGGAGATAGCAACAGATAGAATGGTTTAATGTGAGCTGGTTGCGAGTATATGCTCAAGTAGGGAATAAGGGCAGAAAAAGACAAAAGTATTTTATTTAATTAGAGAAAACACGCTGAATAGTATTCCTATTTCTCACTGAAAACTGAAACTATTTTTTCTGATGATGACCTTTTATTAAATCACAAAGTACTTCAAAAATGCCTGAATAACTTGATGTTCCTTAATTTATTTTTGTTTCATGACATTTCTACATTCCCTAAACTCTCACAGAACTGTGTGCACTATTTGTGCATCTTCTTCTTCTGTTTTTGTTCGCTTTAAATGTGTGTTTCTGCAATGTTGATTGTGTACCAGGGCATACTGTTTAAAAACCTTAACTTGTCAACTTGTATAGGAAAACCTTAATTTCTTTGCTTGTCTCATTTTCATCTGTGTCAGGGCAAACAGGAGGTTTGTATATTTGCTGTAACTGTCCTTGTCTGTAAACTATATTTTGATTTCCCTTTTTATATTTTGTTTTATCAGCATCATGTGCCGTGCCGATAAGCGTGGGCGGTCATGTTTTGCCATCTCACATGATCATCCGAATCATGGATCAGCTCTGTGTATGTAGGTCAGCATGGCCGAATGGATAAGAATGCGTGTTCTTAAACATCTGGTGTGCTGATGCATAGGTAAGCAGTTCAACCCCTACACCGGACAGTTGGACTAAAATGTTGACCTGTCGTCTTTGACTTGGGGCTGGAAATTACAAGTACCTCTGAAGTAGGAGTGGATTCGCCTGATGTCAAGGAACACTATTAATAGGGAAAGCTAATCCACATGCAAAATTAAGTCCAGCACTACTAGAAGTAGTGTGAATGGACTATGTTTGAGTTAAAGTGAGAGAGCGCAAAAATAAAAAAGCTCTATATATTTTGTTTTGTATATTTTGTTTACTTAACTCATTAACTTCCACAAGCTACTGAAAGTGCCAAACATGCAGCTGAAAGAATAATTTTAGATAATCTATACCTCATTTGTTTTTTTACATACAAGGAACAAATGCAACTGACAAACTAAAACTTATTAGATGTTGACACATCTATCGGTGAGAACTGATGACTTAATTCTGCTGATACATATGATTTATCCCAGTATTTATGACTTAAAATAGAATATCATGGGCCAAGAAGGAAAAAAATGCTGAAATTCTACAAGACCTGAACACTGAAGAAAACTAGCTCACAAGCAGTATCATGTCTTGAAACACCAAAATACTTTGGCCATATAAAACATCATAGTGGCTGGGAGAGAACAGAAGAAAACTAGCTCACAAGCAGCATCATGTCTTGAACACCAAAATACTTTGGCCATATAAAACATCATAGTGGCTGGGAGAGAACAGTGAAGGAAACTAGCTCACAAGCAGCATCATGTCTTGAACACCAAAATACTTTGGCCATATAAAACATCATAGTGGCTGGGAGAGAACAGAAGAAAACTAGCTCACAAGCAGCATCATGTCTTGAACACCAAAATACTTTGGCCATATAAAACATCATAGTGGCTGGGAGAGAACAGTGAAGAAAACTAGCTCACAAGCAGCATCATGTCTTGAACACCAAAATACTTTGGCCGCATTAAATGTCACAGTGGCTGGGAGAGAACAGTGAAGGAAACTAGCTCACAAGCAGCATCATGTCTTGAACACCAAAATACTTTGGCCATATAAAACATCATAGTGGCTGGGAGAGAACAGAAGAAAACTAGCTCACAAGCAGCATCATGTCTTGAACACCAAAATACTTTGGCCATATAAAACATCATAGTGGCTGGGAGAGAACAGTGAAGAAAACTAGCTCACAAGCAGCATCATGTCTTGAACACCAAAATACTTTGGCCACATTAAATGTCACAGTGGCTGGGAGAGAACAGTGAAGGAAGGCATGGTTCCTGGGAGAAGAGGCGGGGGTCTACTAGCATGAAGATGGGCACCGGACATTGCAGACACCTTGGGCATGAGGGTGTTTGAGGTGGGGTTCGACCAGCACAAAGATGGACACAGCACATTACAGACACCTTGGGCATGAGGGAGCATGAGGCGGGAGTTGACCAGCATTAGTTTAGTTGTTTAGTCGATGGATCAACATCATGGCACATGGGTGTAGTCCATAAGTGCTCCGTTGTACTAACTCAAGCCTGAGTCCAGTGAATCTCAGCTCAGTGCACGAACTCCGTAGCACTGGCGAAAATCCTGAAATACTTTGGGTAGAATTTTAACTCAAAATTTTTCCCGGGCAGCGCCATTAGGCTACTCTTTTTCGATTTCCAAATGCCAAGGGATTTTTTACGTGCGCAACAATACACACGGGCGTCCAATCTCACTACCCAGAGACCAGGGGAAATTTTGTTACTAGAAGTCGACATGAAAAAATCCGGGCCCTCACCGGGACTTGAACCCGGGACCTCCAGCACTCAAGGCGGACACCATACCTCGAGACCACTCATGCGCAGCACGAAGATGGACACAAGACATTTCAGACACCTTGGACATAAGGGTGTTTGAAGTGGGGGTCAGCCAGCATCAAGATGGACACAGGACATTACAGACACCTTAGGCATGAGGTCGGAGAAATGACCATAGATAGAGAGGCTTTTCAGCGTGTCATTATCAGATCAACATTCTGCAAAGAACCTGCTACATGACAATGATGAGTTAAATATACTAAAATAACAACTGGATAGGGCAAGAGTTAAAATAACACTGGAAGAAACTGGATTGCTTGGTGAACCATATCAAAGACTGAATTTTTTTCAGGCACGGTGCTTTGATGTTCTGGTCTTCTGAGTCCTTAAAAGGGCTGCATTATCAGAGTGTGGTTAGTGTACAGAAGTTTCTCCAGACCTGGTGCTAAAGTATCATGTCTATGGGGACAGTCTCGCAGACCTCTCCTTCCCCTCTCCAAGCTCAGAAGCCTTCTGGGTGTGCAAGACCTGATCCTGCAACTGACATTTGTGGAGATTTTGAATAACGAAGACACAAACAATAGATTGCAAAATTTATTGCCTGGCATATTTCGCTGCATCTCGTCAGGTACATACTGCAGAAATCACACAACTTACGTGAATTAACTAGATAAATCCTTCAAGTTGAAATATACACATATTCGCACAGTAATGTCAATTATCTACCACGGTAATTTTAAGCTGACTAACATGTCTTTCTGTTTGCACAATTCTGGCTTGCGTTGATTGATCATAATTGCTTCTGCAAATTTTAACAAGCAAGTATTTTGTGTGTTAAACAACACGCGAAAGGCAGTGTCTCTGTCAACCACATGGCCGCTCTCGACAATTTGCCTACCAATTGAAGATGCCGGGAGCTTCCGGTGTGTCGGCCCCACGAGGCTCGCATCTCCTGTGTGGTGTATCTTGTTGACCCATTGAGGTATGTGTTCTGACACTCGTTTGTTAAGCTGTCTCCCTGTTCTACCAATGTAGAAGGCCTGGCATCTACATGTGAATTGGTAAATACAATTGTTTGTGGCGTACAGAGGAACAGGCTCTTTGACTGCTGGTGTAGGAATCGGTACAGTTTTATATCTAATGACTAGAGTTGCAGCACAAAATGTTCGGCCTACTGCTGTAGTAAGCCGGTCTTGTAGACATTGCATTACGTCATCCCCTCGAAAGGTTAGCTGGATGAATACCTTGAGTTTAGGGACTGTAGTTAAGTCTGGTTTTGGTTTGGGCTGTTGGCAGTGGCGCTTTATAAATCCTGTGGAGTACCCATTTAGTTGAAGACATTCTTCAGAGTTTCAAATTCCTCTGTCAGTGTGTCCTGGGTGCATATCTTTCTAGCACGGTCAAACAGTGTCCGTACTAAGCCCCGTTTGTACTTGACAGGTGTGAAGCTCTGAAAATTTAGGTATTGGCCTGTCTATGTTCCTTTGCGATACACCGATCTTTGAATTGTGCCGTCTGCTCTACGTCTCATTAGAATATCTAGGAACGGTAACGCTTCGTTGTGTTTGTGTTCCATAGATAAAAAGATGTTTTTATGCGTCTTGTTCATTGTGGCCTGGAACGATGTTGCTTGCAGCTCATCTGTGGTGACAATTAGTATATCGTCCACATAACGACGGTAAAAGGCCAAGTTGTTGATGTCTGAGGATCTCTTTTCTTCTAAATGTGCCATGAAGATGTCCGCTAGAATAGGACCAAGAGGACTCCCCATGGCCACTCCGTCAATTTGGCGGTATGACTTAGTTAGAAAATTGAATTGTATGTTGGCGGTACATAGTAGTAGTAGCCTCTCCAGAATAGGTGTTGGTATGCTTAATTTTAGTTGTTTGTCTTCAATATGTTCCCTTATTATTTTCACTGTCTCCTCTAATGGAACGTTAGTGAATAGGGAGGCTATATCCATGGATGCCATGTGTTTGTTATTTATGTCCATAGTATCCAATAATTCCACCAGTTGGAATGTATCTCTGAGTATTTTTGGATCGAAGGACTGTCGTACTGGCTTTAAAATTTCGGCTAGCCATCTCGCCATTCGGTGTTGTGCAGAGTTAACCATGGACAGGATAGGTCTTAGCGGGATGCCGGGCTTGTGAAGTTTGGGTAGACCGTACATCTGAGGAGTGTGCGAGCCACGTGGTGTGAGCGTTTTTGCAGTGGCCTCACTGATGAGTCCCGCATTCACAAGTGACTGGATCTCTTTCCTCATTATTGCATCCAGGAGATGCATATTTGTGGAGAGGCATATTAACATGTCACCAGGGCATGATTCAGCACAGCAAATATGGTGTGGCACACATTAGGCCAGGCTGGTCATGTTTCCTTCATGGCTGTTAGGTATTTCATTATCAACTACTCCAACCTGATACAGAAGAAAACTCACAGGGGGAAACTTGGTTAATCAGAGAGACAAAATGAGAAAATGATTTAAACGGCTTGGAGTGAGGTGGGAGTGGGTTTCTGTTGTTTAAGGCGATGTGCGGCAGTAAAAACATCGATTTTTGGTCAACTTGGCTATTTTTGGAATAGTTCATTTTTAGACACCTTATCATGTCTTCTATCAGATTCTGTACTTGTTTTTGTTTAAAAACTTATTTTTATGCAATATTCATAATTTACTGAACCCACCCTCTGTGTCAAATTGTCTAATTATTGACAATTGTTGCGAAATTGACGGTTTTCAAATCCTAGCAACGATATCTCAGGAAAACACGACACACACGTGTAAGGTATCCCTGGAAAGGCCGTGATCTTCCGTAACTGTTCGTAAAACTACGAGTTCGTCTAATCGGAAGCTCTTCTGTGTACATCGGGTTTATTCGTGTCTATCATCTTCCGGAAACTTCCATATATGGAACATCGTAAGCAATCCGCGTTCGCCGATGGCTGAAATTGATCACGTGGGTTTCCAAAATGGCGGCTTTGTGTTGTTTACACCTGGCGACATGCTGAAAGTTCATTGTTGACGACAGACTGACACGCATTGAAATATGCCTCGTTCTAAGAAATTTAACATCCAGTCATCCACTCAACGTAAGTAATCTCTCAGACTACACCTCGCAAATGCTTGTAAGCAGCGAAAAGCCTATCAGAACGTCGTAAATGATACAGACAATTCTGAAACTACTGAAAGCGACCCAGCTAAAGTGCACATGCCACTTCCAAATCCAAGTGTTTTGACAGTGAATCTGAATGAATCAGTGCTATCGTGTTCTTCTCAAAGTTGTGGAAGTGATTCTTTTATTACCCGAAGCCAATTTAAAAGAGATACGTATAAATACACAACATCCACTAGCAGCAAGTATGATTCTGGTGACGACAATGGATATCAAAAACGGGAACACAGAGCAATAGTTGATTGTTCAGAAATTGAGGCAATAATCAAATTGTTATGTTGTCCAGTTTGTAAAAATGATAGTCTTATTTTGAAAACTGACAGCAAGAAAGCCAAGGGATTAGCTGTGTATGCAGAGGTTTACTGCTCTTGTTGTGAAGAAGTAGTGTGTGTTGAAGATACCTATCTGAAAAAAGTAATGATGGGGATAGATCTTTTGCTGTCAACAGCCAGTCAGTATATTCAGCATTAGTTTGTGGGATGGGTGCAACAACATTTAATAATTTTTGTGAAAATATAAACCTGCAAGGTATTCATCACAAAACATTTCACAGCAAAGCGAATAAACTATATTCAAAGATAGAAGATCTGGAGGACACTGTTTTTTCTCAAACCGTAAAGTATGTTCGACAGGCTCATGCACAACAGTCAGGCATAACTCTACATGACAATGATGTGCTAGATATTAGTGTCAGCTTTGATGGCACTTAGCTGACAAGAGGCCACACATCCCACATTGGAGTTGGCTGTGCAGTGGATGTTCTTACAGGAGTTTGCATAGATGCCCATGTTATGTCCACATATTGCCAGGTGTGTGAAACCACTGGTAAGACTTTCCAGGGACAAACCAGATGAATTTGCAGCATGGAAGGCAGAACATCTTCTAAACTGTGACAACAATTTCACAGGATCTGCTGGAATGATGGAGGTGAAGGCTGCAAGGGTGTTGTGGCGACGGTCTGTGGCCCGTCATAAACTTCGCTACACGTCAATACTTTCTGATGGTGACACCAAAACATTTGCGGAACTTACCAAGATCAAACAATATGGGGATGACATTCAGATAGACAAAGAGGAGTGTATCAACCATGTCAGTAAACGCCTTGGAACAGCACTGCGCAAACTAAACTAAACTACTTAGTAGATGTGTGTCACGACAAACTCAGAATTCAAATGAGTGTTTACACAGCTTGATATGGGCTCGATGCACTAAAGACAACTTTGCCTCTCGCAAGCGCGTTCAGTTTGCAGTTGTAACTGCAGCAAGAGAGTTCAACTTTGGAGCTGCTGCTGCCCAAGACACTGCCCAGTTTTATGGACCTTCTACAGGCCTGCATATGCAGAGACTAGGAACATTTGGGATGCAGAAGCAAGTAAGAAATAGTCTGAAGTACAAGAAGGACAAACAAACTAAAAGATGCGCCACTGTACGAGCGGCCAAATTAAAGAGACAAGGTGAGCTGCATGCTCTGGAGGGAGGTCCTGCATATTCAGCAGGACAATTTTAACACTCAAGGTACAGTTTTACACTTTTTTTCTCTGTAAAAGAGTGCATTAGTAATAAAAAACAAAAAAATAATTAGTTTTTCCCCGTTTTCTCATTTCGCCAGTTTTTTATACATAAGTACAATTGTTTTAAAAACTATTTGTTAGATTTCACTCAAACTTTGCAGAGATATTCTTTATTATATCACTTACATTGTGAGTAGATTAATCTTGAAAATTACATTTTAGTTTTTGTGCTACACTAAAAAAAAAAAAAAGTCATGAAAAATGTCATTACCATTTTCACATTTTGAAAAAAAAAACTGCAAAGAGATATCATTAAAATTTTCTACTAAACTTGTAAAGGGTCTATTTATTTACACATAAAACAAAGAATTTAGCCTGTACATTAAAAAATAAATGTTTTAGAGGTACATTAAGAAATTCAAGATGGCCGCTGTTTATCTTGGTTTCCATAGCAATTGTTAAGTGCAAAGTCAATTTGACAATATTTTATCGATCAGCAGTCTTTAATATCAAACCCTATCCCATAAAAGAACATAGAAATTAAGTATTATGGAATTAAATTTTTTAAGGTTAGCATTGCCTTAAAGATAACAAAATTAAAGACTCTTTGCTAAATTGATATGTTAACAATTGAAAACAATGTTTTTTCATAGTGAATTTGAATAATGAAGACACAAACTATGCCAGGCTTTAAATCGTGCAATATTTTGTCTGTCTAGATAGAAGTTTTTGCTTTTGCACACAATTTGCATTATAATGGATTCAGATTTAGGCACTCTTCTGAATAACGGTCCTAAATTATTTAATGTAAAAAGTATACCTTACAAGGCCTCATTAGTTGATGTTGTCGATCACTTCCAGTTCAATGTGACACGGACTGCTAAATCGATCGATGAATGCAATAAATATTTCCTGGGCCCAGAGGGCCCTGAATGTCGTCGGAGTGTATATCTATTTCCACATATAACTGATAGGTATACACTCCGACAACTGTGAGGGCCCTCCGGGCCCAAAAACATTTATTGCATCCATCAATCGATCATCTAGCAGTCCATGTCACACTGAACCGGAAGTGATCGACAACACATTCAATGCTCGTTCCGATATGCACACTTTTTTCACAAAGAACATGCTTTCGGACAGTATTTACAACCTGTGTGCCACAATTTTTTATTGGTACGTAATTCCATTTTCTCAGTTGTATATTTTAGTTCCTAGTGTTTAATATTTTTGTTTATTATATCACCTAATGAGGCCCTGTAAGGGATACATTTTAGACAAAATAATTTAGGATCCTTATTGTTATTCGGAAGAGTGCCCAGATTTACTTTTCTATTTACTAGTGTTATATCAAGTGTTCGTGTGTTTTGTTAAACTGGCCGGTCTGATGTGACATTTCCTATTTGTCAAATGTGCCCAGGTGGAAGGAATGGGTGAAGGGGAACAACCAAATAAAACATGCCTCAAGTTACATGCAGAAGAGAAGGGTTCTCGGGGTCGATAATGAATGGTGACAACGTCAACATCGATAACCCTCTGACGATCACAACTAACGCACAGGTGAACGTTCAACGTGAGAAAACGTACATGTGCTGGAGAAATACAACAACAAAATCGTGTAAAGATTAACAAAACAACACACCGGAGACAGCCGGGCGAGTTGAAACCGTTATTTCCTTATCTGTCTAGTTCGCCATGGTTTTTGACTGACTTTGGCCCCGTCTGCTCTCCCGGTTCTCGTTGGTATCATCGCTCGACGACTGAATCTACCTACATTGTCTTCCCTCTCTTTAACAAAATAATGAATTGATAGAGGGAAAAAAAGTAGAAATATACAAATAAAACAATGTACTTACAGAATGGCCGAGATTCGGCAAGCGGTCTAAGATGTTGTTGTCTACGTCGCTAGTTTTATCATCGTCATTGATCATCGTCGTCGCCGTACGTCGACGAGAGAGACAGGCCATCTAGCGACAGGCAAGGGGGGTAACGCTTTGTTAGCAGACAATCACGATTACCTTGTCTTTGTATTACTATTACTATTCAGTGATAATGTTGAGCTTTGGGAGAACCTGTGAGATAGTGGAATAAAGGCATATGTATTGATTATCACTTACAGAAGGCTGTGAAGTAAACGTATATATAATAAAAAGGGTTGTATTTGTCCTGCTCAGTGGGAAATTCGAGTATATGTTTTATCACGAGATTCATGCTTCCACCTCACCTGCTTTCCAGGAAGATGAGTAAACAAGGTCCTGCTACCCCTATAATACACCACCTGTACGCGGTTGTTAAGTCCCATGTCCTGTTCATAACGCCACAGTCAACCCCAGCATTGATTAGTTGTTTGTAATTTTCGAGGCAATTTTAGGTCAGTAGTTTGCCATTCTATTCTGAAAATGCAAAACAATCTGCCCTCAAATCGCCTCTAAATTATGAATAACTGTCTTGAGCCTGAGGAATTATGGCCGCCTGGCAATGCGCAGGTTAGGTTTTCTTTTTTTCTTCTCCATAACAAAATCCATCACCTTACCAAGGATCGAACCGTAGTCTCCCAAATTATAGATCGGCGCCCTAGCCACTCGGCCATACGCTCATTCTATATTATTAACAAATATAAAAAATGCAAATTCAATTAAACAACGACTATTTATTATGTGTCTTGTGTACCACCTATTCTGTAGACGAAAACAAGATAGATAGGATATGTAAGTTAGATGTGATGACAATGTGATTAAATGAGAATCTCGGAACCTTAGTAAATAGCACACTTGCTTCCAGCCTAGTGGTCATGAGTTCGGATCCCAATCGTCGCAGGGGATTTTGTTTTAATTATTTTAATGATCTGGGCTTCTATGTCGACCGTACCTAAAATGTGTTCCATGATATGATCTTGCCATATCAATGGCGGCCGGCCTAATATAAACAAGTCCCCCCACCGAGTGCCGATTTGGTCTATAAAAATATGGGGCAAACACCAACTGCCCAATATGTAACACCAACTGCCCAATATGTAACACCAACTGCCCAATATGTCTCAAGGCATGAATAGTTTTTTTTTTTTTTTTTTTGTTTACTTTTACTTTAATGTGTTCAAATGAGAGGAATCGGCGGGGAGAATAATCAACACATCAGTACCTACACGTTGGGGGCGGCTGTGCTTTGTTGCGTAACAATTAAATTCAACAACTTATTGAACAGTGCTAAAGCCGATAGTGTCTCATCATAATTATTTACAAATTTGAACTCACTTACTGATAGATAATGTGTGCGCGCGAGAGTGTTCGCGTGTGCGTGTGTGTGAGAGTGAGTGTAAGTGAGCGAGCGGGCAAGCGAGCGTGCGTGCGTGAGTGAGTGTGAGTGAGTGAGTGAGTGCGTACGTGCGTGCGTGCTGAAAAATACACGCAAAGCATCGATTTTGCGGTAGTTGCGGCAAGATGTGGTGGTTTTTTTTTTTTTTTTGTTCTAGAAGAATGTTAAGAATATTGTGGACAGCAAAGGAAACAAATGGTGAGGTACCGTGAGCTGCGGGTGTGTCAAGATCACTCATAAAAACCACAAGGAAGAGACAAATGAAATGTATGGGGCATATCAACAGAAGAGGTGGGGCGTTGAGAGATTAGACTTGTGTTAGTTAGTTAGTTAGTTAGTTATCAGTTGGGGTATCTTCGTTGCACTCCGGACAGAACAGCGCAGAGCAAGATGCCCGTAGACAGTTTAACAGATTCAGTGCTAAACAAACACTAGGTTTGGACCCGACACAAAAGTATGGCGGAAAATGGGAAGTCGGAGTGTGTCGCAGTTATAACTTAATAGTTGTTAATATGTTAGTATGTTGTTTTATGTATAAAATTATACGGAGGTTGCTTAGGGTAAACTACTGTATAGACGCCAGTGGCAGATACAGGAAATCACTAAAGACGACTAATTACCCAATGGCGCTTAATCAGTTAAAATAGCTGGGTGACTAATAATAATATAAGCAAGACAAATGTTACCAAAATATTGGCTAATAGTGATGATAAGAGAGTCATGATCGCGGGGTCTCTACCAGGTCAGCCACCTGTAGCAGGTGGAGGAGGAGGCCACAGAATAACGCTCTTCACAGTTCACGAAGTTAACCTATTGCAGAACGTCGCTCTCACCATGGCCCTAAATGATTTTTTGTTTGTTAACTCGCTTTTAACTCGAGCTTAGTCCACATTGGACTGATTTTTGCAGTGTGTCTTCAATGTCTTCGTGCTGGGCAACCAGCGTGTCTTCAATGTCTTCGTGCTGGACAACCAGCGTGTCTTCAATGTCTTCGTGTTGGACAACCAGTGTATCTTTAAGGTATTCGTGCTGGGCAACCAGCGTGTATTCAATGTCTTCGTGCTGGGCAACCAGTGTTCTTCAGTGTCTTCGTGCTGGGCAACCAATGTGTCTTCAATGTCTTCGTGCTGGGCAACCAGCGTGTATTCAATGTCTTCGTGCTGGACAACCAGCGTGTTTTCAATGTCTTCGTGCTGGACAACCAGTGTATCTTCAATGTCTTCGTGCTGGGCAACCAGTGTTCTTCAGTGTCTTCGTGCTGGGCAACCAATGTGTCTTCAATGTCTTCGTGCTGGACAACCAGTATGTCTTCAATGTTTCTGTGCTGGCAACTAGTGTGTCCAGGGGCGTCACTAGGGGGGTGCGGGGGGTGCGGGCCGCACCGGGTGACACCATCAAGGGGTGACACCAAAATAAAAAAATTGCAAATTTGACAAAGCAGACATAGCTCTGTCCAGTCGGGTTTCATAACCGTTCATTGTTAATTTTAGAAATTTTAATGTTAAATAACAAAAATTTAACTTTGTCCGAGTTTGTCGAAGTTCTTTATTTATGTTTTACCTGAAGTATTGAAGTTATATTGTTCAATTTGTTTTCTTTCTTATGTCCTTATTAACTTTTTGACTTATTTTACAAACATTACTATATGCGATTATATATGGTACAGGAACACTCGGAAGAAGACCATGGTGAAAGTCTAGAGGGGTGACACCAAGAGTTTACCGCACTGGGTGACACCAACCCCAGTGACGCCACTGAGTGTGTCTTCAATGTCTTCGTGCTGGGCAACCAGTGTGTCTTCAATGTTTCCGTGCTGGACAACCAGTGTGTCTTCAATGTTTCCGTGCTGGGCAACCAGTGTGTCTTCAATGTTTCCGTGCTGGGCAACCAGTGTGTCTTCAATGTTTCCGTGCTGGAAAACCAGTGTGTCTTCAATGTTTCCGTGCTCAACAACCAGTGTGTCTTCAGTGTTTCCGTGCTGGGCAACCAATGTGCCTTCAATGTCTTCGTGCTGGGCAACCAGTGCGTCTTCAATGTCTTCGTGCTGGGCAACCAGTGTGCCTTCAGTGTCTTTGTGCTGGGCAACCAGCGTGTCTTCAATGTCTTCGTGCTGGGCAACCAGTGTCTTCAATGTCTTCGCGCTGGGCAACAAGTGTGTCCTCAATGTCTTCGTGCTGGGCAACCAGTGCGTCTTCAATGTCTTCGTGCTGGGCAACCAGTGTGCCTTCAGTGTCTTTGTGCTGGGCAACCAGCGTGTCTTCAATGTCTTCGTGCTGGGCAACCAGTGTCTTCAATGTCTTCGCGCTGGGCAACAAGTGTGTCCTCAATGTCTTCGTGCTGGGCAACCAGTGTCTTCAATGTCTTCGCGCTGGGCAACCAGTGTGTCTTCAATGACTTCGTGCTGGGCAACCAGTGTGTCTTCAATGTCTTCGTGCTGGGCAACCAGTGTGCCTTCAGTGTCTTTGTGCTGGGCAACCAGCGTGTCTTAAATGTCTTCGTGATGGGCAATCAGTGTGTCTTCAATGTCTTCGTGCTGGGCAACCAGTGTGTCTTCAATGTCTTCGTGCTGGGCAACCAGTGTGTCTTCATTGTCTTCGTGCTGGGCAACCAGTGTGTCTTCAATGTCTTCGTGCTGGGCAACCAGTGTGTCTTCAATGTCTTCTTGCTGGGCAACCAGTGTGTCTTCAATGTCTTCGTGCTGGGCAACCAGTATGTCTTCAATATCTTCGTGCTCAACAACCAGTGTGTCTTCAATGTTTTCGTGCTGGGCAACCAGCGTGTCTTCAGTGTCTTCATGCTGGGCAACCAGCGTGTCTTGGGTGTCTTTGTGCTGGGCAACCAGCGTGTCTTCAATATCTTCATGGTGGGCAACCAATGTGTCTTCAATATCTTAATGCTGGACAACCAGTGTGTCTTCAATGTCTTCATGCTGGACAACCAGTGCGTCTTCAATGTCTTCGTGCTGGGCAACCAGTGTGTCTTCAATGTCTTCGTGCTGGGCAACCAGTGTGTCTTCAATTTCTTCGTGCTAGGCAACCAGTGTGTCTTCAATGTCTTCTTGCTGGACAACCAGTGTGTCTTCAATGTTTCCGTGCTGGGCAACCAGTGTCTTCAATGTCTTCATGCTGGGCAACCAGCGTGTCTTAATGTCTTCGTGCTGGGCAACTGTCTTCAATGTCTTCGTGCTGGGCAACCAGCGCGTCTTCAATGTCTTCGTGCTGGGCAACCACTGTTTTTACTTTCAGGAACATAGCCTTTCATGGATGCCCTTTCTACGCCAAGGTGGCGGTGAATGTGGACACAGTATTTCAGAGACATGATGCTATTTATAAGTCATTTTTCTGTCATGTTCAGATCTGGTAGGATGTCAGCATTTTTTTCCTTCTTCGTATACGATATTCTAAGAATGTGTCTGTGACATGTAAGCTAAAGATCGTCGATTTTCTTCTTCAACAGTAAAGTAAAGTAAAGTAAAGTAAAGTAAAGTAAAGTAAAGTAAAGTAAAGTAAAGTAAAGTAGGGCAGGGCAGAGCATGGCCTTGTAGAGTAGAATAGAGTAGAGTAGAGTAGAGTAGAGTAGAGTAGAGTAGAGTAGAGTAGAGTAGAGTAGTTGTGGTATACTGTCAACTGGTAGCCATCTCGTTAGTAAGATTATTAATGCACATTTTATTTGAAACTTGAAAGGGGAAAGAGTAGATAGATGTCAGAGGTCACATTAGTCAAAATCAGCTTCTCAATCCGTCTCCTCCAGATGGCGCTAAACCTCGCAGAATGGGGATGGGGATGTAATTAGATATAATGAACTGAATGCCATCGTTGTAACTTTACGTTCTTCTCGTCTGTGTTTGATTTTGCCGTTTTTAAAAATTTCAAAATATGTATATAGCATAATCACAGATGTTTTGGTGAAGGTTAGTATGGTTGAATGGTTAAGAACCCTCGTTCTTAAACACCCTTTCTCCGAAACAAAAGGCAGGGAGCATTCAGATAAATGGAACACCCCTAAGAGAAGACAAGGAACCAACATACCTTGGTGTAACATTCGACGACAGGCTGACATGGAGAAAACACATCAAAAAAGCAGTAGCAAAAGCCAGAAGGAAAATTGCCATCCTGAGAAAACTAACTGGAACCACTTGGGGAGCCAGTGGGAAAATACTTAGCAAAGTTTATCAACAGAGCATACGACCACACTTGGAATACGGGTCAACTGCGTGGTGTTCAGCATCCAAAACTACATTGCAGGAGCTGGACAAGGTGCAAAATCAAGCTCTTAGAGTCATCACAGGAGGGATGAGATCAACCCCTATAGTAGCAATGGAGAAAATGGGGAGGACACAAGCTTTAATAGTACGCAGAGATACAAAAACACTCATACAAGCAGAAAAGTTTCTCAGCTTGCCAGGCCACCCTATGAAGAACCGATTTGAAAATTTAGCTATGGGGCGGTTGAAAAGAAGTAGTTTCATCCACCAGGCCAAACAACTCTGCAGAGAAACCATCGATCTTCCCACAGTTGGTATCCCCCTGACAACCATTCCAGAGCTAACCCCGTGGAAAGATGAACATAAAATATCGCTACAAATCCAGTCAAAAGTGAGAGGAATATGTGACAAGGAAGAACAGAACAGTGTACAGCGCAGAACAGCCACTCTCAGCTTCCTTGATGACGAATACCCACAGGACCTATGGATCCGAGTTTACACAGGTGGGTCAGCACAAAATGCTGTTCGAAATGGAGGAGCGGGAGTGTACATAGAATACCCAAATAATACTAGAGACACGGCCAGAATTCCAACAGGAAAGTACTGCCATAACTATGATGCTGAAATTGAGGCAATCAAGATAGCCACAGAGAAATTACAAAATACCAGCCATGGTACACAACCTGTGGTGATATTGACAGATGCAAAATCCGTAATAGAGGCGCTCCTGTCTGGGAAATTGCCAGTTCTGAGGACACTACTTTCTGAACTTAGCAGTCAGCGTAAGATCACCATACAGTGGATACCATCCCACTGTGGAGTCCCCGGAAACGACAGAGCTGATCGATTGGCTAAGGAAGGAGCAAAAGAAGAACAACCTGATGTGCCTATTACATACCACCAAAAGAAAAGAATGATCAAATCAGTCAGAAGGCCACCAAACCTTACTCAAGACGACTACCACGTTATGGACAGACCAGAACAGGTCATTCTTCTGCGCCTCAGAACAGGACACAATAGATTACACAACCACATGTATACAAAATTCAAGATTGGTGACTCAGCAATGTGGACATGTGGTTTGGCGTTGCAGACAGCAGAGCACATACTCCAGGATTGCCCAAACTACAACATATCCAGGCGAACCTTCTGGCCTAGAGAGACAACAGTGGAAGATAAACTCTATGGACCGCTGAATGAACTAAAACAGACTGTTGGATTCATACAAGAGACAACATTGCAGTTATAGGCTTATTTCAGGCGAACGAAAGAAGTAGAAGAAACACCCGGTGTGCTGATGCTGAGATTAGGGGTTCAACCCCTACACCGGTCACTTGGACTAAAATGTTGGCTTCTCGTCCATGACTTGGTGGACCATGACGCACGGTACAGCTACTGTTACTAGAAGTAGTGTGTATGGACGACGTTTGAGTTCAAAGCGAGCGAGCGCCCCCAAAAAGCTAGAAACTTCTTCAAGTACAGTGTGATTGTTACATAGTTTCGGAAAACTTCCTAGTGTCTGCAAGACCTTGAACAGTCTGTAATATAGGTAGGTGATCTTTGACGGTTTCTCGGGGGAATGATGGGCGGGGGTGTCGTCGCTGAAGCTACGGAGTTCGTGCTTTATGCGACCTTTCTACAGGTCGCCCTGCGGTAAGAGACCGAGGCATATGGGATAAACCCGGTGCAATGAAGTCGAACATCTGGCCTTTTAAACTTATTTTCAAACATTTAGGCCCGATGCATTATGTTCAAGTCACTTAGGACCTAACAGGCGCTTGCATTTGTCGGAGTGAGTTGACGCTCTCCCGACCCAACCCAGTACCAGAATATCCGCGGGACCTGTCTTGCAGAGCTCACATTCCCCTATTTAAGGTCAGAAGCCAGTGGGGTGTGCAAAGTACGGTACGGGTACTTCACATCTGTGGAGAGGCATTATGATTAAGCTCGGCCTTACTGGGATTAGTGGGCGCGTTAACGAAGTTGATAGGGGACTATGCCGAGAGCATCACGAGCCCGGTTAAAAAAAAAGGTTCCAATTCCAATTCCAGTTTTCAAAACAAAAATTCCAAATTCGCCCTCGTTCAACCTGCCTCTTCAGCTGTTATTGTTGAGGTCCGTGGTTTTTGTGGGTTCATTCACCCTAATTCATGTCGTGTGCGCTCTTACGAGTTAGTCCTATCTCGGACTGGTTATGTTGATTTATGTCTGCGACGTCAACTGGGGGTTGGTCGGCGGCTATCCTTTGTGCTCGTCTCCTTTTGTGGTATCTTTTGTTAGTGAAGGCTCCTGGCTCGTCTGGCTTGACTAGTTGCAGTCCTTATAAGGACTTTTTATTTGGTGTTTTTGCCTCCCTTTTTGTGTGTGTATTTTCTGTAGGAGTTTTTCTACGTTTCCATATTCCTCCTTGCTCCTGTTTTCACTTTCGAGTTTGAGTTTCTGCTGCCATTCGATTTTTTCCTCCGCGGTCATCCATGGGATCATCACTCCGTCTTCTATATAGTACGTGTAGCCAGGTCCATCCTCGAAGTCAGTACATCTGTCTGGGTATACTACCGGTCTCCTGAGTTTCTTGGGCTTCTTCTTTTCTCTTTCATCCCAGTGCATTTTGAATTCCTGGTGCCTGCGTTCCTCCAATTTTATCAGTTCTAGGCACTCCTCCAGGGAGAGTCCAGTTGGGTATTCTGCTTGCGTTTCTGGCTCGGTCCTTTGCAGGTTTCATCTTGCGGCTTGTCTGCGTTCTCTTGCATAGCTTTTGTTGGTTTGTTTCGGATTACTTCCATTTCAGCTTTCAGCAGCTCTCTCTCCGCTTTAATGGTGCGTAGCATTTCTTCGTTTTCCTTCTTCATCTCGGCCATATGTTCGACACCTGAGTTCGCCACCTGCTATATGACCAAAGACCCCCGCCCCCTGTTCTTCCATGCATTAAGGCCGACTAAATGGGATGGCCCAATCACACCGCAGGCCAATACCAGGAGATTGCCCCGGAACAATTGATGCAACTATTTAGCCATTATAGGACCTAGAGTGAGTGGTCTGAGGGCTGAGTGGTCTCGAGGTATGGTGTCCGCCTCCAGTGCTGGTGGTCCTGGGCTCAAGCACCGATGAGGGCCGGGATTTTTTCACGCGGACTTCTAGTAATAAAATTTCCCCTGGTCTCTGGGTAGGGAGATCAGACGCCCGTGTGTATTGTTGCGCACGTAAAAAAATAACTTGGCAGTTGGAAATTGAAAATGGTAGTCTAATGGGCTGCCCGGGCAAAATGTCGAGTTAAAAATCTATCCAAAGTATTTCAGGATCCTCGCCGGTACTACGGAGTTCGTGCACTGAGTCGAGACTCTCCGGACTCAAGTTTGAGTTAGGATTAGAACGGAGCACTTATGGGCCACACCCGTGTGCCGTGATGTTGATCCGTCGACTAAACTCAACTACAACTAAGACCGTGTTTCCTCTTGACGTTTGGTTTGAGGTGTTTCATCGTCAACCCAATGCCCAGGAAGACCCAGTGTATAATACACGTGATACATGCTGTCTATGGAGGTTGAAATCGTACTGGGTCTTTCCTTGTTAGATGATTAACCTTGTGATATATCTGTTAACCTTTTGTAACCTGTTTCATTATCATCATCATGTGCCATGCCGATAAGCGTGGGCGGTCATGTTTTGCCATCTCATACGATCACTAGAGTCGTGGATCAACTTTGTGTTCTTGTCTCGACGATACCATATCGCCAAGCCATCCGTGTATTTACTTCCCTGTATTGTCTTCCCCTTGTTCTCTCCCCCCTCCTCCCCAGTCTTGCCAGTTGTCACCAAGTTCTCCAATTCATTTATTCTCATAATGTGTCTAAACATGTTTGACTGTCTACGTCTAATTTCTATAATCAGTTTAGGGTTTTTATTTGTTTCTTGTAGGACCTGGTCGTTGGTTTTATGTCTGTCCATAGTATTCTTTGGTTTTTCCTCAGAAACCACATTTCCACAGCCTTTGGTTGTTTTTACAGTAGCGCATTTGCCAAACATAGCATGGTAGCATACTAAGTGCAAAGATAGCATGCAAAGAATACCATCGACAGACAGAAAAACCAATTACCAAGTACTACAGGAGACACATGAAAATCGTAGATTGATTAGAGAAATTAGACGTAGACAGTCAACATGTTTTGGACATGTTATGAGAAGAAATGGATTGGAGAACTTAGTGGCAACTGGCAAGATCAAAGGGAACAGACCAAGGGGAAGACCGAGAAGTAAATACCTGGAAGGCTTGGCCACATCGCATGATCGAGACAGGAACACTGATCTGATCCACGACTCTGGTGATCGAGTGAAATGGCGAGTCATGACCGCCCACGCTTTCCGGCATGGCACATGATTGATTGATACTATTGCAACGAAAAATGTATTGTACGTTGACCTAGGGGAAAGTAATCTAACGTATTCACACCCGTAGCGTGTTGTCGTCCCTTGTTTATAAAAGTAGGTCATCACAGGTGGAAACAGGTGAAAATAAAAGTACAGGTGTAGAGGAAGATGGCGGAATTTGGCGTTTCATCTGTATTTATATTGGTGTGTCTCTTCCATTATGGCAAGTATACCCTAAACGTGTATTTACTATATATAGATATTAATAATATTACCACACGCAAAATATCATTTACAAGTTTTGGATGGGGTACTGAATAAAAAATATATTTCGCAGGCGTTGGAACACTTCCGTGTTGTAATGTATGTATGTATGTATGTTGTTTGTTACAATGATTGAATGTAACAATGAATGTTGTATGTATGTTGAGCAAGAGATCAGTCAACTCAAGTGGACATTATGATTATGTTGTTACTGTTTTAACTGATTGAGTGCCAAACAAAATATGGGTTTTGCCCAAGCAGAAATTGATGGCAGAAAATGGGAAGTAGGTAGGGGTATGGGTATGCCACAATATTGGTCTAAACATTGTTAAAATGGTAGTAAATATATTGTATTATATATCAAATTAAAGGACATTGCACACGGAACACATTGGTATTGCTACTGTTGCTAAAAGTTAGAAATACAATAATAATATTAGCAGATGTTGTAAAAAATAAATTGGTGACAGAGGTGACAAGTACGTGAAATTTCCACTTACCAAGGCGCTACTGGTCCGACGGTGTTTAAAATCCAATGAAACTTACTGAATTATGATAACTACACCACTTTGCTACACAAAAATCACTAGAACGGCTCCATAACACCAATAAATTACAATAAAAACATCCTATTTTGAAGCGTATCATTGTCACATAAAATGGAAAATGTCAGAAAATCACGAGACATGTTTTGGCCGTTTTCTGCCGATAAACACAAAATGTACGCTATTTTTTAGTTAGTTATAATTATTATTCTTTTAATTTAATTATTTAAATACTTCTTAAATACTTTGTGATAGGCAAAGCAAACTTTAGGGGCACAAGTGTGGCCCATCAGCTAATTCAACATGATGACAAACCTTCACGGTTAGCGGCTAAGAGTTAGTTTGTTTACATTCATAAATAATACATTTTAACCGGAAAAAAAACACATTTAACTTGTGCTATCAGTTTAGAATCGTTCTCCAAATTTCCTTTAAATAAGAATAACTACAATCTAACATTGTTTAAAACTTTTATCTGATGTAAATGAGGCTGAAAATCAAGGACCCATGCAATTCCTAAAACCGCGAGTAACTACAGCTTTTTTAACACAACTTGGAAACAAATCCACACGATATTTAGTCACCAAATGTCGATTACTCGTGGCCTATGTAAATGAAAAGCCTTCTTTCGGCGTAAAAATTCGTTTCAGAGTATTAAAATTGAGCAAGGAATCGCAAACGAAAGAAACAAACGGACCGCACAAATCTTGGCAATATATTAACGAAGGGACAAAACAGTTGAGACTGTTCGGCAATCGGTTGGCGGTCGGCAGCGAATCAGTTAATACAGAATGAAGATTGTGACGTATCCACGTAAGCCACGTTAAAATATATAACACTTTTATAAAAACCATGCTGGAAGGTAAGGTTGGAGGTGAGCAAGAGGTAGACAATGATACAAGTGGGAAGATATCATCAAGAGCTGGACTGGACAGAATGTGTGACAATCAAGGCGAGAGACAGAAAGTGTTGGAGATTCATTTGCAGCTAACCACCCATCATTGTGTAGATGGCACCTGATTGATGATGATGGATGGAGATCCATGGAATGTTAGACAATTAAACAAGGAACCAAATTTGTAAATTAGTTGCTCCATGGACAGGTGCTCCGAGATCTTGGCCAGCTTTAGACGGTGTGATCCTGTAAGAGTTTATAAACTAATTTATGTGAATGAGAGTCACAGAAGTTTAGCCTTTCTAAATCTAATTTCTAAGGATCAAACAGTCAAGCAAATTGTATTTCACTTTCAGGATCAGCACTGAAACATTACTACATGACTAGTACCTCTTCTTCTATGACTACTATTTCTAGCATTATTAACTGATTCAGTGCCAAACAAAAAGTGGGTTTGGCCCAAGCAGAAATTGATGGCAGAAAATGGGAAGTAGGGGTGTGTCATAATAATGATCTAAACATTGTTAAACTAGTAGCAGATATATTGTATTATATATCAAATTAAAGACGATTGCAAAAGGAACACGCTGGTATTGCTACTATTACTATAGGTTAGAAATATAATGATAATGTTAGCAGATGTTGTTTAAAAAAAATGAAGACGGGTGACAATTACGTGAAATTTTCACTTATCAAGGCGCTACATCTAAATCGCTGATGATAATCCAATGAAATTTACTGTATAATGATACATACACCACTTTCCTTCACGAATATCACTTGATGGAGGTGGAGGCGGTCACTGCAGCTCTCCGCTGGATGGAGAATACGGTACACAGACACATCGTGATTGTAACTGACTCAGAAAGCATGCTGAGGAAGGTGAGGACAGTCATGCTTAGTGCAGAGTGGCTTGCCTCACTTCGGAGGACACAGGTGGCAAGCACCGCCTGGATCTTTTCTCCGGGGCATGCGGTGTGCTGGGGAATAACAGGCGGACAGATTGGCTGGCTCTGCAAAACTTGGTGGAATATTGATGTATGACAAGGCAGATGTTGTTGCGGCCTTGTGGGAGCACGTGCACACCTCGGAGGAGCAAATGGATCACCATGGTCTGGCAAGAATGAGGCAGCGAGGAGTGACGAGAGGTTCTGGCTGACACTCGATGCTTAGAGGAAAGGCGAGACGGACATATAATCAGATTGCTACTGGTACTATTGGTGTTGGGACTCTTCGCTGGCTGCTAAGGATGGGAATACCTTGAATGCTGTGATGTCGGTTCTTAATCAATCAATCAATATCACTTGAACTGCTCCATAACACCAATAAAACACAATTAAAACATCATATTTTGAAGCGCATCATTATCACACAAAATGGAAAATGTCAGGAAAACACAATGCAGGTCACTGTTGGTAGTGTTAGGTTTGTTTTCCATAATGCTAAATAATTTAACCAAATAACCACACTACTGCACATGCTATCAGTTTTACAATCTTTTACAAATTCTATTAAATCAGAATAATTATAATCCAGAATTGTTTAACACGAATATCTGGTGTAAATCGACGAGTCGAAAACCATTGCGTGTTGCGATGATAAAAACAAACAACTTTCATAAAGCTAACTCTGCTTAATCGACTATCACAAAGTTTAATTCACATGTCTTGTCGAAGGCATATCTATTCTGTGTTTAATTTTTCAATTACCAGGCACTAAACATTGTGGAAAATAAGAGAAATTAAACAAATAACGAACTGTCAAGATCTTGCCACTAAAATGGCATATGGGCTCCAGAGTTGAGACCATTTGCCACTGAAGTGGCGCATGACACTGAATCAGTTAATATTCAGTATTGTTGGTGCTTGGCACTGAATCAGTTAATATTTAGTATTGTATGTAAATAAAAATCAAGATTAGACCACTGTGAAGTACATGTGAAAAAGAAATATCACTCTCAATCTTATGGCAGATACTTGGTATCGCAATAAAGATTATATTTAGCAAATTCCTAAACAAAACAAAATAATCAGTGCCCAGCTACTTGGAACAAATAAAACATGCCCTACTTGTCTTAGCTTGAGATTTCCCATGTTCGCTAAAATCATTGAAGTGTCTGATTTGGTTTTGATAGCTGTGTCCTGTACATTTGTAAAATCTTTTGAACATTGAAGGAAGTTTCATTACAGTACCTAGCAAATACTGTTGTACATCTGTGATCTTGGAGAGGTGGGATGCAGGATTTTAACCTGTTTTATGAGGTGATGTTTCACTCCATAATTTATCATTTGTCTCTTCCCTAAATTAGCATAAATATTTGTTTTATGGCTCTATGTGTTAAAGGTTACAATGATATGGTTTGAAATTTATTACTTTAGCTAAGGAAAATGTTTTTTCACACTGTAGCCAGGGAAGTCATACCTCCACACTGTAGCCAGGGAAGTCATACCTCCACACTGTAGCCAGGGAAGTCATACCTCCACACTGTAGCCAGGGAAGTCATACCTCCACACTGTAGCCAGGGAAGTCATACCTCCACACTGTAGCCAGGGAAGTCATACCTCCACACTGTAGCCAGGGAAGTCATACCCCCACACTGTAGCCAGGGAAGTCATACCCCCACACTGTAGCCAGGGAAGTCATACCCCCACACTGTAGCCAGGGAAGTCAGACCCCCACACTGTAGCCAGGGAAGTCAGACCCCCACACTGTAGCCAGGGAAGTCAGACCCCCACACTGTAGCCAGGGAAGTCAGACCCCCACACTGTAGCCAGGGAAGTCAGACCCCCACACTGTAGCCAGGGAAGTCAGACCCCCACACTGTAGCCAGGGAAGTCAGACCCCCACACTGTAGCCAGGGAAGTCAGACCCCCACACTGTAGCCAGGGAAGTCAGACCCCCACACTGTAGCCAGGGAAGTCAGACCCCCACACTGTAGCCAGGGAAGTCAGACCCCCACACTGTAGCCAGGGAAGTCAGACCCCCACACTGTAGCCAGGGAAGTCAGACCCCCACACTGTAGCCAGGGAAGTCATACCCCCACACTGTAGCCAGGGAAGTCATACCCCCACACTGTAGCCAGGGAAGTCATACCCCCACACTGTAGCCAGGGAAGTCATACCCCCACACTGTAGCCAGGGAAGTCATACCCCCACACTGTAGCCAGGGAAGTCATACCCCCACACTGTAGCCAGGGAAGTCATACCCCCACACTGTAGCCAGGGAAGTCATACCCCCACACTGTAGCCAGGGAAGTCATACCCCCACACTGTAGCCAGGGAAGTCATACCCCCACACTGTAGCCAGGGAAGTCATACCTCCACACTGTAGCCAGGGAAGTCATACCTCCACACTGTAGCCAGGGAAGTCATACCCCCACACTGTAGCCAGGGAAGTCATACCCCCCACACTGTAGCCAGGGAAGTCATACCCCCCACACTGTAGCCAGGGAAGTCATACCCCCACACTGTAGCCAGGGAAGTCATACCCCCACACTGTAGCCAGGGAAGTCATACCCCCACACTGTAGCCAGGGAAGTCATACCCCCACACTGTAGCCAGGAAGTCATACCCCCACACTGTAGCCAGGGAAGTCATACCCCCACACTGTAGCCAGGGAAGTCATACCCCCACACTGTAGCCAGGGAAGTCATACCCCCACACTGTAGCCAGGGAAGTCATACCCCCACACTGTAGCCAGGGAAGTCATACCCCCACACTGTAGCCAGGGAAGTCATACCCCCACACTGTAGCCAGGGAAGTCATACCCCCACACTGTAGCCAGGGAAGTCACACCCCCACACTGTAGCCAGGGAAGTCACACCCCCACACTGTAGCCAGGGAAGTCACACCCCCACACTGTAGCCAGGGAAGTCACACCCCCACACTGTAGCCAGGGAAGTCACACCCCCACACTGTAGCCAGGGAAGTCACACCCCCACACTGTAGCCAGGGAAGTCACACCCCCACACTGTAGCCAGGGAAGTCACACCCCCACACTGTAGCCAGGGAAGTCACACCCCCACACTGTAGCCAGGGAAGTCACACCCCCACACTGTAGCCAGGGAAGTCACACCCCCACACTGTAGCCAGGGAAGTCACACCCCCACACTGTAGCCAGGGAAGTCACACCCCCACACTGTAGCCAGGGAAGTCACACCCCCACACTGTAGCCAGGGAAGTCACACCCCCACACTGTAGCCAGGGAAGTCACACCCCCACACTGTAGCCAGGGAAGTCACACCCCCACACTGTAGCCAGGGAAGTCACACCCCCACACTGTAGCCAGGGAAGTCACACCTCCACACTGTAGCCAGGGAAGTCACACCTCCACACTGTAGCCAGGGAAGTCACACCTCCACACTGTAGCCAGGGAAGTCACACCTCCACACTGTAGCCAGGGAAGTCACACCTCCACACTGTAGCCAGGGAAGTCACACCTCCACACTGTAGCCAGGGAAGTCACACCTCCACACTGTAGCCAGGGAAGTCACACCTCCACACTGTAGCCAGGGAAGTCACACCTCCACACTGTAGCCAGGGAAGTCACACCTCCACACTGTAGCCAGGGAAGTCATACCTCCACACTGTAGCCAGGGAATGCAAACCAAGGAAGAAGCAACAATGGAAGAAAGAAAACAAGATGATTATGTTTGCATCTTTGGTGCCTGTTCTAGTGTTATATGTTAACTTTCTTTCAGGGGCGGCCATAATGTGTCATCGATGCATGAGTTCCATGGGGGGCTGTGGTGATGATGTCGTCTGGAGGATGTATCCATGGAGAGACTGTGGTGACAGTTATTGTGTCAAGGTCATTGAGAGAGTACCTGGTAAGGCAGCTTTTTAAAGTGCATACATTATTACTGTTTATACTGCCATCTCATGCAGAGCATACGGTTAAACTAAGGGGTAGAACAATCTAAACACAATTCAGGAGCCAGCCTCTTACACTAAGGAGCCAATATATTTATTTTTGCAAATAAAAACAAACAAAACAATTTAAAATTCAGGCATTATGTACATATTTACATGCGCTATGGTGACAGACGCTCTCAATTTTTCTACCCCTGGTTACACCTATTGTTTTTTTCTTTTTAATATTTATTTCAATTGTTTGTCATTTTCAGGTGTTCCGCGGAACAATATACCTTTCTACTTCATTTGCATTACATGTTTTGCTTACTGACTGTTCCTTGTACCCGTGGCTCCAGTAAAAGGATCGTTTGGTTATGCATTTTTAAAACACATGGCTAAGAACAATTATAACATAGAAAGCCCATAATTTTAGCTGAGTTAGATGCAAGTATTGAATGCAGATTAGGGACGCAGAGGTGTTTCCAAGGCACCAGGGCCGGGTTATATACTGGCCAAGACCTATTGACGCGTCCTCGTCGGGGGTCCTGGCTAAAGTCAGTAGGATCGCCGATTCCTCCGAAGTTGGAAAGTGTCTGCCTGTACGGCGAGGAACCACCAGTCTGCACACCAATAAGCCAGACATGGACAACGGATACTCACGCAAACCTCAGGTCCTGTATGACATCACACTGATGTTGGACAACAGGATGCCTTCATCCGACATACAGGACTTCGCGTTGGAGCTCAAACCAACGAACACAAACAAGCAAGCAAGAATGCAGATTAGTGGAGTAATCATTTTTCTACTGCTTTGGATAGGTTATTTTAATAGTATAATACACAAACACACCCTAAATTTGGATCAGGCAACACATTTGGCTGTCGATAAAATAGCTCAGCTTTGGCCTACATTTAATGGTAAATTTGGACCAAACATGATTCATATGCGCTGTGATGGAGGGCTCATGAAAGCAATTCATAATCCTGCATGCTGCATTCAAAACACCTGCGGGCGATTTGGAAGCAGACCGCCATACGCTGGTTTGCATACAATGGTATGAGTGCTGGTCATTCAGAAAGCTATGGCAAACTGCTGAACGTAACTTGCCAAGAAATCACAAACAGCCAAATAATCCTGGGGTTGATTGCAACATTCTGTAAAGGATATACTAACTAATGATAAGTTTAAAAAAAAATATTTTCATAGATTATTTTCGAAGAAATAACAAAATGGTAGTAAATAACAATCTTCTATTTTGTGTTTCTACTCTTGTATCTTTCATTATAGAGGAAAATAAGATCCTGAAGTCTGGTAGAAAAACCAATGACCAAGTACTACAGGAGACAAATGAAAATCGTAAATTGATTAGAGAAATTAGACATAGACAGTCAACATTTTGTGGACATGCTATGAGAAGAAATGGATTAGAGAACTTAGTGGCTACTGGCAAGATTGAAGGGAACAGACCAAGAGGAAGACCGAGAGGAAAATACCTGGATGGCATGGACGAGACAGGAACACTGATCCATGCCACTGGTGACCGAGTTAAATGGCAAGTCATGACCGCCCACGCTTTCTAGCACGACACATGATTGATTGATTGAGTCTGGTATCTTTAACATATGTGTGTGCATATGTACACAGTGCTCACACGCACTGTATTAGTTTGTGAGTTTTTGTTGTTTTTTTCTTTTCTTCTTGGTTCACAATATTCTACGAACTTTACTGTAACCCCTACACCTGTCTGTTGGACTAAACTGTTGACTTCTTGTCCTTGACTTAATCTCAACAATTCAGTTTTCTTCAGTGATTGTGAAATGGCCCATAACCCACATACATACCTTGCCACAGGAAAGATGCACGTTCTCAACAATTTTACTTTAACTCATTTGCTGGTGTTGTGCCACAGGTTCTTAACATTGTTTAACCCCTGCATTGCTACGGCCAGCCAGCCTTTGACCTTTTTTAGCACCCACTTGTTGTTGATTATGGAGCCAGGATATTCAGTGTTTGTGAGATTTTCAACTTCTTCGTTGTTGATTGTGATCTCTGCTTGCTGTGTAGTTTTGTCCATATTTGCCACGGGGGTTTGCATCATCATTATTTATAATACATTAACAATTTGTTGTTCTCTACAGGTGAAGAGCCTAGGTACACTCGTGAGTGTGAAAACAATTTGCTGAAAAACACCCGCCATCGACTTCGTATGCCAGTTCTGCGCCGCCATGGTTACTGTGTCCCTGCCCGCAAGAATGATCCCTACAATCCCTTAGATCAGGTTGATTCCAGATTTACATACTGTTTCTGCAATGACTGGAATGGGTGCAATACCTCAGCAAACATACGCATGTCATGGATGCTTGTCGCGGGGATTGGAAGTTTGGTACTTTTCATGATTTCCCGCTATTTGTGAAGTGAGCATGGTGTGTGTGTGTTTATGTGTGTGCACATGAGTGACTATGTAAAAGGTAGCAAATGAGATTAACACTGGAATGAGTTTGTCATTTTATATTGGATTTGTAAACTATGAATAGGCCTTTGACAGCATTGATACCAAATGTCTTTGGACATTGGTGAGGCATCATGGGATCCCACAGAAGATCATTAACTTAATAAAGGCAACATATAAAGACATGAAATGCTGATGAGGAAAAACTAACAGAAATGTTTGAAATAAAAACAGGAGTGCAACAAGGATACCTTTGGTCATCTTTGTTATTTTTATTGACTGTATACTGGATTATGAAGACATTTTGTTTAAGGTTTAATGTGTAAGAATAAATTTTTAACACACATTATATACGTTATATATGAAACTGTACAAGTTATCTAATTTATATGTTTTGTGTGCTTGCCTACAGAGGCAGAAGAAACTAAACATACTTCAGAAGCTATAATCCCTTTTTCTTAGTAGCCAACATATATTTTTTTTTTTTTTTTTTTTTGGTTTGTTTGTTTGTTTTGCAAGTTTGAGCTAAGAAAATGATTGAAAATTGAAGGTGCCGGGTAACAATTTCCAGGCGCCTTGACATTATATTGCGTAAATAATACATTCACAACATGATTCTTGTTAAGTGCCAACTGATGAATGAAGCTGCTGAGTTGTAACAGTGTGAAGTTAATAGAAATAAGGAATTTATAACGTAGATACACAAAAGCAATTTATAATGTACATAACACATATTCAGCTATTTTCATAGTATGTTGTTTGGAAGGATGCAATCGGTAGCTCTCTGAAGGAATGAGTATGTTAAACCAATTATCTATACCACTGACCGCAAAATGCTAAAGTGGTACATTGTGAACAAGCCTTTTTCCAAAACTGACTTTTTATGTTTATTTTCCCTGTTAAAAAATTGCACATGAATTAAATATCACATTAAACAAAATAATGATGTAAGGCTGACCGCATAATTGCAATACCTAGTTCACAGGTTTTCGTTGAAGCTGTGGGTTGTGCATTTAAAAAAATTTTCAAACAATAATTTTACAACTGTTACTATTCTGGAACCACCCCACCCTTTGCTAATGTCTTATGCTGGTCAGGTACATGTACATAATAGTAGCACTAGATTAAGCTTCATAGAGACAAATGAAACAGTGGGAAGAGTTTTAGAGACAAAGAGGAGGAAGATGTGGAGGAATTCAACAATAAATTATTTAACTAATCTCCCTAGAAGTACTTTAGGATGGCTACTGTATCGGAGGAATGAGCAGGCACGGGAATGCCTGAAGTGCAGCGATGTCATTCAAGATAACATAACCAATCTCCTAGCATATCATAACATAACATAACCAATCGCCCAGTGCCTTTACAGCATAATTCACTGTTATTTGGGATGTCTTATCTTTTGTTAAATATGACTTTTGATGGCCACAGCCGAGTTGTTCTTTGGCTGCGTTGCTTCCAGCAGTTACTATGTACATTCCAGCCATGTTTATACTGTGAGTTGTTCATGTTGTGCTCGTGTCATCTATTTCCTCATGTTTAGCTCTTTCAGTCCAGTTTTCTGCAGACGTCCAAATGGTGTGGGCGAGAAATAACCTTGAATGATCAAAAGTTCATGACTTTCAAGAGTAAAAATACACAAGGGAAATGATACTAAGGAAGTCAGATTTCTTTAGTGTGCCAAAATGCGATGGCCTACTTGAAAGATCAAAAGTTTGTGACTTTCAAAGAGACTTAATACACAGTTGACGTGATCACAGAGGAAGCCAGATTTCTTTAGTGTGTTTTACCTAAATGCAAAAAGATGGAGGACACATTAATTGATGGCTGGGATTCATTGTGAAGTGCCAGTCACCTGCACACATTGGTTGGGACTGGAAGAGAGAGAGAGAGTGTGTGTGTGTGTGTTTGTTACAATTATTATTAACCTATCAGAAAATATGGTTACATAACTGTTTTGATCCACTAATTTTTGCAATGTTTGTGATTTAGGTAAATGTATATAGTTGTTCTTCCTGCAAATCGAATATGTTTTAAAAGATTATGAGATGTATATATACACTTTAACGTATACATTCCATTTACTTTGTTATTTACATTGACTGCAATTTATATTTTTGAACAATATTAATTCACTGGCATCTGGCTAGGTCAAGTTACCGCCCTGGAAGAATTTAACAAGATGGATCCAAAGCCCCATTAACCAGACCTTGGGGTCTCAGTCTCCCTGTGTGCACTACTTGTGGGTGGGGTCAACTTGAAAGTCCTTTGGTTCATTGTAAAGTAAATAACAGACCCTTGTACACACCCTCAGGTGCACTGGGCATATGGTGCTAGTACCATATTTGTATAGACCAACCAGCACTCAGTGGCTGATGTGGTCAGTATCACGCCAGCTGCCTTTACTTCCCAAGGTATTACCTAGTACCCACGTAAACTGGGTCAACTGGGCAGCCTAAATCAGTGTTTTTAAAATTCAAATTCACCCTGTTGCAGATTGAACCCATGACCAATCATTGCAGATCGAACCCATGGTTCAGTGGCAGGTTTTCACTGTTAATTTTTTCCCTTATGTAGTTGAGTTAGCCAGGCCTGGCATTACCGGCTTGCAGTGTCTGGTGAGTGGATACCCCACTTCTACGCAGCTCATAGAAAGACTGTCCAGAAAGTTCATGCTAATCTGATGTTGAAGAGGAAAATCAGGGATAGTGGATAGAAGTAGCTTATGTCCCACTTAGGAAGCCATTGGAAAATCAAACTAAAGCCCTGGTGATGTGGAAATACAGAATAGGCCGTATTTCGTAGAAACAAAAACAATCAAATACAAAGTTCTAGAAAGGTTGGAAATTAAGAGTTGAAGGAAATTCTTCTTCTTTCTTAAGCTTGAAATTTGTCTATAACTGCAATGTTGTCTCTTGTATAAATTTGTCTTGTTTAGTTCACTCAGTGATCCATAGAGTTTATGAAGGAAATAAAAATAAAAAAGAGACAAGTAAAAATGTTTTGTTCACATTAAAAGACAGAGCACCCTTTAATGAAGACTACTGGAGGGAAGAGTTGAAGGCAGGCAAGCAAGAGGTAGGCAGTGATACAAGTGGAAAGATAACATCAAGACATGGATAAACAGCACAGGTGTTCAACAAAGGCAAGAGACAGGGAGTGCTGGACATCCATTGTAGGCAACCATCATTGTGAAGACGGCACATGGTTGATTGAGTTCTGTTTTTTTTTTTTTTTTTTGCAAATTGTAAAATAACTGTTTATCCACTTAAAACAACATTCCATGAAAACATGTCTTTACAAATTGTTAAATAACTGTTTATCCCCTTAAAACAACATTGCATGAAAACATGTCTTTACAATAGGAAAAATAGTGCCGGTTCTGTGGCGAAGGTGTTCCGGACGCAGTATGTAACCTGAATACCTCGTTCAAAACACAGCTGCCGGGTGATTTGGAAGCAGACCGCCTTGTGTTGGTTTTCATAAAATAGTATCAGTGCCTGTTGTTCAGAAAGCAATAGCAAACTACTGAACATAAAGTTGTCAAGAGATCACAAACAGCCAACAAATGCTGGGGTTAACTGTGACGTCCTGAACAGGACCTGCAACTAACTTTAACAGCTCTCCTAAAAATAACTTAATATATTAGCAGCAATTTACATTTGTTAAAACGTTGCATCATTTCATGTGTGGAATATATCATCGATACCATATATTTTTCAACATCCCTTAATTTCATAAGTGGAAAAATACACATTTTAAAATCAACAAGTTATGTTTGTTGACAAAAATTATTTACCATGTAGTATTTTTTTTTTTTTTAATAATTGATTTTTAAATATCAAGGGAGAAACTCTGACTATGCATAAATTGATAGTTTTGGAGAAAATATTGTAATGGATGACTGAGCATTGCAACAGAGCCTTCTTACAAATACATACAAAATCAGGTTGAAAAAAACTTACTGAAAATTATTCAATACAAATTTTTGGTTAATAAAATTAGCAACCTGGAATGTAAATTTCCTTATTTCAAATCTAAAACAAAAGAGAAACAGAAACATGAAAATGCTTGGTTTACTTTGTTTTTCATATTGAAACAACTGTTTTTGAGTATGAGTATTAAATATAAATATTTTAAACTGACACTTGTTCTTCAGTTGTGTTTAAAGAATATTCTTACTCCAAAATGGCTATCCATGGGCTATCAACTTGACGATGAATTGGCGGCAAGATTAAAATGGGAGAAAGTTTGTGCGACATGGTGGCGTAGTGGGAAGATATACCAGATGTTAAATATAAAATCAGTAATGTACAGGTATGCAACTTAGTTTGTTGAACACTTTCCAGCATACAGATTGCACCAAATGAAAATAAATCTCCCTGATTTTATCTTTTACATGGCAGTTCCTTAATGTTTGATCCCTGTTGCGACGGACATATTTAAATGATAATACTATTTCCCCCAACTCTCAACAAGATATCTCGTTATTCCATGTTCATTCCTTCTGCTGATGGACAAATGACATCATCATCAAGTGCCTTGCCATTTGGAAATGAGTGATCATTCTTCTCTACATTTTGAATCTCCAACTGCACATATTAATTTGTTTGTTGACACCTATCCGTGCCATGACAAAAAGCTGTCAGGAGCTTCTCTTGTTATCTTTCTCTATCTCACTTTCCATAAATCTTTCTAGTTGACACATGTTCCAGCTTTCCTCGTCTCATGTGACCAAACAATTTACGACTGCCTCTTTCTGATGTTTGAGATATAAACTGTCTTTGTATCTTCACCTTGTTAAATATTTTTATATCAATTATTTTGGCTGTTCAGATTTCAGCATTCTCCTGTAAAACCAAAATTGAGGCATTATTCGATTTTGTTTGTTGTGTGATAATTGTTTATGATCTGAAAATGAATTATATTGGACTGTTTCATGAAGCCTCTAGCTAGCTGCTTTGACTGTCCCCAATCTACCTATGAGGTACAAGGTAGCGAGTTTTTATGTCTCCTTTGGTCTGGTCCCTGTCTGTCAGAGAGGACACATTTGTTTAAAAACTAGGACATTACATTAACAATGGCATGAACATTGTCAGACAAGGGCTCACAGCCAACACTCATCATTCGCTACAGGAGGGAAAGACTGGCAATCTATTTCTCCACGTATTACAAAAATGTGATACTTCTAACTGCAGGTTCCAACTAGCAGATTTTTTTTCTACCTGTCGGTTAGTCCAGTTTTCTAGACCCTGCTATTACGCCAACGACGGCATAGCTCTTGACCGTCATTGGGACACTGAAACCTTTCTACCGGTTGAGACACCGAAGAGGAGAATGAATGTACACACAAACAGTTTACTTATTTCATATAAACCAGTGCGAAGTTTGCAGTGACAAATCATAAATTTTCAAAATATATTTTAAAACAAACAAACATCCTGTACATTTCCTAAACTAGTCCTTGCTGGACTAATGACGGTGAATTCTCCGAATTAATGAAATCATATGTACCAAAGCTATGAATAATAGAAAGCATCAAGAGAATACAGTATTTTCTTTTCTAAATAAGCAATAAAACTTTGACAAGAAACTATCAGACTTTCTTCGTTATGTTTTCATCATGGAGTACTTATTGTATATCATCCTCAGTCTGTCAAGACTTCATCATCCTCATGTGCCATGCTGGTAAGTGTGGGCGGTCATGTTTCACCATCTTACACAATCACCAGAGTCGTGGATCAGCTATGTTCTTGTCTCAACCATGCCATGTGGTCAAGCTATAGAGGTATTTGCTTCTCTGTCTTCCCTTTGTTTTTTCCCCTCAATCTTGCCAGTTGTCACCAAGTTCTCTCATTTATTTCTTCTCATAACATGCCCACAAAAGTTTGACTGTCTACGTCTAATTTCTCTAATCAGTTAACGGTTTTCATCTGCCTCTTGTAGGACTTGCTCATTGGTTTGTCTTGTCTGTCTGTCAAGACTTATAAACAAATTAAACAATTTTGTTGCACTTTACTTTTATTTATAGAATTAAAACATGCTTCTATCAGGTCATAAAACAAAGCAAAGAAAATAATACAACTGTATATCTGCAGCAGCTTCAGAAACATACACATATTTAAACAACTCAAAATTCATGCATTATTATTTCTGAACATCAGCATATATAAACCATTTCCTAATTGTAACACAGCAACAGCTAAACAGTGTATATAATTTAACCAGTCAACAAAGAGATTCTACCCATTCCTGCAGAAATCTAGGGTTCAGATCTCAATGAGGCATCTTGCTGAGCCCATGTTTGGCATATGTTACTGTGTGTGCTTGTAGCCGTGTGAAAATAATAAAAAGGATAAGGTACCACTGCACGACACATTTTATAGTGTCTTGCATCATCAGCTTCTGGTGTTCAGAACTGTGTGTGTGTAGTTTTCAACTGTAATAACTCAAGATGTGTAAATGCTGCAGGCACACATTCAACATTCTTTCAAAGCGGAGTGCCAGTTGATGTATGAGCCTATACACAATGGAAAATGAACTTTCATTTAACCATTGTGAACATACGTTCAAGTAACTAATGCACACAGCTGATTTCTACAGTTTATTTTGAATTGGATACTAGTACAGAAAACATTATTTCATATTCAATTTTATTTCCAAGTCCTTTTATCCAAAATGAGGTTTAAAAAAGGGGGGGGGGGGGGGTGTTTGACTTGCACGAAGCTGAACTGGAGTCCAAATAAAAGACAACTCTGAGACTCAATAAAAGGAAAAACATGCATACTGGCAGAGGTTTTGAACAGTAATTATCAACAAGCAAGAAAACAAAACAAAGAAGAATGCTTCACTTAGGATCTGTGCCCCTCATTTTTATGTTGATCAGATTACTTTCAGATACTGAGTTTAGTATTCTTATTAATTTTGTCTCTTTTGTTTTTCCTTGTTCCTTGATAAAGACAGGTCAAAACATTTGCTTCTATCTGCATGTTTTCCTTCCCAGCCATATGTTGTGTTTTACTGGGACTGATTCTATCCAAGGATACAAAGTGACCTCAAACTACTGTTCTGTAGGTCTGCATAGTTGTGTACACTGTGTGGTTTTGCAGGATATACTGGGACCTATTCTATCCAAGGATATAAAATGACCTCACACTACTTTTCTGTAGGCCTGCATAGTTGTGTACACTGTCTGGTCTTGCAGGATATACTGGGACCTATTCTATCCAAAGTGGTCTCTGTGGCTAAGGGCTTGCAAACGCGGTTTGTGAGCCCATATACCCGGGTTCTTCTTCTTCTGCGTTCATCCTGAGTTTTTTTTTCGGACGTGATTGCATTGTGCCTGTTTACATCTGACTTCTGCGGGCATTTGTTGACTGGGTTAACCTTCCCGGGGATACCCGGGTTCGAAACACAGCGGTGCTGGTTTTTTCGAAAAAGGTATAGGAGCCGGTCATTCAGAAAGCAATGGCAAACTACTGAACGTAAAATTTGCCCAGGAATCACGAACAGCGAAAATGCTGGGGTTGACTGCTACGTCAAGTGAAGGACATGCAACTTAATTTTTAAAAAATTCTATCCAAGGATATAAAATGACCTCACACTACTGTTCTGTAGGTCTGCATAGTTGTGTACACTGTCCAGTCTTGCAGGATAAACTGGGATCTATTCTATCCAAGGATATAAAAGGACCTCACACTACTGTTCTGTAGGTCTGCATAGTTGTAGACCCTGTCTTGTCTTGCAGGATCAAGACAGGTGGGAAACCTGACAAAGAAATTCAGCCCCATACATTCAAGGTAGTAAACATGCATTCTATCTCTGTACCCACAGACACACTATAAATTAATACAAATGACTGATATCCTCTACAGACTCAGATGTCAAACAATATTTCACATGGATCACAAGTCAAAAACGTTTTACGTGATACACAAGCCAGCACTGTTTCATGTGACACAGGTTAGCAATGTTTCATGTCACACACAAGCCAGCAATGTTTCATGTCACACACAAGCCAGCAATGTTTCATGTCACACACAAGCCAGCAATGTTTCATGTCACACACAAGCCAGCAATGTTTCATGTCACACACAAGCCAGCAATGTTTCATATCACACACAAGCCAGCAATGTTTCATGTCACACACAAGCCAGCAATGTTTCATGTCACACACAAGCCAGCAATGTTTCATGTCACACACAAGCCAAGCAGCAATGTTTCATGTCACATACAAGCCAGCAATGTTTCATGTCACACACAAGCCAGCAATGTTTCATGTCACACACAAGCCAGCAAATGTACAGGCCCTTGAGAAGCTGGGAAGAGCCACATGAGCTGATAGAAGAAACCAAATAGAGACCAAATATTTTAACCACAGCAAAAGACATGACACATTTACTTCAAAAAAGTAACCAAAAAGTAGATGAAACGGTATCAGGTAATGGTTACAAGTAGGAAGATAACAAAGAAATGATTAATGTTTATTTTATATTGTACAACAGATATTTGCTTGGATACTTTTCACTGTTGATTCTTGGAGACCGATGCCTCATAGTTTGCAGGCTGTGTGTTTATTGTGATACATTAGAACCACCTTCATGAAGGTTGAGAGTCCTCCAGATATGAAACATCATCATCCTGATCACTCAGCTTACGTTTCTCACAATAACATATAATGAATGACAAAACAGCAGACACATGAGAACAGTGAACTGTTACTGAAGAAAGGCAGAGATCAACAAGCAGATGGTAAAAAAATACAGAGCAAGTGACAATAAACAAATACCTAATTCAACGGTCAGAAAGTAATGCACATTTTTCTCTCAGTGAACAATAAAGATAGAAACTTGAAATTTTGCACACATCAAATATGTAATATTGATACTGCTTGTATGAAACTACACCACATTTAGACAATTAGAACAGTGACAGTAATCTGTTAAAATGACGTCCGAACAATTTGCATTACAAACAGCGAATTATAATAGAATTTCTGGTTGCAGAAAAAGAAACTATCATGAATATTCACATATGTTTTTGTGCTGTGTATGAAAGTTGTGCAGTCAATAGGAGCACCACCAGTTGCTGGGCTAAGAGAGTTAAAGCTTCAGAATGTGAAGAGATCGAGATGATCCATGCTTTTGATGTTCTGCCATGGCTACCAATAAAAAGATGTCATTTGCAACGCGGAAAAAAGTGTGTTGAAGTGCTACATAGAACCTGTACTTTTGTACTGATGTGAAGCGTGGACAATGAGCAGACAAGCTGAAAAATATCTGATGGCTGCGGAAATGTGGTTTCTGAGGAAAATGCAGAAAATACCATGGACAGACAGAAAAACCAATGACCAAGTCCTTCAAGAGACAAATGAAAACGGTAAACCGATTAGAGAAATTAGACAAAGACAGATTTTTGGGCACGTTATGAGAAGAAATAAATGAAACCAATGTTTAGAGGAAAATGTTCATGTTTATTTATGTAAATCTAATTCATTTTGAACTAAGTTTCCAACAACAAAAATTATGGTGCTTTTGATAAACAAAACCAAACAAAGTGAACTGCATATGTCAAGTTGCATTCAGATGAAGATAACTTAAACAACAATGTAAAAACTATACTTCTCATGTAAATGTATACAAACACATTTGATTCTTGCCAACAACTCTGGAGAAATGCTGCTTTCTTGAAATATATTCAGGCTGATGTCTGAAGGTATATGAAGGCGACCTAATCTTCCTTTGTTTTGTGATAGCTGGATTTCATGATTTTATCAGGACAATTGCCATAACAAACTCAACCCTTATTTTGTGTGTGCAGATACTCTGTTTTGTGTGTGTGTGCAGATACTCTTTGGCTCTTTACATTTTGGAGATTAGTTATGATACAGTGGGCCAGTATATCTTTCTGTACTCGTGATACAAAGGACAGGTTAGCAAAGTTTATTTTCTAGACCACACGTACGTAGTAGTGGAGCAGACAGACAAAACCTACGCATGTACTGTAATCAGTTTATTAAGCCCTGTCCTGAGGTGAAAAAGGGTGATCTATCTGATCTATCTGAGTGGTAGTTGTTGTTGGCTTGATTCTGTACCTTTCTGAAAGTTGCTGTTTTTGTGGATAGGTCTGCTTGATTCTATGACTTTTTGCATTGATGAACAAAGCTATAACATTTTAGCTGTCCTTATGCCAGAACGTTTAGTATTTCTTTCACTGGATGCTTTGGCATACCGCTGTATTTTTTCCATATGGATCATATTGTTTGTGTTTTGTATCTCTAGCATTCTTGTACTCATTAAATGAGCCTAAGAGTTTGATTATGCACTTTGCCTGGCTGTGCAGTCGAAGATGCAAGATCTATGCAATCCACTGTAAAGACAACAGCAAACCATTGTTGACTGCCCAAGAACTTGCCCACTGTCAACATGGTGACCTCTGTGGGAGGAGCATGCTGATGAGAGACACAAGCTTTGTAGCTGCCACAGTGATCAGGAGAACAAATATTTCATCCTGGCAACACATCCACACATACAGACAAACCTTAATGCACAAAAGCAAGGAATATTTATGTCATCCATCACCCAAAATGCCGGCTCCGTGGTGAAGGGTTACAGACACAGTTCGCAGTCCCGCATACACACGTTCGAAACACAGCTGTGGGCGATTTGGCAGCAGACTGTCTTATGTTAGTTTTTATTAAATGGTATGGGTGTCGGCCGTTCAGAAAGCAATGGCAAACTATTGAACGTAAACTTGCCAAGAGATCATAACAGCAAAAAATTCTGGTGTTGATTGCGACATCCTGTAAAGGATATGCAACTAACTAATTAATCACTTAAAATATGAGGGAAACTTATTAGGTAACAGGAATTTTATTATAATGTGCATGGAAGAGTATGGACAGCAGAAAATCTTATTTCAGGACACAAAGTGGCTCTTAAGCAATACCCCATGTTGGGGTTGTGAGGATAAAGCAGTTGATGCATGCACAATAGTGATTACAAAATGGTTTCCCCACTATCTACTTGCACCACAGAAGGACTAGGTCCGATTCTCTGGGCACTCCCTGCCACACCAGTCTCTCGGGGCAATGATGATGTATTTGTTCTTCCACATTATACACACAATCCCAAAGGGCCTTGACCACATCTGCCTTGTCATGCACTAACAATACTCCACTCAGAGATGCAGCCAATTTGTTCGCCTGCTCATTTCCCAACATACCAGCATGTTCTGGGGAAACGATCCAACGGATGCTCCCTATCTTAGATCTTTTAATTGAAGCATGCAACTCTGCACGAATAATACCTGACTTCACCCTGCTCAGCACTCTCTGTGAATCTGTTACAATCACGACACGTGTGTGCTGTTTATCCTGCAGTCAGCAGAATGACGCAGTGACTCCATTTCACCTTCTCCTCCATTCAGACTTGATCATGTGGTGTCATATGCCAGGCTCTCCTGCATTAAACACTGCCCCTTACCCTTCTACAGAAGAATGATGCTTCAGTATGGAGACAGTTGTTTGAGTCAGGGGAGAGAGTATAAATGGGTAGAAAAATGTAAAAATGAAAGACAAAACATCATTGATGAACCACATAGTGGGAGAAATAGGAATCCACCATGAAACGCCGGAAACTTCTCTCAAAAGGAGTACTATTGCTGTGTGACAACACATACCCTGATATGGCTTTGCATACAGTGGATACACTACTTGTTCTGAAATATGGGGTCTTGAAACATCCAGCATACAATCCAGACTTGGCGCCATAAGACTTTAACTTGTTCGGATCTTTGAAAGAACATTTGCGAGGGTAAGAGGGTTGTACACGACAATGAGGTAACGGAGGTGGTGCATAACTGGTTTAGGGTCTCATCCAAAAACATTTTCCTAGAAGTCATCAACAAGCTAGTGGACAGATGGACCAAATGTTGTCAGACAGGGGGACTATGTTGAGAAATAACACACACAAAACGTCTGGTTCCCACTATTGTAAATAAGAAAAGGTGTTCGTAAAAAGCCTGTTACTTAATGACTACCCCTTGTACTCAGAACTGCAGCAAAGGACAGTTTAAAAGCAACTAGCCAACATGTGCAATTTACTTTTGATGTACAGCATATTAATAAACCACATTTAAACTGCAAATAAAATTGTTGCTCTATAGCTTTCTGCATTAGAGGGGCATGAGCATGCATGTTTTTACATTTACTTGTGCTGTAAAACAATGGGGATCCTCAACAGTGTCATATCATTGTTTCCTGTCTTACAGCCTTCCACACAGGCTCAAGGATACGAACTTCTACCTACACAATCACAAAATTGTATTACTTTATGTGTCTTCTTAGATAAAGCACTCTGGGAAGGCTAACTAGATCAATAAACACCAGGAAGAATGGGTCCTATATCGCAGCTCTTCTGTAAACAAATACAATATAAATACTGTGCAACAATAAATAAAAAATACTAGACAAACACAGAAGAAGAAATAATCATTGCAAAACCATAATTAACCTTTGTATGTAATTAGATGTCTGTACACATTTTGTTTTAATTATGTAGCGATTGACTAGATTATATTTGTCATGCATATATGCTGCGATATTTCTGGAAATGAAAGAGTTAATTTCTCAAGGTGTCCTTTATTCTGTATTTCCTGTTCATGATACCCTGTTGTTTGCCATTTGCTTGATCAAACAATGATAAAAAAATATTATGCAATCCACATTTATGCATCAAAATTCACAATGCAATATAAAAATAACTGAAGTGTATGACAAGTATAGACAGAAATAAATGCTGCTAAAAAAAAAACATCAGCAGTCCCAGAATTCATATGAATTGCATGGCATGAGTAAATTGTATGACTGAAATTATAATGTATGCTTGTATGAATACATTCTCTCATACAAACTCAACATGTATTAATAAAGAAAAGAAAGCAGGGATGTATAAATAATCTTCTTCTAATTCTTGCTGTGTGACATTCGTGACCCCGTCTGTCCACAGACTTCTGTCTCTTGTACTTCCAATAATTTCTGATACCGATGCTCCTCCTTGCCATGATGTCAAACCCTCCAGCATCTTCTCTCTTGGTCTCCCCATGCCTCTTTTCCCCTGCAACCCTCTCATTGTGACGACATACTCCATCTTTCCTACATCTTTCCTTTTCTCATGCCAAGCCCAAAGAATGAGGACTGTCTTGTCTGCTGCGAGTAACCAGTTCTCTTTGTGAGTTCACTTCTTTTAAGATGTCTTCATTGCTCTTTCTATCCATCTGAATGAAGTTAACTCATAACGAGAACTGGTTACCAATATCAGAAAAAGACAGTCCACATTTTTTGGGCACTACATCGTGACAATAGAAAAGTTAGAGGGGTAGAGAAGCAGGGGAAGACCAAGAAAGAAGATGCTAGACAGTTCGATATCATGATAATATAAATACTAAACATGTACAAATGAAGCAGACCAAAGTATAAATACTAAACATGTACAAATCAAACAGACCAAAGTATAAATACCAAACACATACAAATCAAACAGACCGAAGTATAAATACCAAACACGTACAAATCAAGCAAACCGAAGTATAAAAACCAAACATTTACAAATCAAGCAGACTGAAGTATAAAAACCAAACATTCACAAATCAAGCAGACCGAAGTATAAAAATCAATCAGACCAAAGTACGATTACCAAACACATACAAATCAAGCAGACCAATCTTTTAAAACATCTAAACCATAGAATGGTGCCCAATAGAAGATGTGACCTAGAGGTAAAGAAAATAATTTTTGTCTTTTCAAATACTCACAATATTTAATTTTCCTTACTTAATCTTCTTCAATGTTGACTTGTTGGATAGATCTGTGTTTTTTCCCCCTTAAATGAATGTTTAACTCTTCTATAATATTCAAAAGTGCATTCAAAAGAGGAGAGGGGGGGGGGGGGTGTGTGTGTGTGTGTGTGTGGGGGGGGGGGCGAGTGTCTGTCTATGAAGGTGAATCAATAAGTAAGTCACACAGTTCTGTAGGATGACAGGTAAATGTAGTTGGCGTTTTCTACAGGTGTCATTAGGTGACAGCAACATTGAACTTTATATTCCCGTTCGTCAGGTGGCGCTAGGTGTCTCATGCGCATGCGCAGCACATAAACAAAATGGCGACTGTACTTACGGAGTGTACAACCAAAGAGCAATGTGCTGTTGTGCGTTTTTTGTGGGCGAAAGGACTGCCTGCAAAGGACATTCATAAGGAAATGCTTCCTGTTTATGCTGACAAATGTTTGTCCCGTAAAGCGGTGCATAGCTGGGTAGAAAAATTTTCTCCAGGATTCTCTAAAATTGTTGGTGAAATCTGATCTGGTCGTCCTTTTGAGATTGCAACAAAAGCATCCGTGTAGCAGGTGGAGGAGATGATTAGAGGTGACAGGCGAGTAACGATAGACTCTGTAGCATCTGCAATAGGGTGCTCACATGCTTCATGATGCAATTCAAAGAAAACGCCCAGGACTGCTGACTAGAGTGCTGCTTCACTCATGACAATGCCAGACCACATACGGCTCGATTAACTCAGAAGAAAATTAACCAACTAAGGTGGGAAGTTCTGGAACATCCACCTTACAGCCCCGACTTAGCCCCTAGCAGTTTCCACCTTTTTGGTCCACTGAAAACCCACCTTGGCAGGAGATATTTCGCGAATGATGCAGAAGCTGAACGTGAAATGAAAACGTGGTTTAGAAAACAGAGCACACAGTTCTATGCAGCCGGTTTGGGAGGACTGATAAAACGATGGGATACGTGCATCAATGTTGGTGGAAATTATGTTGAGAAATAAAGGGACAATGTATGTATAAAAATAAACTGTTTTCAAGTTGTTAACATATTTAGTTATTTTTCTACAGCTATTTGTGACTTACTTATTGACTTTTCCTTGTGTGTGTGTGTGTGTGTGTGTGTGTGTTTTATATATATATATATATATATATATATATATATATATATATATATATATATATATATATATATATATATATATATATATGAACTGGCACCATGCCGTCTTGTTAGGTGATAGTTTGTTACAATGTGCTTCGAAAGCGGTATAATAACTACAACCCACAGTGGTAGCGAATGTGACTGATCAGACCAACTCACACAAGTAAATGTTCATCCACAATGAATGCATGTGAACACATGGTCATTTCCACCATCACATACCATTTGACGTTTCACATACTCAGTGCGGAACGTATCTGCAATCATTTTCTCCTAATCATAACACTAGTTGTTCACTGTGTGCAACAACCGCAGCTACTAAATGTTGAAGATTCTGCTCATTGTCTGCTATCAATATTGTATCATCTGCATATCTAATGTGTTTGATGTTTTTTCCTCCAATGATGATTCCTTTCATATCTTGTACATTTATGAAAATATTTTCACTGTACAGGGAAAAAAGATCTGGAGACATTACACATCCCTGTCTCACACCTCTCTTAATAGACTGATCAGTACCCTAATTTTGGTCTTGGCCTTCAATCTCTGAGCATTGCCATCTGAGCATGAGTGAATGCATATACCACCATCCTGATCACGATTGATTTCAAACTCTTCTGAAATTGCACCATAAAACTTTATTATGCCCTCCATGCCTGAGTGGAACAATTCCACAATGGATAGAAGAGTTAGTGGGCAGCTGATCTTCTTTAGTGTCTTGAACAGACCCTCACTACTGACCAAATCAAATGCCATTGTGAGGTCAATGAAGGCAAATAAACAGTGGTTGATTCTGTTCCAGCATTTTTCTTGCATTTGTCGCAATGAGAATATCATATCAATGGTAGGCTGGTTCCGTCGAAAGCCACACTGTGATTTGAGGTAGACTTGTTGATCTCCCAGGACTTGAAGTCTGCGCCGAACAATTCTGGCAAATATTATCCCAATGATATCCATATATATATATGGATGAGATGAGATATATATATATATATATATATATATATATATATATATATATATATATATATGTGTGCTAACAAAGGAAAAACCTGGCCACCCTTCCTCCGGGCATTCAGACCTACAAAATGTGATGGCTCTGTCACATCAGACCTACGATATATGATGGCTCTGTCACATAAGACCTACAAAATGTGATGGCCCTGTCACATCACAGACCTACAAAATGTGATGGCCCTGTCACATCAGACCTACAAAATGTGATGGCTCTGTCACATCAGACCTACAAAATGTGATGGCGCTGTCACATCACAGACCTACAAAATGTGATAGCTCTGTCACATCAAACCTGCAAAATGTGATGGCTCTGTCAAGTCACAGACCTACAAAATGTGATGGCTCTGTCACATCACAGACCTACAAAATTTGATGGCTCTGTCACATCACAGACCTACAAAATGTGATGGCCCTGTCACATCACAGACCTACAAAATTTGATGGCTCTGTCACATCACAGACCTACAAAATGTGATGGCTCTGTCACATCAAACCTGCAAAATGTGATGGCTCTGTCAAGTCACAGACCTACAAAATTTGATGGCTCTGTCACATCACAGACCTACAAAATTTGATGGCTCTGTCACATCACAGACCTACAAAATGTGATGGCTCTGTCACATCACAGACCTACAAAATGTGATGGCCCTGTCACATCACAGACCTACAAAATGTGATGGCTCTGTCACATCACAGACCTACAAAATGTGATGGCTCTGTCAAGTCACAGACCTAAAACAAGTTCCTATTTCGGGACCTGTTTTTTAAATATTGAAATGTGGATTTTGTTTTTCAATGTGCACCAATACTGACTTAATTAGTTTCTCATTTCTCATATGTGTTATTGATAGTATTACTGTGTTGCCAGTATACTGGAACTGAGGTATTACTATTTCTACAATTACAAAGCGATAATATTGTATCTTGTTAGTATCTTCTCTGACATTCCACATGTTTTCAGTACATAAATTGACCAGATACCGAAACAATGCAACCCTGCCTGACTGGGTCTGTATCAAAGTAATCTGTTGCATCATCACATACTCTCACAGCTGCCTTTTGTTCACTATAAAGTGTTCTTATGATCAGTCTTAATTGTAATGGGAAGCCCATTTATATGTTCCATAATTCCTCATGTTCTCTAGTCAAAAGCCTTTATGTAGCATAAAGCATGAGAACAGATCTATATTTTACATTGTTTTTTTTTTAAATTATAAAATAATGCTCTCATGTTAAACATGTTGTCATGTGTACCTCTATTTCGTCTAAAGCCAATATGTACTAACGCTTATATTTGTTGTTTTCTATTTTCTTATAGTCTCCCAGTGATTATTTATAATAAAATGTTGCTTGCATGGCTTATCGAGGCAACTGATAACAATGACTAAAACAAAGACATACAGTATGATTATTTCAAATAGAGTTGTAAAAACAAAGAGAAAATAAACAGACAATTTTCAAAAAAGTGGCATTTATTTTACATCATTACAAAAACAGATAATTAAGTAATATATTAACTTAAAATAATCAATTTTGATAATAAATGCATAAGAAAATACAAATATCATATGAAAGAAAACAATGTTAATTATAAATTAGATTAATATGACAACCAAATATATATTTCTGGACTATTTATCAATGTTACCAGTGTGTTGCTGGTGCTCACAAGGGAAATGTCACAAGAGGGGATTAACTAGGGTTGGTGCGGCACTGGCTACTTCCTCCCACAGACAACTATAGCTTCATAATCCCACCAAGAATGACAGTCTACACACGAGGCTTTGACGGTCTTATCAACATGGCATCAGTTATTTATATTAGGTCAGCCAGTTGTGACACCTGTAATAATTTCTGTAGATCTCATATGCTCACTGGTAGGTCAGCATGGCTGAATCGATAAGAATGCATGTTCTTAAACAACCGGTGTGCTGATGCCAAGGTAAGGGGTTAGACCCTTACACCGGACAGTTTGACTAAAATGTTGACCTATCGTCCTTGACTTGGGGACGTTAATTACAAGTACCTCTGAAGTCAGAGTGGGTTCGCTGATGGTGAGGGACACTGTTAACAGGTAAAGCTAATCCACATGCAAAATTCAGTCCATCTACTACTGGAAGTTGTGTGTATGGTCTACGCTCGAGTTCAAAGCGAGCGAGCAAAAAAAAAAAAAACATCAACAAATATGCTCACTGTACAATGAAAACAAATCAGGGTACATTCGACATCCTTGTCAAACGCCCTTCTTTATGCTCAACGCCCTTCCTTATGTTCAAAGCAAATGTTTTATATCCAGTACAATACAGGACTGTACAGCCAAAAAAAAACTCTTCAACTTGCAACGTGAAGTCACTCTTGAGTGAGACTAAATAATACCATTGTAAAATTGGGGGGGGGGGGGGGGGGGCGGCTGAGTGGTCTTGAGGTATGGTGTCCACCTTGAGTGCTGGAGGTCCTGAGTTTAAGCCCCGGTGAGGACCAGGATTTTTTCACACGGACTTCTAGTAATACAATTTCCCCTGGTCTCTGAGTAGTGAGATCGGACGCCTGTGTGTATTGTTGCTCACGTAAAAAATCCCTTGGCAGGTGGAAATCAAAAAAGAGTAGCCTGACAGCGCTGCCTGGGCAAAATTTTGAGTTAACAATCTACCCAAAGTATTTCAGGATCCTCGCTGGTGCTACGGAGTTCATGCACTGAGCTGAGATTCTCCAGACTCAGGCTTGAATTAGGACTAGAACGGAGCACTTATTGGTTACACCCGTGTGCCGTGATGTTGATCCATCGACTAAACTAAATTGCAAATCTTGACAATCAAAGGAAGAATTCCATCATCATCTACAAATATGTAGGCACTAAATGGGTTTAGTTGTAGAAAAAAAACACAGAACTGTTTGAATGGGGGGAGGGGGAGGAGGAGTAATCAAATTGAACTCATTGTGTGCCATCACATGTCTAGAACTTCTACTGGAAGATGTCAAAAATTATACTGGGATTTTTATTAAGATTCACCATTTCTTAATTCTGATGCATATTCAAGAAGTGAGCAGTGAAGTCATACTTATCTTGGAGAAGTTTGCCACACATGTTGCATCTGCGAATGTCTGCTTTATCGTGCATGTTGCGATGGATGTGATACATAGCTGCATCTTGAAAGATCAGACAGCAGAACTGACACTTATGCACATCATCCCGTTTCATCAGATGGGTGATGAGCTCTTCAGCCGTGAAGTTTATCAGCGATATCCTGTTATTAACCTTGACAAGCCCAGCGTTGGAGATGGAGTTATTATGTGTATAGGTCAGACCCCCTTTCTGGATTCCCGGACTCAGTTTGTCCCCATTCATTAGTTCGTGGCCAGGTCTGTTCAAAGGTTGGCCCATATTCCGACGGCTATGAGACCTAGTCTCCACAACACTATGAGCATTAAGTGGTGTAGAATGACGAGCGGTTAGACCAGATTTACTGGATAGATTTCCATGGTAAGGAGGGTCATTCTTGTCATCGAGCATTTCACCGGTGTCGTGGAAATCTTCAGCACCAGATTCGTCCAAATCTGCATCAGAATTATCATTGCCGTGGTTAATACTACCCTGCATTGGTGTGAACTGCTGGTAATTACCGGCAACATTGCTTGCATTTGCAGAAATAATAGGTTCCTTAGCTGGTGATTCACTGTAACGTTTCCTAACAACAGTAGGTTTACGTCTATGACCTGAGCCTGCAGTTCCACCTCCCTGCTGGCTTAATGGTTCTGCAGGATTGGATCCAGGACTTTGGTCATTGGATTCCTCGCTATCTTCCACCCCTCCATAAGCCACATAGCCAGATGGGTGAAGGAACATGCCCTCTGAAGAAAAACTTGGAGCTGCAATTTTCGGACTCTTTTCGGGTTCAGCCATTTCCCCATCATCATCTTCCTCTTCAACTTTGATATCAGATTCAGTTTTCATCATTTTGCTTCTTCCCCTGGGATAGTTTGGACTTCTGCTGACTTGTTCTATTGCATGTATTCCAGCCACGCCACCTTCACTAGTTCTGGGAGTGACATTGTTGGAGTTGTTATGGCTATTGGTGCTAGGGCTGGCAACGCTGTCCCTGATGATCCCTGCCTCCTGTTTGATGTATGGCATCCCATGTCCTATCATCTGCATGAAAGCACTGTCATCTCCGGGAACTGATCTGTGACAAACGTAGACCATGAAAAAAGCTATCATATACAATCATACAGGCACACCATTAATGATTAATTATAACCCTATCTCTACAGGGCTGTATGACTGATTGGTTAGCTAGAATCAATATAACTTCACACCCAAGCTCTATCTCGCGAGATGTCACAGTATCCAGATATTGATTGTTTGCTGATTATGTATGTCATTTAAGCCTATTACTGATACATGGTTAGTTGCATGTCCTTTTACAGGGCACTGTAATCAACCCCAGCATGTATTGACCATTTTATTCACTAAGCGACACTAAGTTCAGTAGTTTACCATTGCTCTCTGAACGACAGACGCTCACACCATCAAATTCAACGCAAAGTGAACTGCCCCCAAATCGTCTGCAGCTAATTTCCAACACTTGACCCGGTATGTTGGGGAATTGTGAAACTGCATTCACTAACCCCCAAGCCACAGACACTACTACCACAAGCAATGTTGAATGCCAGCAACTCTTAATTATGATGATTTATCCATCTCCGTGGCATCCCGCAGCAACCCGGTCAATGTGACACATATTATTTGTCCTACATCCATTCTCACTGCCTCCACAGTTAATACCAGGGAGGCTAACCCGGTCAACAAATGCCCGCAGAAGTTGGATGCGTCAGCCGAAAGGCCCAAATATCACAGTACTGCTGTAAATTAACAAAGCAATTACGTCTAAAACAAAAAATATCATACGAACAAAGAAGAAGAACCTCGTAGACAGTGTTGGGAGCAAGCACATTAACCATTATGGCTCCTAATATTTCATTTGTCAACTGAAGGACCAAGAGAGCTGGAAGAAATCCTCCTTTACAAGATCTAAGATATAATGACTAGCTGGGTGGCTGCAGGACATTCAGTCTTCACACCCCCCCCCCCCCCCCCCCCAAGCTTTGATTTGTTCTGACAGACATACATTATAGGTGGATATTTGGATTTGTATTGATAGATGTAAATTAAAAGGGGGATATCTGTGACTGTAAACCATTTTGATTTGTTCTGACAGATATAAACTATAAGGTAGATATCTATGACTGTAAACCATATTGATTTGTTCTGACAGATATAAATTATAAGGGGATATCTATGAGTGTAAACCATATTGATTTGTTCTGATAGATATAAATTATAAGGTGGATATCTATGACTGTGCCGGCTTCCTGGCCTAGAGGTTAGCGACTTTTCTCCGTAATCTCGTATACTTTCGTAAGTAACGTGAGGACGGTGAGAATCAGCAGTGGTTCGAATTGCGTCGATAACTTACGGGGTATTGAGCCGGCCGCTCAAAAAGCAATGGCAAACTACTGCGCGTAATCTTGCCAAGAAATCAACAATCAGCTGAAAGATGCTGATGTTGACAGCGATGTCCTGTAAAGGATATGCAAACATCTATGACTGTAACACATTTTGATTTATTCTGACATATATAAATTATAGGTGGATATCTACAACTGTAAACCATTCTGATATTTTCTGACAGATATAAATAGTAGAGAATGGGGTCTCCATGGCTAAGCTGTATGCCTCATGATCAGTAGGTCATAAGTTCATTTTCGAACTCGTCATTCGGTTCTTGTGTGTAGTTTTTTTAGGAGACCCCCGGGGATCATTTACCAGAGCTACAGAGTTTATGCTATGTGCAACACTTTCAGCGACTCGTCAGCTCCTTTGAGGAGAGAGGCTGAGATAAATGGGGAAAAACTAGTGCAATGAAGTAGACCAGTGTTTCCCAACCTTTTTTGTACCATGCCCCACTTAAGCCTTTCTAAAATTCATATTGCCCCCCCCCCCCCTCCCCTCAACATATACATTATTTTTAATATTCAAAAATTGAAATGTTCACTAAAGAAACTTGAATGATAGGTTTTAGGAAGAAATCACTAGGTAATTATTGAGCAAACACAGTAAGTAAATTTTCAAAACATATAATGGAGAACTGAAATTCAAGTACAAAATAATTTTAATGAAAGATTTTTCTATATTATTTTAATTATTAGTAATTATTTATTATTTAAATTTAGTGAGATCCTTGCTGCAAATAGATCTTATGTCAGGTTCCAATTTAGTTAACTTCAGTCTCAAGTCTCCCCGTTTTGTTATATTCAGCCGATTTCTTCCATTTTCGAATTGCCCCCCTTAACAGTCAAATTGCCCCCCTGTGGGGCATGGGCCCCACGTTGGGAAACCCTGAAGTAGACCCTCTTGCCTTTTAAGCCCTTTTATGTAAAATATAGGTGAACATCTATGGCATATTGTGACAAGAGCAAAGATGTAATGGACGAGGGACCGTGGGAGACCTGGAGAGAATATCCATGGACATCTGTGGCATATTGTGACAAGAGCAAAGATGTAATGGATGAGGGACCGTGGGAGACCTTGAGAGAATATCCATGGACATCTGTGGCATATTGTGACAAGAGCAAAGATGGAATGGATGAGGGACCGTGGGAGACCTGGAGAGAATATAGGTGGATATCTATGGCATATTGTGACAATTGTTGATTCGCATGCCAGATCACAGGCTCCGTAAACAAATTTTGTAAGGCAAGCTGCGTTGTGGTAAACGCTCCGAGGGCGGCCAGAGGAAACACTTTAAGGACACTCTGAAGATCTCACTAAAAGCTTTTGGAATTCATCATGAAACTTGGGAGACTGCTGCCAAAGACCAAAATTTGTGGCGTACATCATTATGCAAGGGTCCAGTCACTTGTGAAGCAACCAGGACTGCAAGAGCTGTGAAAAAAAGGCTGGACAGAAAAACCACAGCAGGAGATTCTCCTCCTGGAACATCAAGCATTCTTTGCCCACATTGTCAATGAACATTTCGAGCCAAAATAGGTCTTATCAGCCATCTTAGAACTCACGCCTCCATACTTTCAACCCCACTGTATTAAATGAATGGTCATCATCATTCTTGATGGACGGACAAACACAACATTGTGACAAGAGCAAAGATGGAATGGATGAGGGACCGTGGGAGCCCTAGAGAGAATATCCATGGACATCTGTGGCATATTGTGACAAGAGCAAAGATAGAATGGATGAGGGGCAGTGGGAGACCTGAAGAGAATATTCTTGATAGAATGGCATGCAGACACATCTATATAAGAAATTATATGCAAAATCTTAAAACAGGAGACTATTGACATACGCAATTATCAAGGCCATATGATATGAACTTTACAAAGATAGTCTAACAAATGAACATTGAAACAGCATCATCATCACACACACACACACAGAGAGAGAGAGAGAGAGAGAGAGAGAGAGAGAGAGAGAGAGAGAGAGAGAGAGAGAGAGAGAGAGAGAGAGAGAGAGAGAGAGAGAGAGAGAGATGCACGCAGTTTTATAGTCTTGGGAAGGTGACAAAGAGGATCTATAGTTGTAATATGGGGTCACCACTCACATGTCCATGTGTTCGATTCCCCACTAAGGCGAAATTGTAACATTTACCCTGACTCCTAGATCAACCCAGCCTAAAAAAATGGGTGCCAATAAATTTCCTGGGAAGTAAAAGTGGGTGCTGTAATATTAACCATATCATTGAGTGTCAATAAGTCTATACGAATGAGCCCAGCACCATGCACCCAATACACCAAGATACAAGGTGACCCACACACAAAAACGGAATCAGCAAATATTTGAAAGTTTTGGTCATCATTGGGATGACGCAGAGGATTGGATCGAGATCAACAGTGGTTCCAGCAAGACGGGGGCCACCCCACACACATCAAATGACTCTATCCTTGCTGGGAGAGCGGTTTCGGTCGAGATTGATCAGCATGAAGTGTGACTTGGAGTGGGCACCACATTCACCTGACTTGAACCCCTTAGATTTTTATCTAATGGATAATGTGTACCAGAACAACCCTCAAACGATTGGTGAACTGAAGGCAGTAATCACAGCAACGATCAGGGAAATCCCCACAGAGGAATGAGGTCGAGTAATTGACAATTTAACGCAATGTATGCAAGTGTGCATCCAACACGGCGGAGGCCATTTGGAGCATACCTTTTATGCAAAGAGACCGAGGTAACTGAAACTTTTGGAAATGATTGTACACAGACTAAGTTTGCTCACCAAATTTCAAGAAATGTGCTTGACCTTTGTAGGATTTAATAAACTGTTTATGGGTTCTGTTTTTTATGTGTCACCCTGTATGTAAAAGGGTCCTTTGCTTTACATACAGTACCATGCCTATACCTTATTTCTTACATTTTCTTTGCTACACTTGTAAACCTTGCTAACAGATTATAAGAGAAAACAGGCCAGCACTTACCCTTGTCTAAACTGTTCCATTTGGCCTGCAGATCCCAGTAGCTGTCCTGACCTAGCCAGTCCTTCTACAACACCCCTGTCCAGGTGTTTCTTCAAATGATTATCCAAACGCTGCTTCTGGGTGAAGCCAATGTGGCAGATTTCACATACAAATGGTTTCTCTCCTAAAGAAATCAGCAAAACACTCAGTTTTAAAAAAAAAATCTATTTATACAAAATTATATAAATGTCAAATGACATTGTCTCATTCACTGCATAAACAGGTTTCGAAAGATTCATATTTTCTCATCTATATATATATAAAAGAAAATGTGTGTGTGTGTGTGTGTGCGTGTGTCCTTTATGCGTTCCCGAACGGTCCATCCGATTGAGATGAAATTTTCTACAGATGTTCTTCTCACTCCTGCGGATACAACTGACATAGTCAGTTAGTTTAAAAACAGTTTTGTATGTAATAAAAAGTGATAAAACATTAAGGCATTTTCAAAGTTTTCATAAAAATAATGCATCTATTTTGGATACATAAAAATGTTCTAACTCATCTTTTTATTTCTCTTCGACATCACATTAAATCTTTTACTACACTTTGGAAAGAAAGGTAGTTGCATATCCTTTGAAGTACGCCGCTACGTTCAGTAGTTTCAAGGCTGCCCTTTTTAGTTATTGGAATGAAGATATTGGAATGAAGATAGTTCTCTTCCAATATTTTGGCCATATACCATATTTCCATATCTTCTACTATTCTACTATATATATAAAAGAGAATTTTTTTTTCTTTGTGTGTCCTTTATGCATTCCCGAACGGTCCATCCGATTGAGATGACATTTTGTACAGATGTTCTCACTCCGGCGGGAACGGGAGCATCAGAAACACTGAGCAATGGGAACTGGAGCATCAGAAACAGACGAGCCACAGGAATGGAAGCATCAGAAACAGATGAGCAACGGGATGGGAGCATCAGAAACAGACGAGCAACGGGAACGGGAGCCGAACGCGTACTCTGTGCGCTTAGAGAAATGTATTTGAATGTATAATGACTACTTATATGAATTAAATGAGACGCTCGAGGGGCTGAGCGAAGCCGGGCCGGGTCAGCTAGTTCTTTCATAAAAGTCTTTCAAAAGACATGGTTATGTTTTGAAGAAGCATGGTCTTCAGTTTTAGTACTAGAATAGACTTCACTCTTAAAATCAAGAGAGAAGAAGAGTGCGGTCAAACTCTAGAGCAAGAGTGCAAGGAGTGAACTTGTGTTTCTGAACTGAATATAATAATGTGTGAAGTGACATCTGAACTTGTTTGAATTAAATACAAAATTGTGTGAAAAGAGGTCTGGATTCTTACATGTGACCTGAGTGGAAAACAGATCATTACAGTTCAGTTGTTATCTGTATGGTTGATGTATGATTTTGTATGTAGATGTCTGAAAGAAACTACACATAGATATGTGAGGGAAAAAAATAAAAAAAAGAGATGTCTAAAGAAACTACACCTAGATGTCTGAAAGAAACTACATGTAGACACTTACAAAACTATATGTAGACACGTTGTATATATATGTGGAAGAAACTGCAAGATGTATGAAAGAAACTACACATAGATATGTGTAAGAGGAGCGGCTGGCCGAGTGGCTAAGAATGCCAATTTCTCCTTCGGCAGACTCAGGATCAAATCCTTGGTAAGGTGTGGATTTTTCTTTTCTGTTGGTGTGGGGGGGGGGGGGGGGGGGAGAAAGAAAAACCCTAACCTGGACAGTTTGCGGTGACTGCATTAGCCAAGCGGCCTTAATTCCTCAGGCTCAAGTGCCCCCCCCCCCCCCCCCCCCCTCAACCAGTCATCATACACTGCAAGGTACTATAGGCAGTAGATGACAGTTTGAAAGTGACAGTAGAAGTGTAAAAGAAACAATATGAAAATATCTGAAAGACACCACATGTAGATGTGTGAAAGAAACAATATGAATATATCTGAAAGACACCACATGTAGATGTGTGAAAGAAACAATATGAAAATATCTGAAAGACACCACATGTAGATGTGTGAAAGAAACAATATGAAAATATCTGAAAGACACCACATGTAGATGTGTAAAAGAAACAATATGAAAATATCTGAAAGACACCACATGTAGATGTGTGAAAGAAATTACATGTAGGTAGCGTGTGATTGGGCTTTAGATGACACTGGCTCAACTCCATACAGACAATTGTGAGTGACTGAAATTTACATTATAATGGCCTAACGCCATATGGCTCGTGCTGTGGCTTAGAAGCAGGGGATGTGTTTCCCAATTCCCCGATATACAAAGTCGACAGTTCAAACTCACCCACAGATTTATAAGCAGACCACTTTGTGTTGATTTTGATGATAAGAGCATCAGTCATTCAGAAAGCAATGGCATGCTAATGAATGCAAAATCTGTCCAGTAAATCATAAAACATCGAAAAATGTATCCTGTAAAGGACATGCAACTAACAAACAAACAAACGTAACACCAATTATGTGTGATTAAGCTTTAGAAGATACTGGCTCACCACCATATCATCAATGTGTATGACTGGGTCTTGAAAGACCCTTGCCTAACACCATATAAAGCTTAGCATTACTGTTGTGTAAATGGGACTACTTTTACTTACCTGTATGAATACGTTTATGGCTGCTTAGGTGGGAAGACTGTGCAAACCGCTTGTTGCAAATGTGACAGGCATACGGTTTCTCTCCCGTATGAATCCTCTTGTGTATGTTCAGGTGTGCCTTCTGAGTAAACCTCTTGTTGCAGATATGGCAAGCAAAAGGCCGGTCCCCCGTATGTATGCGTTTATGTTCTACTAGAGCGTTTGCCGATGACAGAACAAGACCACAATAGCTGCAGGAGTGGATGGGTTTATTAGACACACCATGAGACGAATGAGGCGAAGGCTGAGCTGCCATCTGCAAATGAGAGGCGGATCCTTGCTGCAGGGATGGCGGATCATACGGCATGGAAAAGGATGCTGCAGTGCCTGATGACATGTTTCCATAGCTAGGTTGCTGAGAACCTGATGGGCTGTAGCCACTCATGTTTAATCCCCCACCTGAGGCTGCTGGGCTGCCTGAAAATGAGCTGGATAATCCTGAAAGATTTCCGTATGAATTGTTCATGTTGCTGCCATCTTGGAATTGCGGGAAGGCTGCTGACACCTGGTAATCTGCAATGCCACTGGAGTTGCCGGTCATAGGGCTGTCAATAAGGCCTTCGTATGTGTCCATACTGTGAAGAAACATAACTCTTATTAATTAATTAATTACAGCAAAAATTATCAATTTATAGAATACAAAATACATCATAAATCTCAAATTATCTTAATTCCTAAAGCAGATGATGATGTGTGGTATGTTTATTCTCCCTGAGTTTTAATTTACTGTTAAAGAGTAAGGGTGAGTTATTTCTATGTGAACGCACACATGCGTGTTTTTACTTAGTGCTAATGAAGGCTTTCTAGCTGCAATGTCTACTCTGTCAGTTGTGCAAAGCTGATCCATTCCACATTTCATTTTTCATAACTTAGTCAAAGCAATTGTACAGCTTTTTACACTGGCCTTAATTTAGACTTAAACGTTGTCTCATTTAGAAAGCAATGCAAACTAAAGTTAGTTGCATATTCATTACAGGACATTGTAGTCAACACCAGCATTTTATGCTGTTGTGATCTCTCGGCAAGTTTGTGTTCAGTTGTTTGCTATTGCTTTCTGAACGATCGGCACCCATACAATTTCGCAAAAAAACCAACGCAACGCAGTCTGCTGCCAAATCGCACGCAGCTGTGTTTTGAATGCGGGTATGTGGGATCACGAACAGAGTCCATTACCCCTACGCCATGGAGCCGGAAAATGCAAACTACTGAAGGTAAAATTCCCTAATTCATTCAACATACTTTATAAATTACTATAACATATATTGAAAAGTGATATCTGTGTTAAATTATGTACAATATGAATACTTACCAATATAATACATGATAATCTTTATTCACAACTATACTATATGATTGATAGTCAGAATCAAACTATAAATTATAGATCTGTATAAAATGTGTTTTTTTTTAACATGATATCTATGAAAAATTATTTACAAAAGGAATAATAAACTGTGCACAATGTATAATATATAACCCAATTATTACCCAGGAGAATTGAAAAGGATAATGAAAACCAAAACATTAATAAAAGTTTTTAAAATAAAAAACCTCCTACAAAGGACACGGAACATATTTTTCTTACTGCAGTTCAACAAATGTAATGTTTATAACGGACACTCTAAGAAGCATAACTGTGGCAAGAGAATAGGTGACTGTAATAATATTTATTTGAATAGTTTCCCTTAGACCAGAGAGTGAGAATCGATGTGGACGAGGGAGAGTTAAAAGTCCCAAACATCACACACTTAGGTCACTTCATACGTCAAGTTATCACACCAAACTTACACTTAATCATCTTTATTCATAATTTGTCCTTTAAAACAAGATGCTATTTACATAAGTAAACAACAAACATCGGTTTAAACCCAATCTGGGTCACCGGGGAGAGCTGTGCTGCATCAACAACTGTTTGTGACCAGCTGTAGCAGTCTCGCCGCTCGTTTGTTATCGCGCCATTATCGTAACCGTCATCTTCTTCAACGACCTTTGCTTTATGACATATTTGAAAATTACACACAGGCTTACCTGGCGTGGCAATGAACGTAGAATTAACAGACGACTGTTGATGATGAGCACACTTGTTTATCCTAAAAGTCTTTCTTTGTCAAGGGCAGAGAGGAAGTAATTATCGCTACCGTCATCAACGCAATCATCTCATCATCGAAAACGACAAGCGAGGCCCTCTAGCGACAATCGAAGGGGCGCAACTGCGTGCGATAGACGATCGATAGAACCAGTTGATGGTTGTGAAATAAATGTTTTCTCTTAAGCTCGAAATTATTGGGATTTGTGTGTATAATTGTCTGTGTCTTTCATTGAACGAATCCGCACATTTCATCTTCCACATAAGTTCATTTTGTGATCTTGTAATGACGATGTACTGCTCTGTATTAAAGTAAAGGATATTTTCTATCAATATAATGCGTATTTATTTATTTGGTGCCAGCCATATATAATGTTATAGACCAATCGACACTCCGTGCGTAATATGCTTTATATTACGACTGCCGGCGTGTACTTTCAAGAACATTTCCCGCACTGATTTTAAGCAGGGATCCGAGATGTATTTTTGTAAATAAAATGCCCGACTCTGGGAATTCAAAAGTATTTCGATCATGATGTGCGCTTCTGCTTCACCCGTATTGTATCGTATTTATATCGATAATATATATCATGTTCAACCCTTGTACTTGTAGCTTATAATTGGGATATTTAGAGTCTATTGAGATTTCGTACAACAGATTTGTATGATTTTCTTGCTTATATTTTCGCTGCTTCTTATTGTGTAGACCAGTGGTTCTCAAACTTTTTTGGCCCGTGCCCCCCCCCCCCCTTTCGCCATATTTTCAGAGCGTCACTCCCTCCCTTTCGTTTTTCCACCCTAAACCCCCCCCCCCCCCCCCCCCGCCCCTACATAGTATGCATAATAATGGAAGCTAAATTTAATAGCACATACTAAACCAAGTCTAGACGTCTACAATCTACATAAAACATGATTTGTGGGTCTACTTATGTTATAAAATGAATTTCAGACGGGCGAAACGTACAGAACCATAAAGTATGAAGGGAAAAACAATATCGAGTAATCGGTTCTTGTATTAACGCGATCTTGAAATAATTTTAATCCCACCACCCCCCCCCCCTTTCCCTGACAACCCTAAACCCCCCCCCCCTCCTCGGGACCACTGGTGTAGATTATAATGTATGATCATGTCGTGTCGTTTAAACAGTTGTGATTTTCATATTGATTTTTCCTCGTATGACATATTACTTTATCTTTCTTTGCAGTTCAGTAGGTCATCTTTAATATGTTTTCCGTTGTTTGTGGCTTATTGCAAGGAGCCACATGTTCAGTTAGTGGTGTATGCTTTGGAGTCCAAACTTCCTGTACTCCAGTAAATAATATTCTCTGTTATTATGCTTCTGGCGTGGGCATATTTAACTAATTAATTGCCATGGGATGATACATGGTGTTATTAAAACTTCCCGTAACAGCCATGGGCTTATAAATCAAACTATAATTAAAATATCAATACAATATTTTTCTCTTTACAACCCCCTTGCATTTCATATATAATACAACATGACTGCTATCATATTAACAAGTTTTAAGTCATAATCAATAAAGGACCCCTAATTCTGATTGTCCGCAATACATTTGTTTGGTCCAAACATTCTTTTTCCTTGACACTAAAGAATTCAAATATCTTGGAAGAAGGATCACAAAAGATGGCAGATTGGACAGAGAAATCGAAATCTGATGTCAGAAAGCAAGTGCACTTACATATCAACTATCACCCATACTAAAACATTCACATATACCCGTGTCCGCAAAACGACAGGTAATAGACAGCATATTCACACCAACCCTATGCTACCAATCTCAAACTTGGAATTTATCCAAATCACACTTTCGCAAACTCAACACCTGTGAGAAGAGATGCATGAGGAGAGCTGCCAGCTTAACAATCCGAGACCGAGTAAGAAATGCTGTTATCAGACAGACTGTGGGATCAACACCTTGTGCCACATTTATTGAAAGACAGAAGATCAAGTGGTTTGGCCATGTCTTAGAATGCAACACCAGCAACTACCATCACTGGCCTTACATCAAAGATCATCTGTGACGAGACCAAGAGGACGACCAAGAAGAAAATGGATTGACGACATCAAAGACATTGTACATTCACACGGAATGACACTATCCAATGCTGCCCATCGGGCGCTGGAGCGCAAATTATTCCTCCCCACGCCGCTTGACAGCAAAAGTGGAAGATGATGATGATGATGATGATGATGATGATAATAATGGTGGTGGTGGTGGTGGTGATGATAATGATGATGATGATGATGATGATGATTGAATCTGTTAAAAACACAGAAGCCATAATCATATATTTCACGGTTTCTTGCCTGGCATATTTCCCTGCATCTTATCGGGTGTATACTAAATTAAGTTGCATGTCTTTCACAGGACGTAGCAGTCAACCCCAGCATTTTCGCTGTTCGTGATTCCTGGGCAAATTTTACGTTCAGTAGTTTGCCATTGCTTTCTGAACGACCGGCTCTTATATCTATTTTCTAAAAAACCAGCACCGCTGTGCTGAAGAGTTATATATCATATGAAGAGCATATTCGAGTAATTCGTTTGAAAAACTAAATACATAGTCCCAGATATTGTTCCAAAGTCGAGTAGATTATCCTCACGATAGTCTAACATTTAAAAGAAACTACTGCTAAATGTACCTGACAAAATGCAGCAAAATATGCCGAGAATGAGTTGAGTTGAGTTGAGTCAAGAACCGACATCACTGCACTCAGGACATTCCCATATGTGCTCAGTCATCTCGTTCAACAGCCAGCGAAGAGTCATACTACTAATCGTTCCCACCGCTATCTGATTAAATGTTCTCCTGGTCTTCCCTCTCAGTTTTGAGATTCTTTCAGAACCCCTGCCGATCCCCCGCAATCTCATTCTTTCCACATATGGGTTCTCAATCTGTTTCTCCGCCTTCTCCACCTGGTCCCACAAGCGCACAACCACCTCCCCCTTGTTCATAGGCAAGATACCACCAAGAGGTGCATTCCCTGCTAGCCTATCAGCCTGTTCATTCCCCCGTACACCCGCATGGCCAGGGCAAAATATCCATACAATTCTCACAATCTGTGACCTCTGAAGCGACGAGAGCCATTCCACACGAAACATTCCTTTCTCCACCTTGCTAAGCATATTCTTTGAATCCGTAATGAACACAACGTGTGTTGCAGTAGTCTCCTCTAGCCACCGGAATGCCGCTGTTACTGCCCCCACCTCCATTTTCATGCCGGAGGTCGTAGTCTCATATGCCAGGCTCTCCTTTTTCAAGACTCGCTCATTAGCCTTTGCAATAAAGACAAAAGCCACTGCGTCTGTTTCTCACCACTGACCCATCGGTGTAGATGACTATGTCACCTTGACGTGTGTTGCTCTGGATCAGCTGTTGCACTTCAAACTCAATGCGGCCCGCTGCCCATTCTCTGCAATCACGACCCAGTGTTATTATTACAATATTACATTGTGCCAGTCCGTCATGTCTTCCGGAACTTCAACCCACTCTCTTTCACGATTGATGGTCTCTAGATCACACACCTGACTTATAGAAAGTTCTACCTATGCCATCCAGGACCTGCCTCGTCTTAGTCTAAGACCCTTTACCATATCCATTGCTGCATGCAGCGGGTGATCCCTGTCTACGGCAACTCTCAGGTACCATTTGGCCTGAAGGACCCTATGACTATCCGTCATTGTAGGTATCGCCAGGATATGCCTCATGCAGATAATTGGTGTGTCCTTTGTGCACCCCAGTATTAACCATAAGGCAGCATTTTGTATGCGCTCCAACCTTTCAAGCTGGCTTTTTGATACTGTCAGCAGCCGCAAACCATACTCAACGACAGAAATTATTAACTGTTGTACAGCATCCTCTGATCTACCCCGGTTGCTGCCATAGCCCTCAATGCATTAAGTCCCCTACCAGCCTTCACCACCAAATCCTCCACATGATCCTTAAAAGACAAACACCTGTCAAAGGTGATACCCATGTACTTCAATTTACTCTCTCGACTAAGAGGACATCCATTCAACATAATACCTGGGACGTCTGCCTTGACGATCCGGTTATCCAGGGAGTACCACACAACCGATGCCTTGTCTGGGTTTAAAATGGCCCCTGCGTCCCTGCACCACTCCGTCACCTTGTCTACCGCCACCTGTACGTCATTCGCCAAACTGGCCCTGTCTCTGCCCCGTCTGTACACCAGCACATCATCTGCAAATGTCAAGATTCTACCCACACCTGGTGTCTCAATAGCTGCGATTTTGCTGGCGTAGACATTAGAGAGCACCGGGGACAAGGCAGATCCCTGCGGCAACCCAGGTGTAATAGTACAGGGGTCAGAAGTCCAGGTACCCATGCGCAGTGTAACCTTGCGTTCATAAAGGACTGCCGCAACCCATCTAACAAGGCAAGGGCAGACCTCCATGTCCAATAGTGTGTGTATTAACCGATCATACCTAACCCTGTTATACGCATCCTACAGGTCAAGAACTACCGTGAAATCGTGCAATATATTATCTATGTTCACATTTGTATCCTTTTCTGATAAACTAAATTATTCCAAGTTGTAGGCTTGGTTACTTTTTTTTTTTTTTTTTTTTTTTTGGGGGGGGGGGGGGGGTGTCCTGTGTTTGTTTTTGCACAGACTTTTCAGTTCATCTGTTGCTTGATATTTTCTTATTGTATCATTTTACAATTTGTTTGCCTTCATCTCAAGCTTTGATTCCACATTAGCGCCAATTATGTTGTTATTTTTTAATTGTTAATTTAATGACATCTTTACTTGAAGTTCATTCATTCATTCAGTAGCATGTCCCTTGCAGAACTTCGCTCTCATAACAACCGTCCGGAAAACTTCTTAGTCATAAGCAAGATGTCCCGCGTCCGATACACCCACGCAGAGGTGTTTCCAAGGCACTAGGGCCAGGTTCTATATTGGCCAAGACCTACTGACACGTCCTAGACGCGCGTTCCGAGCAACAGGTCCCTTCGGGATCCTGGTTAACGTCAGTAGGATCGCAGATTCCTCCGAAGTCTGAAAGTATTTGCCTTCACGGCGAGGAACCACCAGTCTGCACACCAATAAGCCAGACATTGACAACATGTACTCACGCAAACCTCAGTCCAGTGTGACATCACACTGATTTTGGACAACAGGATGTCACCATCCGACATACAGGACTTCACGCTGGAGTTCACAGCCAGCGAACACAAGCAAGCACACCCATCTGGGGATCATCTGCCACATCCTGCACTCATCTTCTCTTTGGCCTTCCTCTTCTTCTCTTCCCTGGCATATACGCTTCCATGCTTGTTCTCTCTAAACTTTCATGACGTCTCAAGTCACCAAAATATTTCAATTGCCTTTGTTTTATCGTCTTTAGTAGCAAACTTTCTTCACTATTCAGTTCTTATCGTATGGATGTGTTTATACTTTTCTGTATCCAAGATAACAGATATTCTTAGAACCCGTCTATAACGTTTATATTGAAAGGAATGCATGGCTGTTCAGTGTCATGGTGCAGATGGGTAGAGTTCGGGTATCTGATGTGGATGAATAGCAGTCGCTGCTGTTGGTCGTGTTAATGACTGAAGGACACATGCGAACTTTGGAAGTAACGACAGGACGACGGTTGTTTCAGGAAATTACGTTTCTCTTCTTACGATTCACAATGTTGCACGTGGGCACACAAACATACTATCATTAAACTAATTCACATTAATACTACAACTACCACAACTAACATATCGGCGGCAATATATAGTTTGCCATTGCCGAACTCATAATTCAGAGCCATGCGTCTGGTACCACGGTCTCCGCTCGAGTGACGTCATTTGTAACCGTTCTTTTACTGCTCTGTTCAGTTAGAGTGCGCACTTCTTTGTGTCAATTCATTATTCATTATTCCCTGTGACAATTATTCACAGTATGTTTTGTCTGAACTCGTATGTTTCTCTTTCACCACCGTCTCCCTTCAATAGATCTTATCATAGCTCTTTTCGTGACATGGCATTACACCCCCTCCACTTTTCAAAATGTTGAAAACATTTTGTCAGTCTATTCGGTTTCTGACACCTTGACATGGAACGAAAAATCGTGCCATCTGGTCATCTTACTTAGTCAATACTCTGGAATGATCTGTAGCTTATCAACTGTTTCAGAAATACATCACCAAAACTAACAAAAAACTATTTATATCGGGCACGTCCTTTTGAGTTTCTATGACACTTCGCTTCGTCTAATCCTGCTATGGGCTTCAGAACGTCCCCTGGGCGTCCTCATGCAGTCCCTCAACCATGCTTTAGACTGCTATGAAGTCGCTACGAGTGCAATGGATATCTGTAGGAACTTTTATTTTGATATCCTCCATAATGTTCTAACATTGCAATGAGTTTCAAAACATCACATGGGCGTCCCCATGCTGTTTCCGAATCGCTATGGGTGCAATGGATATCTATCCAGTATATCCTTCATAACGTTCTATCGTCTTGTTTCACATGGGCTTCTTGGCCGCACTAGGTCAAGGTACGTGTGTTTTCTGACAGTGTATTGCTCTCACAATCATTTGGGCAAACTGGTTTTCTGTGTCCTGTCCCCTCTCTTGTCCATAACACATATAGACAACATATGTAAAGAAACTATCCTACCAGATACCTCAAGAACACCGCATGACGAGAATACCGAAGAAGTACCATCTGCAAATTACACCATGAGAGAACTCCTGTTTGTGGATTACCAAGCACCAACAGCAAAATCAGAAGCTGCATTACAAGACCACATGAATAGTCCAAATGAAATGTGTAGGGACCACAACATAAACACCAGCATACGTAAAACAGGGGTAATGACAATAACCAAAGAGGAAAAAAAAAATTCACCTAAGAGAGCATCCCTTGAAACCTGTAAAGAGTCTCAAGCACCCATGAAGTACAATATCTGTTATTTGCAGTTATATTTTAAAATGTGTATATATGGTGTAGCATGATGATGTAAGATGATCACATGTTGGTTACACGTGCGAACAACATGAAATTCCTTTATTTGTAATGATGAGTGATGTAGATTATTATATTATTTAGCATTGATCATATGATGTTAGTAATGTGTATTCGACGACTGGTTCTAGCATCTTGATTCCATTCTCATAGTAAAGTTCTTCGATAGTATCTACTGCATGCTTTCACGCAATTTGACAACCTCATTCGTTTACAATCTGTCATTGGTAAATGAACTGTTGCCCTTTACTAGCACAGAGACTGGGCAGATTGTCCCCTGGTACTATAACGGGTTGCAAAATATTCCACCGCTGACACTTGCGGAGGTGGCGACATTGACGGAGGAATCGGACATCCGTACAGAGGAGGGCTCAAAGCGTTGTATCCTCTCATCAGTTCGGGCGACTGATTGACTTTACTTGAACAGTTACAGCCCATCTTGAACACGTTGATCGGGATCTCTTCTGGTCTCGACATGGAGGAACCCGTTCTGGACACGTTTATTTCGGTTCATATAATGGACATGAAGAAGGAAACACCTGTGGGCATGGTGATTCGATGTAGTGAAACACTTCCTCTATGACGTGCTATGATCTTGACTCACCACCGGTTGAATGATGGAAGTTGCCACTTTCACACAAATCATTCCAGCACGACTCCATTGTTACAGAACACCTCAAAAGCAGTAAGATGCGAGAAGATGCCTTTAAATTTGAAGCATGCATGGACATATTTCAGGTTTAACAATGTTGCTAAAGAAGTTCGAACCCTGACAACGAAGGCTTGAGAACCTCGGCCTTGACTAACCAGTAAAATCTGGTCACTATGTTAGCTTAATAATATCAATTGAATGTAGAATGGCCACTGTTGGTTGTAGCATGGCCTAAGAAAGATTCCTGTATGCAAATCACGCTTTCATAATTGAAGTATGCGTTTTAAGATTTCAGCAGCTTATATGTTGATTATTATTTGGCTTATTGAAGACTTGTGTAGTAAGTTTTGTGTACGTTTCGATAAGCTTCCGAGGGGCGCGACTGCTTCTTCAATTTGATTTTTGATGCCTGTTTATACAAAACACTGATCAGACCAGTTGTGCTGTATGGCTCTGAAACCTGGATTACAACGAAAGGAGACGAAGCCTTGCTACAAACCTTTGAGAACAAAGTTTTAAGACGCATCTTTGGACCCATTAGGAATACACAAAGTGGAGAGTGGAAAAGAAGAAGTAACAAAGACATTTATGACCCGTTTAAGTCCCCGCTAATCACTGGCATCATGAAGGCTAATAGACTACAATGGTTGGGGCATATAGAAAGAATGGAAGATAATAGGGAAACAAAACTCGCGTACACTCGAGAAATAAATGACCGTAGACCCCGAGGTAGACCAAGAAGGCGGTGGAGAGATAATATATATATATATATACAGACCTACAAGCATTTGGAATCAACGACTATCAAGAGAAGGTCAACCAGAGAGACGAATGGAGACGGATTGTATCTGCAGCAAAGAACCCCAATGGCTCGGAACGCTAAAGAAGAAGAAGTTATAATTGTTTAACACTGTTATTAAAATTAGAATTTCGTTGCAGACTGATTCTTTCAAAGTAAACATACGAAATTTCTCAAACCATGAACGATATTTGAATGTTATGAGAAACACTGATCCATGTTCTAGAAATGAAGCTTCTTAGACTGAAAGCTTTTTTATATATGTCCAGATCAACCATTACCTCCATTGTGAAAGATGCAACAGATTTCATCCAAATGTTTGATTGTCAATGCTAACGCGCCAGTTTGACTTCACCCAGCTTATCATTTCAAATTTCGGTTAAACTGTTATCAATCTTCTTCATCAGTGTCGCATGGTGGTGTATAGGCAAAGCTACATTCGGGTTCAGGCATTTCGGGTTCTAGAACAGGAGTTGGGGGACTTGGTTTCTTTAGAGAACAGCTATTTTTAACTGATTGCCTGCCAAACAAAAAAGGCGGTCCTGACCAAACAGAAATTCAAGGCAGAAAATTTGAAGTAGGGGTGTGTCACAATAATGCTTTTAAAATGGTTAAAATGGTAGCAGATGCATTGTATTACATATCAAATTAAAGTGGAATGCACAGGGAACCTGACAGTGTTAATAATTAATTGATAGGTTACAAATATTATGACAATAATGAGAGTTTTAGTAATAACAATTGGAATTAAAGTGTTAAAAATTATGAAAAAAATTCACATACCAAGGCGTTATTTTCTAACCGAAGCCGCTAATCCAGTTAAATTTAGTGAATAATGTTACACACACCACTTGTGTTCTAGAATATCACAAGAACTGCTCCATAACACGAATAAAACACAATGAAATCATAAAATTATGAAGTACATAATTTTCACACAAAATGGAAAATGTCAGGAACACATCAAGCAAATTACTGAGGAGTAGAGTACTGAGAAACAATATAACACTATTTTCTATTTTGTTATTAACATTTTTATTCTAAATTTAATTATTTATATACTCCTTAAATACTTTGTGATATGCAATGTAAATTTAGTGGCACAAGTGTGGCCTATTAGCGCAAGCATAAGTCGGCATTTGCCATCATAATATGAGGAACTTACACTGTTAGATTTCTTTTGAAATAATGACCATCTTCTAAATTAACTGACTACTGCACGTGGTAGAAGTTTTAGAATCTTTAATAAAGTTCTTTACATCACAATAACTATAATATAAAATTGTTTAAAACGGTAATTTTATTAAAATATACGAGGTCCAGAACCAGAAGGTGTTGTCACTTCGAATTTTGAATCACAAGAATTATTTCGAATCACACCAAACTCAATTTCTCCTAAACAAGAAGCGTGTTCTTGCACACGGGCGGAAGCGAAATCTTTCGTTGTAAAGTTTAATTCAATGGGACACTAAAAATTGTGGACTACAACAGGAGAAATGGATCAATAAACGCACTATATATACCGAACCGACCTATCGGTTCGCGTGTGCCAAAATAGGGTGGTGGAACCGACCAATCGTCCGCGGCAGAGAATCAGTTTGAACCATGCAGTGTGGCGTTACGTATCCCTCCAAATTAGGCTCAGGTAATGCACTTTCTTCACCGCACGGTTGTGTACACAGGTCATTTTTCTTGTTCGAACAGGCCATTTTGTTTTGCTATAACGACTTCATAATGACAGAGTCCTTTGGCATACGACGTCGAGACCATAGAAACAACGGTGATATAAAAATACAGCAAAAGTTTATTTTGTCAATTGATTTCCGTTGCTGCATTTGCTGTATCTGTGAAGACGAATGGAAATTGAAGACGTGCATGATCAAATGGCACACAGCACAGTGATCTGAGTCCAATATCTCAAATCTCCGTTAAGTGTAAGAACGATGCTGTATCTTCAGAACTATCATGAAACGGTGCACTGAAATTGTTGAATTGAGGATGAATAATTGGGCAGACAGAATCAACTGTTGTATTTTTCCATCAATGAAACTTGGACCACTTTTAACCTTGACGACACGGTCTTTTATATGGCTGAAGCTGCATATGTTACATTGCCAACGCCAGCAACAATGTTCTATTGGAAGATCAGTTCACGTTTGTTGTTGCTCCCAGAACTGAGCAAGTAAGGTGCAGTCCCGCCATGTGACATGCTCGATGTTACTATAGTTAGATTGTTTGAAGTCACTTGAGATGGGGAAATGCTATCAGCCTTGGTGACTATTTTGTTTGGCCTGGATGTTTCTGGGAACTTGCTGGTAATGCTCATCTTCTCGTTGACAACCTTGAGTAATCATACCTTCAACAACACTTCGCTTCAAGAAGTCTGCTGTTGCTTTATGATGACTTAAAAGCTCGGTGTACTCAGACAGATCTATATGTAATTGTAGCGGCCTCCTAGATACAGAGTTGCTCTTCCAAAATTAACAATGTCTTCATTTAATTCTGTCTCAATCATATGCCTATGTGGATTCAAACTATTAAAGGCACTTGATGTATCTGTAGTTTCACGTCCTTCAGTTTTGAGTTCCGCTAGAGATACTGATACTTCACGGTTATTGTCTTAATTCTTTAGTTCATCACAAATTTCAACCTCCCTCATAACAGTAATTTCTCTGCTAGAGTTGAACAGCTCTGACAGGTATTTGATGCTGTTTTCTGACAAAAGATGCTAAAATGTAAGACGTTTAATGCAATAATAGCATCTTATAGCGTTTCTTTTTCTTTGTGAGACACACTGATATTCTCTAGAATATTTAGCCGTGAAATAGTTCGGACTAGCTGGAAATGGCTGTCGTAGAGCTGTCGAAAGTGTCTTAAAAGCAACTGAAAGTCAATGTTTCATACCGCAGAATGTTCCATGTTGATGAATGAATGCCGTTTCCACCGGATGTGTGTTAGTCCAAAATAGTGATGTCACCGCCAGTTCACAAAAGCCTTGCTTACTGGGTTAGAGATTGTTCAACAAAGTAATTTATATGTAATTACGTATTTACAAGGATCTGCACACGACCTTGGCCTTCACTTGTATTCAGCTCGATCTATTGAAAAGTGAATCGTTTACAACTACACTATAAGTCAATAATACAATCACGGGTTCGTAATTACCACTGCGACCCCCCCCCCCCCCCCCTATATAAGCCATGGTGCAGATGGGTAGAGTTCGGGTATCTGATGTGGATGAATTGAAGTCGCTGCTGATGTTCGTGTTGATGACTGAAGGACACACGCGAACTTTGGAAGTAACGACAGCAGGACGACGGTTGGTTCAGGAAATGACGTTTCTCTTCTTACGATTCATATTGTTGCACATGGTCACACAAACATATTATCATTAAACTAATTCACACTAATACTACAACTACCACAAATAACATTTCGGCGGCAATATATAGTTTGCCATTGCTGAACTCATAATTCAGAGCCATGCGTCTGGTACCACGGTCTCGGCTCGAGTGACGTCATTTGTAACCGTTCTTTTACTGCTCTGTTCAGTTAGAGTGCGCACTTCTTTGTGACAATTCATTATTCATTATTCCCGGTGACAATTATTCAGTATGTTTTGTCTGAACTCGTATGTTTCTCTTATCCTCATCGTCTCCCTTCAATAGATCTTATCATAGCTCTTTTCGTGACATGGCATTCAGCTTGTTTAGTAAGTGTCTAGGTCTTACAGGCGTATTTTGCAATTGGAAATATAACCAAGTTATTTCATTCTGTTTATTGATATTTCACAGAATTCTATAATAGTATGCCTTATTGTAGTCACTGTAGTGTCATTTCCGTTTATTGTTGTTCATTGTTGTGTTTTCTTGCGTGGTTGCTGATGAACGCTTGTCGTCGCAACGGCCTCTAAGTTTTGTTTTTAACTGCTTTTTTAAAAGACAATCTACATTTTGTGTTTCCATGTATTTACGTATTCCATTGGATTATTTCCACAAATCCCTTTATTAAACATTGTGTTGTCATATTGGTTTTACAGTTACACACTAATATGAAGCAATGGGTTCATGTTATATGTACAAGTCACGACTGACGACACTGTTGCGCGGGATTACTAAGACAGTTCGCAATCCCGCATACCACGGTCGAAACATATATGTGGGAGATTTGGAAGCAGACTGCATTGTGCTGGTTTTCATACAATGATATGAGTGCTTATCGTTTAGAAAGCAATGGCAAACTACTGAATGTAAACTTGCCTAGAAATCTCAAACAGCCAAAAAATGCTGCGGTTGATTGTGATGTCCTGTAAAGCAGTGCTTCCCAAAGTGGTGGTCCGCGGACCGGTGCCAGTCCGCGAGCCCTTCTTTGCCGGTCCGCAACGTGAGTTAAAAAAAAAAAAAAAAAAGTAAGAAAAAAGTGAAATATTTTCTCCTTTGAGGATTGTTTAGAACTTTTAAAAGACAAGATTGTACTTTTCTCAAACCATGATATCCGCACCGTTTTTATGGTGATTTAATTTCAAAATAAATTGAGCCCGCCACGGAGTATTTATTTTTAAGGCGAAGCGAATCATTGGATCAATGGGAAAGTTAAAAATAGTAACCAGCTGAGATCGATACTAAAAGCCGGTCCGGTCGACGACATTTCTTTGTTGACGACGTGCGTTACTTTTGTTTCCTATGTGACGAAAAGTGAGAAAGATGCACATTATAATTTGCTGATTATCGTAAGATGCAGAACATACGTGATTTTCGTTGTACGATTATAATGCGTTTTCTCATCGTCTGATCAGGTGAAGGTGTTAGATACATCTGCAAAGTAATTTTTATTACAGCTGGACGAAAGCACGGACGTTGCCAACCTAGCGATTCTGATGGTGTATGTGAGATATACAAAGACAACTTGAAAGAAGAGTATTTCTATTTCGTCAATGAGCATTATTAAGACAAAATACAGAAACAGTATGGAAATTTGTTCTCCTTTGCGGGTAGAGCTGTCTACAATCGAGCCACGATTTGATAAGCTTGTAAATAATAAACATACCCACCCCTCGCATTAAATAGTTACTGTTAGCAGCTGATCATTAAATCATTTTTATTACAACATACTGTAATTTAGTCAGCTTGTTTAAAACCTGATTTGGTATCGTTTTCGAAGATATATTTTATTTTTATTTTATATTGGTGTTCATTACTGTCGGTGTATACGAGTATATATACCTTTACAAGAAGACTTAAGTGTAGATTTGACACTTGAAAAATTTGTTGATTTGTAAATCTCTATAATGAAATTTTTACTCATGAAAATGGGACCACCATTAAAAAATCACCGTCATACAATAATATTATGGAGTAGTATTTAGCGCATCGGGACAACACCCACAATTACGTTAAATCTTATATTTATATTAAAAGGAATATTGAGGCCATATAAAATTCCAGATAATAAAGAGAAAAACTTTTTGATGTCGGTCCGCGAAAATGATAAGTTTGGGAAGCACTGCTGTAAAGTGCTGGGAAGCACTGCAACAAATTTTAACAGTCATGACTAGAAATTTACTCTTAAAAAGTTAAGTTGCAAAGAGGCAAATTTCAAGCCCACACACCAAGTGTTAAGTTTTTCTTCTTCTTCTTCTTCTTCTTCTTCTTCTTCTTCTTCTTCTTCTTCTTCTTCTTCTTCTTCTTCTTCTTCTTCTTCTTCTTCTTCTTCTTCTTCTTCTTCTTCTTCTTCTTCTTCTTCTTCTTCTTTAGTTCGTTTGAAATTTGTCTATAACTGCAATGTTGTCTCGTGTATGAATTTAACTGTCTTTTTTAGGTCACTCAGTTGTCCATATAGTTTATCTTCCACTGTCGTCTCTCTAGGCCAGAAAATTTGCCTAGATATGTTGTATTTTGGGCAGTCTTGGAGTTTGTGATCTGCTGTATGTGGCGCTAGTCCACATGTGCACATGGCTGATTCATCAATCTTGAATGTTGTATACATGTGGTTGCGTAATCTATTGTGTCCTGTTCTGAGGGACTAATGATGTCCTCTGGCCTGTCCATAGGGTGGCAGTTATCTTTAGCAGGTTTTGGTGGCTTTCTGTAGCAGTATGGGTATATTGGGTGGGCAAAACTACAGCACGCTTGAGCATCAGGGTGGAATGGGAAGAAGGATGCTCAAGTCGTGACGTAGTTTGTTGTTAGGAACCAGTTTACATCTAGAGCCAGAGCAGAGAAGACGCCATGTTGTGTCCAGATTGTCATCAATAAGAAATAAACAACATTTATAATAAACCAGAGAACTCGTTAGGCCTACTCTGTTATATATAGCCATAATTGGTGCCCATGACACAGGATACGAACTTGGAGTGTCGTCGCGGAATCACAATATGTTGTCCAGGTCGAACATCGAACTAAAGTCAAAGTTTTGAAGATTTCGTTCTGCTTACATCAAATGCCCAGAGACAGAATTACGGCACGATTCCATACTTATGTTGAACGAAAAAGCGAAGTTGAAAATGGCCACTAAGTCGTCTGTGAGAATTACAGCAGCCAAAAGCCCGGCTAGGGGTGGTTGTCTGTGATTATTTTTCAGAGTTCTCGTTGCTATCAAGAATCCTAGATGTATAGGCAGTCGTTGTCACCTGAGTTATGAAAGCCGGCTTCCCAGGGTGAGTTGCTGTACAGTGGTGATCATCTCGCCGAGCTGAAGAGAGTGAAAGTCCAGTACGTTTTTTCTGGATCGTTTGAAATAAGAAGCTCAGGAAAAAGAAACCTTCAAGGCAAGTCGAATCAAGTAGAAACATTTTACTAACAGAGCAGTTGTCTACTTCTCGTTAAGATAGATTGCCTGGAGCGAACTAAAAGCCGCAGAATCCTGACCTTTTGAGACTTTTTGGGGAATAAGAAGAAATGGAAAGCTCATTAACAGCAGCGATACCGCTAAAGAACTCTCGGAAGTGGGAGAGGCAGACTGGGCTGCCGACCTACTGAAATTATCGCTTTCCTGAATTACACCGATTCTCAAGACGTCGCTTGATGTGCCCTATCCGGGGTGAAAAGAAGCCAGAAGACTGGTAGGGGCTCAACCAAGGGCTGAAGTTACTGAGGCATCCGAAGAAGAAACTCCCTGAAGTGCGTGATCGGTTGGAGGAGCATTTCAACAAACACAGACTCCTGGCGTTTGAATTCTACCTGATATCGAACATAGAAGAATCCGTCTTTCTTGGATCGGGAGCAAATTAGGGTAATTGGTGAACTTTAAATATTATTTTACGTACAATTGACTAGTTGAACAATTCTGTTGTGTAAAGTAAATACGATCATATTGTTAATTTAGCTGGTTACGAATGTGAATTTGATTTTATTAGTGTATGCATAAATATTTCAGCATAGCAAAAGAAACAACAGGATATGGCAACAGGCAGACCGTCACAACACAGTAGAGAAACAGTTTTCTTTTATTTTTGTTTCAGCTGAGCTCAGGACGAGTTTTTTTTTCAGGTACCAAGGAATATACAGAAGAAGAAGTAATATGAATTACCTACATGTAGAATTACAACGTATTAGTACATGGTTGGGAGAATTAAAAGAGGCAGTTACTGAGGTAGAAAATTTTGTAGAAACGTTGCAGAATAGAACTACTAGACAAGACCCTTATAGATTTAAGGTAGACTGTAATAGAGTAGGAAAGAATAACAGGAGACAGCCGTTGATTAATAAAGACAGAAGACAATATGGTTATGATGAACCAAGGCTTGATGTATATAGAGTAAAAGACAGTGAGAACAGACGTAATGGTGAAAAGTCACAAGCTATACCATGTGAAATGGTATAGCTGTTATAGATACAAGAATGGTCATGAGAGAGACTTTTCCAAGAAATTATGGAAATGGCCATCCCATGGCAAGACTGCTAGGAAAAAACGTGACGAATGGTTTGAAAAAAGACAAAGACAATATCTAAACTCAGGTGTAAGAGACAGAGTTGAACCTGTAAATAAAATACAAACTAATCCTAAAATGGTTGCGAATGTGACTAGTAGACAGAAAAATAAAACGACGGTGTTAATAAAGAGAATAGACCGAGAGACACAGACGCAGACAAGTAATACGATAAATGATAGTACACAGACACATATTGATACTGTAGAGAAGACAACCCAGGTACAGTCAATTAAGAAAATAGAAAAGGGAACGCAAACTATTAAGACGGTGGAAATTGCGGAACCACCTCAGGTGAAATTAGAAAAAGAAGACACAGTTGAAGTTAAGAAAGATAGACAGACGAGAACCAAAGATGAAAGGAAACCAAAGAGGAAAAGTATTGAAGAAAGAAATAGTAGTATGATAGTTAATAGAGGTACTGCCATGTCAAGTTCCTCAGGTATAGACATTAAATTAATACCTAAATGGTGTAGAAATATTAGGTGTGAGAGTTCAGGTTATGGAGAGGATATTTCTACCTCTACCGCCGCATTTTATAGTAAATACTACGCTGCTGAAACAACTACAGATACTGATGATTCAGAGCATGAGAGGATTGCACTACGAACAGATCCTGACTCGAAGCGTGATGTTTCCCCATACGGTAGGCTTGCTGGTGGACTGACGGACAGAGTTTTGGTTGGTGACTCTTTAGAACTAGATACCAGTTTATATGACAGGAAAGTAGGGAAGGCTAAGAGACGAATACCAAGAGAGAGAGAGAGAAAGATGCTTCCAAAAAGAAAGATGTTTGCCTAGTAGAAAGTGGAACACAAAAACAGCAAACAGCTGAAGCCTCGCTGGAAAAAGCTAGAAGTCTCATGAAATCGGTAAGACCATGGTTGTATTTAAATAACCGATACGAGCAGGTTTGAGCAAATACATATGAGCTGTCTAAAATAGGCAGATGAATTTTTTTGGTGTAGCATCACATGATACAAGGTAGGCAATAGTGTTGTTGAGGATAGAGAGTTACGGCAAATGATATTCTACGTGGATACGTAATACAGGATATCTTGTGTTTAGTTGCGATGTAGGGAGAGTAAACAAGGTAAAAATAGTCCTTTGTCCGGAATGGATAGATACAGAGAGTTAATCACGTTGAGTGATGTATAACTGGAGTAATTAAAGTAGAGTAGATTCAGCACATAATTAGTAGAGAGAGAGAGAGATAAAATAAGTATGAATGCTCGTACTAGAGTGGATGGTTCGACTCAGAGCTATGACATGACGTCTGAGATAGTTTCGCTTGGTAGTTTGAGAAGTAAGTATAGTGTTGTTGACAGCTGAACCGAGAGTGTCTGATGAGGGGATATAGATTTAGGAGAAATTGAGTATCATGTGTAAAAATAGCCGGTTGAACGCGAGAACATTAAGAGTAAAAGAATGTAGAAGTTGATGATTGAAGGATACGAGTTCTTGGTGAGGGGGATTAAGTAATTACGTCATGCTTGCGAAGAAAGAAGAGCTGATTAAATCTGAGAAAGTTGTTGTGTGGAGAAGTATAGAATGATAGTTACGAGGGTAGTGGCTCGTCGGAGTGAAGTTTGTTCTGAGAGATCGTTGATAGGGCTGGTTAGTGTGTAAGAGAGATATAGTTTGCGAGAGATAATGCTTAGGTAATGACCTTTGAAAAGGAGAGTATGAGTGAGAAAAGTAGAAATAAGAAAACAGTTGAATTGTGTAAGTCCTGTTGAGTGTTGAAGTAGGTTGTCTGATAATCTGTTGTTCTTGTAGGTGTAAAAATGTAGACAAACATATGTGCGTCGAGAAAGAATAGGAAGATGACAAGTGATAAGTACCGCATGCATGTACGAGGCGTTTAGTACGTGCGTGAGTATAAGTATAGATAAACAGGTGTTCGTCGCGATGCGAGAGTAGTCGTGAGATAAGAGCGAGGTTGGGTATCACTGTCTGAGCAAACATAAAATACGAATACCGTGTGAATATGCGAAGAGTAGCTGATAAGTGATGTTGATAAAACGTGGAACATAAAGTAACTGAGTATATGAGACATAATGACATGGGGTTTTTGAGGGTCCGGGAGTAGTAGAGGCTGGCTTCCAGACCCCACTTTTAGCCTCCATAGTAGTGTTTATGAAGGAAATATGGGTAAAATGGCTCCAGCCTGGAGGCTGAAGGAAATATTTTTTGGGCGGGTGAAATTTTTTTCGGCGTGCCTGGTGGGAATTTTTTCGTGGGAACGGGTTTTTTGACGCTGCCTGGTGGGGTGTAAAAAGTAATTAAATGTTTAGTTGGTTCTGGAAGAGGGGAGGGGTATAAGGTGGTGGCGTAGACATAATGTGTAGTGATAAACAAGGGTGTGATGGGTCGTTATACTCGAAGTAAGAGGTGGTTACTGAACAAGGAGGTGTAGTTGGTTACTGAACAAAAAGAGAGTTGTAGGAGTCTGACACAGTAAAACACAGAGACAAAAGTAAAAACAAAAAAGTAATATATTCAAGTGTTTTTTATTGGTATACAACATCAAACTAGTCTTAAAAAAAAGGTTTACGACCCATACATTAAAAAAGGAATACGACCCCTAAAGGGGATCAGCTGGTTATTATAGATAGATGAGTGGTCCTGTAGAGGTCTGTCGTGCCTGTGGTTATTAATAATAGAAGGTGAATGGAAATGAATAGTAAAATCACCTATGAATTAATTGATGGTAATTATTACTAGTGGGGGAATGGGTTCAATAATGAAACAATCAGGGTCGTGTAATACGAAGGCATTCTCCCGTCTTAGTGATAAAAGAGGCCGCCGGGGTGGTGTTATAGGTGGTAGTAACTGCAAGGGTGGGTTCTTCACCGAAAAGCTTATAAAGAAGGACATGGTGGTAAGGGGGTATTAGGGGTCGATATACCGATGTTTATAATAAGAATGTTGATGTCGATCGGGCCCGCAGTTCACCCGGTGTCAATACGGTTCCAGGTGCTTGAACTGTTCCTCTAGGCGATATATCAGCGTCTACACGAGTCTCCTTGTCTATAACAAATACATAAACACAAACACAACGACAACCATACAAGTATACATACAGACATCAATCATACAATCAGGGCCATTTTAGAAGCAGGCACACAAGTATAACGAATCTAAAATACAACTGTGCACACAATGAAGCAGACACGAGTGCAGCCATAAACAGAATCATACAGACTGACAGACAGACACACAACCTCGCACACACAAACTCACACAAACCAACGACTCACTAAACATGCCACAGCAGGGTTCATACCAACTTTTAATGAGAAAAACAGACAGAGGACCAGCAACACGCAGGTTGTATGGCTACGGTCAGGAATTTCTTAACGAGAAAAAAACACGCGGTGGTAACACTACAACCGTGGTATGAATGTCAGGCGTCTGCGGCAAAAACACGCGATGGTACTAATAACTCTCTCCCCCCCCCCCCTGCTATCAATGCTTACAGCGTGGTTTTGTAGGTTGTTTCAAGTGACTTTTGGAGAGAGAGAGAGAGAGAGAGAGAGAGAGAGAGAGAGAGAGAGAGAGAGAGAGAGAGAGAGAGAGAGAGACCGAAGAAAAAACTATACAATCGAACAAAAACAATAAAAAACGACAACCATACAAGTTTGTTTCAAGTGACTTTGGAGAGAGAGAGAGAGAGAGAGAGAGAGAGAGAGAGAGAGAGAGAGAGAGAGAGAGAGAGAGAGAGAGAGAACAAAAACAATAAAAAACGACAACCATACAAGTTTGTTTCACGTGACTTTTGTTTCCCCTTCTTTTTCGAGAGAGAGAGAGAGAGAGAGAGAGAGAGAGAGAGAGGGAGAGAGAGAGAGAGAGAGACAGACAGACAGACAGACAGAAGAAAAAACTATACAATCGAACAAAAACATAATAAAAACGACAACCATACACAGACAACCCATATCATTACTACTATCAGTATCAACAGATATACACAAGTGCAGAGACAGCACAGACACACCCATCGCCAATGATTAATACTGTCATCACAACTACACACACACACACACACACACACACACACACACACACACACACACACACACACACACACCCATAAACAAATAAACAACCACTCAACTACAAACACCTATAACAAATACATAAACAAAATCATAATAAAATAGAGAAACAAAATAATAACATTTTCAAATGGCTTTTATTGGTATACAACATTTAAAAATGGCTTCGTTTACGATCCAAAGGGACCAGAGGGACTTGATTATTGTAGAAAGATGTCTGGTCTTTCAGAGGCTTGTCTTGACTGTCGGTAGATTGATATAGATGGAGTGTCATTGTTCCTGTGTCTTGAGAAACTGTCACCGCTTTCAAACTGTTGTCTAGTTGTCTGGGCATAGCATCAGGTCTTGACATGAATAACCACTTGGGTGTAGACATCTCGTTGTAGAAACAAAAAGACGAGTGGTCGTCTCATTTTATAACGACGAATTTATCTAGTTTTAAACAGTTCTGGACTTGTCTTTTTTAACCACGGAGTAACCAATCGAAACACGAGACGATCGTTCACGTGTTGTCTGTGTCCAAAGCGTTGCAGGATACGTGACATGCTCGAACCACGACATTTCATTAATAAGAAATACAACGCATACAGACCACAAGTAGTGTTATTAATGTCTTGTAGCATACGGGTATTGTACACGGGTGATCTGTCCGAGTTTCGTTGTATAAAATGGATAATGTCGGCGTGTAATGGTGGCAAACCAAACGAATCGAAATATTCAAACTGACCTAGACCATTAAAATATAGGGCGATCCAATGTGAACCAGAGTAAGCACTGGTGTCAGTATTGACGATAAAAGCAGCTGGCTGTGTTCTATCAATGTGTCTAGGCAAATGATCTCTAGCGCATACGTTGACTAGTGGAAGGCGACGAACAAACAGATCAGACATGAGTAATTGTCTTAGTTGGTGGGTATCCATTATGCTATGTAATCTGTTAGCACTTGTCTCGTCTTGGAAACTTCTAGGACCGAATCGAGTTCGGCGTATACGATGACTTGTAGAGGTACAGTCGTTATAACGTCAAACTTTAGTTCTACTGACAATGGGCCAGATTTCGCCATTTCAAACTGTTCTCCATCTAATATACTAGGAGTCAGATCAAAACTATAGAGACAATTCCCTTGACTATAGCTTTCATAATTTATACCATTCCCGACATCCTTACCGGTCAGACCAAGGGCCAAGTTGGTACTATGGAAAGCTCGCATGTACTGACCTGTGGTATAATTCATGGTTAAGGGTTTGCCTGTAACACTACGCCCATCTACCATCAGACTCAAATAGTTTAACTGATAATGATTGAATATGAAGGGGTTCGTATTCACCTCGCCATTGAAGCAGGAAGCATTGACTAATCCGATCACCACCCGGGTCGGTGTCTGGCTGAGAAAAAGGTTATCTTGTGTGTGGGAAAACATACCTTTAGGGATAGAAAAGGTCTTTACCACGACCCTTTTAAAAGGATACTTGGCATTGGATCTCAATAAGGCTTTTTCATGGGCCAGAGAGATAGCTGGATTTAACTTAGCTTTCCTCACCAAGAGGGCGGCGTAAGTAATGACACTTTTGTACCCACCACTTACATCCGTGGCAATCAAATTAAAGACGGATTTTGATGGGGTTAGTTTGATTTTAATATCGACACCATTCAACATGTACCGGTCCTGATTGAAAATGTCGGAATGTAGGCGCCCCATCATATCCAGAGGCACACTATAGCTGGCTAAAGATCTTCTTTTGGCTAGACCTGTATTGGTATCACCCTTTGTGTCTGCCATGTGCAAAGGAGTATCTTGATAGTATAGAGCTGACGTCAGATGACTCTTTTTGGCCTCTTCGCCGTAATTCAGAAGAGCTTCCAAGTAGGCCCGGTACGGATACGAATTTTCACTCGGTGAAATAAGAGTGTCGTTCAGGGACACGTCTACTTGAGAAAACAAACTATGCAAATAATAATTTATCGGACCAACTTCGGCTGTGTTTGGTAGGTCGTCGCCATTGGGCAGTGTAACTTTGGCTCTCACGTGCAGAAAAGTATTAAACAAATCAATGTAATCTTCACCGACACCAGAAATGGTGAATTCGATAGGTGCCCCATAAGCTAAAGTGGCCAATGGATAAATCTCCACAAACTGTCCCTCTTCTACGGCTGTCTGGGTGGGAGGTACACTAAACAGATCCAGACCAGAATGCAGACATTCACATGACTTGGGATGAATTAACGCCATTATGAGAAAATATCCGAATGTCCCGCTTGATGGTGATGTGTCTTATGACTCGATGGCTTTCTGACTGTTGGTTTTATTCTTTTACTGGGCTGACCTGGCGGGGCGGCTCGTTTTCGTTTCCTAACACCACTACCTGATTGGCTGATGTGTTGAGCTGCGCCATGGAGTAGTCGTTGACCAGCATCTCTGGCGTGTTCTTTGAAGGACTCACCAACATTTCTACCAGCTAAGGCATCTTGAGCCACTTGCAAACCCGTCCCCAGTCCTTCTCTCAATAGGGCTTTGCCACCAGTCTTCAACCAAGGAAGAATTGTGCGACCAAGACCACTAAAGAAACTACCAATTCCATGACCTCGCTGACTTCGACCACCTACAAAAACAGGGAGACCACTTCCAGCTTGATTGCAGAAATACTCCTCGTATAATTTGGGGTTGCGTTGGATTGGCACGTGTCTAACCATGGTTAGCCCAGATAAAACCGTTTGGTTGTTCGAAAATGTAACGTCACTACTGAAGTTCCACCTGTAAATGGGATAGGTTTCCCCTGCTCGTCGGTTATAAGAAGTTCAATCGTGTCAAATGAAAATCGACTGAGGGGTACGTAATGTGGCTTGTCATACATCCTAAATACCGAGGTGGTAGATCTGTCTAGAACAGGTAGTGTTCTCAGTAATGGTACCATCACATCACCAACCACCCGCGAGGTGACAATATCGGAATAGACGAAGACATTTTTTGTGCCCTGGTCTAAATCCACTTCATCCACACCAGACAGACTGGGTTCAGTCTCGGTGACATGTGTCGAGGGAAACTGTAATATTTCTGCCAACTTGTCACTAAGTCTAACTTCAGCCCCCTGTTCATATAATTGGAAACGAGCCTTATTCGAAATATCGTTATAAGAGAACATCATTCGGTTATGTTCTTGTAAGGCATCATCGAGACGCAACCATTGCAGTTCATTGATAAATCTCTCAGCTTCGAAAAGCAATCTATTCAATTCACCAATGAATTTTTCTATTGATTTGTACAGACCAGGCGTCAGCGTAATCGTCATCGGTGGTTCGTCTAGGTCTGGAGGTGGAAAGTACTTTATCCACACCTCATCTTTCAAAATATTAAAATAGGTGTTGGGAAACTGAATATCAACCAAACCAACTTCGTACTGGGAGGTGAGCTCAATAGTTTGTGGTAGTTTGACAAAGAAATGTCCGGCATTATTTTGGGGGTATATTTGTAGCGAAGCATTACTCGTCAGTGTCACGTAGAAACTCATATTAGTCTATTCAAGGTCTGAATGCTTCCTGATTCGAAAATGTAAAGTTAGTACTGAAGTCCCATCGTTGAATGAGAGTGTTTTACCCGTATCGTCAGTTAAAAGTATTTCCACTGTGTCGAAGGAAAATCGACTTAATGGTACATAATGTGGCTTATCATAAAGACGAAATACTGAAGGTGACAGTCGGTCCAATATAGGAACAGTCCTTAGTAAAGGAACCATGACGTCTCCAACTGGTCTCGCGGCTACGAGATCGGAATAGACATAGATATTTTTAACTTCGTTATCCATCTCTAATTCTGTATTACCGTATAATAAGACATTATCATCTGATAGAGTCGAGCTGGGAAAACCCAATATATTCTTCAATCTGTCACTAACTTTAGCCTGGGCGCCTTTTTCAAATATTTTCATCCCGACCTTTTTCCAAGGTGCACCTAGAAAGAATTTGATGTTTACTTTCTCGTCTAGTTGGGTTTCTACACACAGCTTATTCAACTCCTCGATGAAAGTTTCCGGGCTGCTGAACGGACCCGGTGGACATTCAAGGGTTATAGGTTCTATACCACTACCTTTAGGTGGAAAGTATTGGAACCAAATTTCACCAGGCAAACCATTAAAATACGAATTGGGGAACTGAATCTCGACCAGGGCCACTTCGTATTGGGTCGTTATATCAATGGTCTGCGGCAACTTGACAAAAAAGTGACCGGGTTGGTTGTTGGGAAATACCTTTGGTCCAGAATTACTCGGTAAAGTTATATAGAAACTCATCGTTTTTCTAATTTAGGATTAGGTAGCATATAGCCCAAACAACTACTCATTAGAGCTACCCACAACTTGCCGTCTGGTGCGTCTGCGCTGCCTTGAGTCAGATTGAACAAAGACACGGCAATTACGGCATATATAACCACCATTTGACACAGAAATACAATCTCTGGCCTCGGTACACGTTGTCCAAAGAATGACCAGATCGATGTTCTTTCCCCCTCTGTCAGTTGTGGGCGCACCCCCATAGTTTCCACCCTGTCTTCAGTCACACCACTAGTCTCCATAACTAGCTAGTTGCGTGTCAGCTATCCAACTATTGAATGAATGGGGATAACCAAACCACTGCACTAAATACTCTTTCCCACCACCTCGCCTGGGTCTTTCTTGTAAGATTGTTTCGATACGATACACTTGCTTGTCTCCAACTAGTTGTATTTCTTCTCTGTAGAACGAGCCCTGTAGTTCCTCTCCCGAATCATCTTTTACCACATAGGTCACTGGACTGGTCTGGTTTATGCGACTGACGGTAAACAATTCTTCTGTCCACGAGGGCATATACCCTTTTTTAAAAGGTTGTTTGGGTTCAGCCAGTCTGACTCGATCCCCAGGTGTAAAATACACTTTTTTCGATACGTATGTCGGCTTATACAAGTTATCCCACACCTCTTCTTGATTACTATAGTTGACTTGTACAGGGGCCATGCGAATACTTCTGTGATACGAACCATTGTAGTTCTGGATCAAATTATCTATCACGTCGACGTAGCGCAGTGTATTGGTCTTGGTGAAATAACGCCACATTTTTTCTTTCAGGGTTCGATTGAATCTTTCCACTATCGCTGCCTTCACATCTTCATTCTCGGTGGTAAAGAAGTGCACACCTCGATCTTTCAGAAATTTTAAGAATGTCTGATTAACGAATTCCGAACCTTTATCGCTCTGAAAATTTATCGGTTGGGTATCATCAAAGATTTTACTCATAGCCACCACCAGTGCTTTCCCCGTTTTCTTCTGGATCGGGATAGCCCAAGCATATTTACTAAACACATCGATACAAGTCACTAGGTACGACATCCCATCATTGTATCTTTGTAATAGTCTCATATCTATCAAGTCGGCTATACTTGGCTGTCTTTGTGCTTGTCGCTAATATTCGTAGTAGTATTATCACTACTATTGATACTTCCTCACTTTACCCACCACCATTGCACTATACATACTTTCCCCTACAATTTAAGTGGTCACTCGACTACTTGACCACTGCTTGACCACTGCTTGACCACGTCATCGATCACTTTAATCACTACCATAATCTTAGGCACATCGTCCTCTACAATTTAAGTGGTCACTCGAGTACTTGACCACTACTTGACCACTGCTTGACCACTACTTGACCACTAATTTACCACCCTTTAAGCATCACCATGTCGCTACAACTACTTTCCGGTAAAATTTATTCACTTGACCACTTGACCACTGCTTGACCACTAATTTACCACCCTTTAATCATCACCATCTCATTACAATCACTTTTCCCTAAAATTTCCCTAAAATTTTCCTCACTTGACCACTGCTTGACCACTACTTGACCACTAATTTACCACTAATTTAAACATTACCATGTCACTACGACCAATTTCCCCTAAAATTTTCCTTACTTGACCACTTGACCACTGCTTGACCACTGATTGACCACTAATTTACCACTCTTTAATCATCACCATATCATTACAATCACTTTTTCCTAAAATTTCCTTACTTGACTACTTGACCCTTACTTGACCACTTGACCACTGGTTGACCAGTGTGTAAGTGCGAACACCTCTTATTATATTTATGACCACCCCTATATCACTCCTACTTGATCATTAATACCCCTTACCACCATACCCATTATAACTTTATAAGATTTCCTTTGTAATCGGTGAATATACCACCCTTTACCTTCACTACTATCACACTGTTCAGATGATAGTAACCACCTCTTACTTCGAATATAACCACGACCCATCACACCCTTGTTTATACATCACCATGCAAACACATTATGTCTACACCACCACCATATACCTATCACACCCTTGTGTATACATCACTACACCACGCATAGTAACACATTCATATATGTAACCACCATATACCCATGAGTAGAAACCACGACCCATCACACCCTTGTTTATACATCACTACACAGACACATTCATATACGCCACCACCATATATCCATGAGTAGAAACCACGACCTATCACACCCTTGTTTATCACTACCCATACTAATATACGCCACCACCATATACCTATCACACCCTTGTGTATACATCACTACACATACACATTATGTCTATGTAACCACCATATACCCATCACACCCTTGTTTATACATCACTACACCACGCATACTAACACATTCATATACGCCACCACCATATACCCATCACACCCTTGTTTATACATCACTACACATACACATTATGTCTATGTAACCACCATATACCCATCACACCCTTGTTTATACATCACTACACCACGCATACTAACACATTCATATACGTAACCACCATATACCTATCACACCCTTGTGTATACATCACTACACCACGCATATACATTCATATACGTAACCACCATATACCCATCACACCCTTGTGTATACATCACCATGCATACACATTATGTCTACACCACCACCATATACCCATGAGTAGAACGACCCATCACACCCTTGTTTATCACTACCCATACTAATAGACGTAACCAAAATAACTTTCCCCCTTCGCTTTCCAGAACCAACTAAACATTTACCTTAATTACTTTTACACCCACCAACCAGCGCCAAAAATTTCGTTCCCACACGCCGAAAAAAAAAAAAACCCCGTTCCCACCAAAAATGTCCCCCGCCCAACTCAAAATATTTCCTTCATAAACCCTATCAGCCTCCAGGTTCTGGAGCCATTTTACCCATATTTCCTTCATAAACACTACTATGGAGGCTAAAAGTGGGGTCTGGAAGCCAGACTCTACTACTTCCGGGATATATGGACTGTAATAGAGTAATGTTGATTGGAAGAAGTCACGGACATGAGTTCAGGGGTGGTATATTTTTGCTATTGATAACGGCATAAGTAGAGGTTTTAGTAGAGATGCCCATAATAAATGGACATAAAGGGGTCGCTGAAATTTTCGGCGAGATTAAGAGAGAATTCTGAGTGAGGTATGAGAGAAGATTAGTTATGTGAGCTGATGTGGGAAGAGGTCTAGAGAGATGATGGACCTTGTTAATTGTGTACTGTCTGTAATATATAGACATTTGGGAGTGAATAATATTTTTGATGGTTGGTACTGGATGCTGTAGATAGCAGCGAAAACTGTTACCATAATAAGTGGTACTGTAGAAGAGATAATTGTTTTAGACTTTATTACATAAAGTCTCAAATGACATAGATGATGGACCTTGTTAATTGTGTACTGTCTGTAATATATAGACATTTGGGAGTGAATAATATTTTTGATGGTTGGTACTGGATGCTGTAGATAGCAGCGAAAACTGTTACCATAATAAGTGGTACTGTAGAAGAGATAATTGTTTTAGACTTTATTACATAAAGTCTCAAATGACATAGGGGGGTAAAGGTGTGTGTGATTTAGCTAAGTGTGGTTTTTTTTTTTTGGAGAAAGAGTTCTACTTCTTTGAATCTCCGGTGCGCACCGATTCTTTGTCTTTCTATCATGTGCGAGTGTTCTCAGGTTGATTGAAAGTAGAGAATTAGTTGGTGATGACAATAGGGAGTTGGTATCAGAAGAGTACAGCGTTTGAAATTGCTTATAAAGAGAAGAAGGAGTGTTTATTTTCAAAAGGTAACCATATGTGTTATGATGTATTGTATAAAGTTGAGATTTAAAGGTTATTGATGATATATAATTAATATGTGTTATGTTATGAAGAGTCAGAAACGAAGAAGAAGTTCATAGTGGTCTACTATATGACAGGGAGAAGAGTTACAGAATAGAATATTTACTTAAAATAGAGTTGGTTTGGGGACAGATTAGAGGAGTTGTGGGAGGTAAGGAAAGAGGGGGAATAGAGTAAGGGGATTGGGAGTAAAGACTTTTTAAGGGAAAAAGTCTTTAGAAAACATAGGAAGGTGTAGCAGTATGGGTATATTGGGTGGGCAAAACTACAGCACGCTTGAGCATCAGGGTGGAATGGGAAGAAGGATGCTCAAGTCGTGACGTAGTTTGTTGTAGGAACCAGTCAACATCTGGGCCTGGAAGAGAGAAGACGCCATGTTGTATGAAGGCTGTAGACGTTGTCATCAAGATGCAATAAACCTCTAATTATACTAAAACAAAGAACTCGTTAGTCCTATTTACCTGTGCGCTGTTATATTTCTGACTGATTTGATTATTCTATTATCTTGGTGGTTTGTAACAGGTACACCAGGTTGTTCTCCTATTGTTTCTTCCTTATCTAGTCGATAAGCTTTCTCGTTTCAGAGTAATCCACAGTGAGATGGTATCCGCTGATATGGTGATATTAAGCTGGCTGCATAGTTCAGAAAGAAATGTCTATAATACTGGCAATTTCCCAGACAGGAGCGCCCCAAGTACTGCTTTTGCATCTATCAGTAGCACTACATGCAATGTACCATAGTTCGTATCCAGTAATTTGTTGCTTGGATTTCTGCATCGTAGTTATTGTACTACCTTTCTGTTGATATTCTGACAGTGTCTCTAGTATTATCAGGATAGTTTATATACACACTCCTGCTCCTCCATTTCGAACAGCATTTTGTGCTTTAGACTCGGATCCAGAGGCCCTGTGGGTATTCGTCATCTAGGAAACAGAGAGTGACTGTTCTGCGCTGTACACTATTCTGTTCTTCCTTGTCAAATATTTCTTTCACTTTTGTTTATATTTGTAGTAAGTGTTATGTGAAAGACCACAGACCAAGAGGTAAGTGATGAATGAAGCAATGCATTTTAGGGCATGTCTTCTTCTTCTTCTTCTTCTTCTTCTTCTTCTTCTTCTTCTTCTTCTTCTTCTTCTTCTTCTTCTTCTTCTTCTTCTTCTTCTTCTTCTTCTTCTTCTTCTTCTTCTTCTTCTTCTTTGCATTCATCCGGAGTGTTTTTTCAGATGTGATTGCGGTGTGTCTAGTTAGGCACCCTTAGGTCGAAACCCTCAGGCCAACACATCAGACTTTTAGCATGCTGGTTTGACCAGGTTAGCATTCCTGGGAGACTCTCACTTTTGTGGTACCGTCCACATGCCAGCTGGTCAGGTTAGAACAGTCGAAGACTTCGATCATCCCTCTAGGGAAGGCAGGGACAGTCCATGGCATTTTCCTCCGTCCAGGGTGGCTTCCATAAGTGCAGGGCCGACACATAGCGCTCTGGAGCTGGGCTCACCGAGGGAATCGTCACGTCGTGCTTATGGCTGCTTTAAATCCTCACTTCAATATACTGGGCATTTCGTTCGCCCCGGGCAGTTCCCGCACAAACCATACCGGTCTGCAGACAGTATCCACTCAGCGAGTTTTCGTTTCGGACATGTGCTTTGTCGTTGTCCCCATCATAGCTGTTCCAGGCACGACGGACATTCGGAAAACTACCTAGTCAGAGCCGTTCCGAACAAGAGCGGCATTCGGAAACTAGGTAGATTTTCCTAGTACGAGGGAAGACTAGTTACAGCTTTTCCGGTCATGAAAGACATTTCACTCGGACGTAAATGCGAAGTGCCATTTTTATTCTGCCGCCCGTAGGCTGGCACTTCCGACTTCAGCGGACATTTTTAATGAGGTTAGCACACCTCGGGTTTCGAGACAAGTTAGACTCTTATTTCGACTTCCACACAGCAAGCTTTTGCTTCGGGCTGCCACGTAATGGATTCGCAAGCCAAGCGTTCCATTTAGTGTCAACGAGACAATTTTTCACCTTTGACTACACTCACTCCCTGAGTACGGTTTCAGATTTTCATTGGAACGTGCGACCGAGGTGTTTTTCCACCTTGAGTACTCGCTCACGAGGTAGGCTACATGTGCTGCCGGCTCAGCACCTTACCTCCGTGCGTCTGTGCCAGGCCCTCTCATCCGGGGATCCCTCATATCCCCCAGTTAAGAGCCACCGAACGAGTATCTGCACAAAGCATGTAGCGTGCTCAGCACCTCACCTCAATTTTGATGTAGGTATGTGTCGGCCAGGCTCTCACATCCGAGGGTTTATGGCATAGAGACGTTCAGCCATACCCCTCGGCGGAGAGCCTTTGAGGTTGTGTCCAGACAGATGATTGGCATCGTTCGCCTGATTTAGACTGCTATTCTCAGTCTACCTGCAGAGCAGCAGGTTGTGTCTCTCTTGGTCTGGTCCCTATCCCAAGAGCTGTCCAATATGTAGTTAATATCCATCGGCATAGCGCTTGGGGTCAGTGGGACACTCAAAATCCCCCACCACGACAAGGTGGAGACACATCGGGGAAGCTGCAGATACAAGCCGTCTCCATTCGTTTCTCTGGTTGACCCTCTCTTGCCAGTCGCTGATTCCAAGTGCCTGTAGGTCTGTATGCATATTATCTCTCCACCGTATTCTTGGTCTACTTTGGGATCTGCGGTCATTTATTTCCTGAGTGTAAGCGAGTTTTGTTTCCCTATTATTTTCCATTCTTTCTATATGCCCCAGCAATTGTAGTCTATTAGCCTTCGTGATACAAGTGATTAGCGGGGATTTAAATAGATCATAAATATCTTTCTTGCTTCTTCTTTTGCACTCTCCACTTTGTGTATCCCTAATGGGCCCAAAGATGCGCCTTAAGACTTTGTTTTCAAAGGTTTGTAACAAGGCTTCGTCTCCTTTAGTTTTACTCCAGGTTTCAGAGCCAGACAGCACAACTGATCTAATCAGTGTTTTGTGTATTGTGATCTTGGTGTTACGAGATAGCACATTTGATTTTAGCAGATGTTGTAGTGCATAGTATATCTTATTTCCAGAGTTGATTCTAGCTTGTATGTCTTCCCTTATTATGTTGGAGCAGTTGAAGATTGTACCCAGGTATTTGTATGTTTCCTTTCTTTTAATGGTCATATTATCTATTTGTATTTGGCTAGAGTTTTTAGCCGTTCCTTCTCTTGAAATTACCATATATTCGGTCTTATCTTGGTTGATAACCAGTCCCATTTGGTGAGCTTTTTCCTTTAAGTGAGTCAATATTTCCAATGTCTTTTGTTCATTTCCCCCTATAATATCTATATCATCTGCATAACCAAGCAGTCTGGATGTTCCTCCAATAGCACATTCCTCCTTTACCTTCCTTACACCTTTCTCTAGAGCCAGATTGAAAAGGAGCGGCGATAGTGCATCACCCTGTTTCAAGCCAGATGTTATTTTGAAAGGGTCTGATTTCCTGCCTTTATATGTTACTATATTATAAGTACTACATACTAATTAATAAAAGATATAGAAATGCTTTAATTAATGTAAAGACAATGCCTGGTGCTGACTGTAATAGTGTTCATGTACCACTATGTGGACAAATAAAAGTAAGATTAAAGAGAGGGAAAAAAATGGTTAAGAACATGAGACTTAATAAAGAGGTTCTGAAAATAGATAAAGAACTGCGAGAACATTACAGAGTGACTGTGAAAAATAGGTACAATGCGATAGCTAAAATACAGAATATAAATGAACAATGGGAAATGTTAAGGGACTCCATTCATCAAACTAGCAAAGAAGTATTACTGGAGAGAGGCAAAATAGCTAAGAAAAAATGGATGAATGAAGAAATCTTAAAACTGATGGACAAAAGAAAACAGAGTAAAAATGACAAACGAGAATACGCTGAGATAAATAAAGAAATAAAAGATAAATGTGGGAAGGCTAAAGAAAGTTGGTTAAACGAGCAATGCAAAAAAATTGAATTAAATTCCATTAAAGATACAAAAAATACGCACAGACAAATCAGTGAGCTTACAGGAAGAAAAATAAGAATAAATACAGGGTGTTTGAAATCAAAAACAGGAAAGATATTATTAGAGGAAGGTGATATAATGAAGAGGTCCCCCTATTCTGAAAGAAGAAGTTGCTGACGCTATGAAACGTATGAAGAAAGGAAAAACAGCTGGGCCAGATGAAATCACAATAGAAGAATTAGAAGTGTTGGGAGAATTTGGAGTAGATATATTAACCAAAATGTTGAATGATATTTACAGTAGTGGATATTTACCCAGTGATATGCTGAAATCTGTATTTATAGCTATACCAAAAAGACCAGGAGCAATTGATTGTGAAGATTTTCGTACAATTAACCTTATAAACCATATCACTAAGCTTCTACTCAGAATCATAATGAGAAGAAATAAAAAGAAAAGAAAAATGGAAATTAGTGAAGAACAGTATGGATTTGTGGAAGGAAAGGGCACAAACAATGCAATTTATACATTACGGACACTAATAGAAAGGTCAATAGAGAAACAGAGAGACATATATTTGTGCTTCATAGATTATACTAAGGCATTTGATAAAGTAAAACATGATGAACTGATTAAAATGTTGGAAGATATCAACATTGATGGAAAAGATTTAAGAATAATAAAGAATGTTTACTGGAACCAAGTAGCAGCAATTACAATGGGAAATAAAGAGGGTAGTTACGAACAGATAAAGCTAGGAGTACGACAGGGGTGTGTCTTGTCATCAGATCTTTTCTCCCTGTATAGCGAAGTAATAATGAGAGAGATCAAAGAGATGCCAGGAATACTAGTTGGAGGTTATAATATAAATAATATACGCTATGCAGATGACACAGTATTGGTGGCGGATAATTCAACAGACCTACAGCAATTATTAGATGTTGTAGTAACAGAGAGTGCAAGGAAAGGACTCTCATTGAATATCAAGAAAACAGTAACAATGGTAATATCAAAGAAAATGGTGACACCAAAATGTGACATAGAAATAGAAGGAAAAATCCTTAACCAAGTGGATAATTTTAGATACCTAGGGGCATTTATAACATCAGATGGAAGATGTACAACAGAGATTAGGAGCAGAATAGGGCAGGCAAAAGCCGCATTTCAGAAAATGAAGAGTATCTTGTGCAATAAGTCACTATCACTGAATGTAAGAAAGAGAGTGCTGAAATGCTATGTAGAACCAGTTTTGCTGTATGGCAGTGAATATTGGAATGTAAATGAACAAAGTAAGAAGAAATTAGAAGCAACAGAGATGTGGTTCCTGAGACGAATGTTGCGAATTCCTTGGACTGCCAGAGTAACTAACGATGACTGCCTGAAACAGGCTAATGAAACTAGAACATTATATACAACAATAAGACAGAGACAAACATCTTTCTTCGGTCACGTGATGAGAAGAGAGGCATTGGAGAACATCGTAACAACTGGAAAGATCGAGGAGAAGAGAGGCAGAGGCAGACCAAGAGAAATTATGCTGGATGGATTGAGACGGTGGCATGGAGGAATATCAGCAGCAGAGTTGATCCAGAAAACCAAAGACCGAGATCTGTGGAGAGCCATGAACGCATACGCCAGCTGGCACGACACTTGATGATGATGATGGTGATATTATAAGTATCTTCCATGCATAGTGTGGGATGTGGATTTTATTCTATGAGAATATTTCATTAAGTTGTCTAGGGGATTTAGTTGATTCTCTGGTCACTGCAAGGTGATCCGGTATATTTACCACAAACACCAGGAGAAAACACTTCAATCCTTGACACAATGGCATCTGTGTGTAGGTTTCCCTTCCCACTTCATCACCCTTTAAATTTACTATAGTGTTAGAGGATATTGATTGTTTACAACATAGAAACAACCACTGTTGAACAAACATCAACACAATTGATGGAGACATCAACATTTGGACATACTGTTCAAGAATAAACTCCAATCAGAGGTAACATACAAACATATAATGGCCATATTCGGTTCTGGGCTTTGCATGACATGACATAGGACATAGGTATAAAATCACATGAAATATGACATTGGTGTACAATCCCATATGTCAACCCCATTGTCCCAAAAATAAGTATAATCATATTCATGTACTCACCCCAAACAACCAATAATTGGTTATACCACCATTGAACCATACATTGGTTTTTACACAAAAAAGAAACCATGGTATGAGTTCATAAAAACCAGACATATAAAACATCTGTTTCTGACACCAGTTACAATTCTCATATTTAAAATTATTAATGAGAGGGTATCAGAGTATTTACCAGAACACAACCACCTGTTTGTTCTACCATTCACTAAAAAAAGCCACTGACCTTATAAATCCATGGCATAGATAAAAACACATATAAAAAGCAGTTGGTACTCTTAATTAAACTAATTAATAGAGTCCTTTATCTCCTGGTGTGCGGTTCGTGTTCATCTCTAATGTAGATTAGATCCTATTCGCATTATCTGTGTACCGAATTAAATGCACTCAGTTGTGTTCCTAATATTTATCCACTGGTAATTGGCTGGTGAATATTTTATAATCCATACTCCAGGAATTGAAATATCACATACCACATATCCCTCCGTGGGGCTAGAATCACGAATATTCTGTTGCCAGAGGCTAGGTGCCTTTGTGAAATTTGGGGCCTCAGGTGGGTCATACTTCAGGAGTTTCACTTAAGCTCTGCAGAAGGTAATTCCTTTTATCATCAGGTCTGATGAAAAGTCGACGTCCGTTCAGCTTTTCGGCTTTAACTATCCGACTCCCAAATTGGGCTTACAAAGAGGTTTCAACCACCCAGTCTCTAGTCTATAACCCATTCCACATTTGATGATGGTAGTTAGGTTGACATGGGAACAGCAAAGAGTCATTCGTTTATGATCTAGTCCAGTGTCGGAACATATATGCTGAGTCATTCTTTGGTAGCATCTGTGAAAATGTCCAGGATTGATCTGCACATACATGGATCAGAAGATGAATAATTCCAGCACAGAAACAGGGTTGCAAACAAGCAGATGATTCCTTTTGTTGCAGGCGTAGAGGCATGTACTCCGCTAGCTGCTTTCATATGGTCTTCTTTGTGATGATCAAGTCTGAGATCTCAGGTGGATCTTGCTTCTTTTAGGGTGTTTCAGATTTTGGAACCTTGAGGTAATCTGGTGTAGTTATGTTTCAGAAGATCTTAAGGTGGTACCTTAGTTGTACTGGCTTATGTTGTTTCAGTGTCTCTTCCCATTTGTTTGAGTTGGTGTTTGCATCTAGAACTTGGTGTTGAGTCTGCTGCTGTATGACTGATTGAAGGACTATTCAATTCTGAACAGGAAACTGGGAATTTCCCATGGCTTCGTTGACCTCGTGGATTGATGGCGTACCAGGCGGTATCTCCCAGACGTAAATGTAGACGATACTCTGTTGTCGGTGTATTTTGAATATCCATTTATCTTGATGGGCAATTAAATACAGAGATCCATCCTGGATATCTTGACAGAAGTAGGACTATCAATCGCTGAGTGTCTCTCTTCAACAGGTCTTTCGCTGGCTAGGCAGCGGATGAACATAGCAGTAAACGTTGATGTTTTTCTAGATCCAGACCATGGTTAAGCCATTTAGTCCTGACTCACCTTCACCAGGCTGTTCACCCAGGATCCTGATGGGTGAAATGTCCAACAAACCACCACTCGCTATAGAAATGGATGACAAAAGAATACAACACAGAAATTAATACTTTGTGGTGTGATAACCTTTTCACAACACAATTAAAAAAAAAAAAAAAGGGGAAGGAGATAGGAGTGGGTTTCCAAGTTCCCTGTCTCTCCTTGCTTGTTGTAGAGCCCTTCTGACTCTAAATGTGAGTAAGCTATTTTCTCACTCTATATTATGTTCTGTTGTTACTGGGACTATTAGATGAGTGAAGCCATTCTTTTCATCCAAACATGTAGATATTGTATCTCTCATTCTTGAAGAGAATAACCCATACATAACCTATGTTTCCTTTCCTTCACTATAATCAGCATTAGGCCAAGGCTATTCAACATTGTCTTCTTGTGTACTGACATACTCAAGGATTCCTATATCACCATCATTATATCCCCAGGGGCAACATTAAAATGCATATTCCCAACAGCAAAGTAACAATCATAAAAGAATATAAATAAATGAATCTCCAAACAGAGAAATCCAACATGTAAATTTTATCACATATGAATTAACCTGAGAATCATACATGATAATCAATCATAATAATATGCAGGAGCCTATGTCTTTGTATTTCCCCATTGGTCAATCCATAAAACTAAAACAAACTATTTTCCCCCACTGCTTACAGCAGCATGAGGTTAGTGAACACCGTGATATATTTTGCCAATTACTGCTAGTATTCGGAGTGTTCTTTATCAGAATAACTTATGCCGCATGGTCCAGTCTTCTGAATATTGCAAGCAATTTATGAACATCAGTCTTCTCTTCTGTTCCTACCACAGTGAGGTGATGCGGATTGAAGGCACATCCTATCCGAACATTCATTTATATCATGCGTTTGCTTTCTTTGTGCTTGAATTTATATTCTCAAACATGGCAATTCCCTAGCACTATTTTATGAAATGATTACATGTCCATCACTCATATTGAGTGGTTACTAATATGTTAACAAGAAGATTTGTACCAAAACTTGGCACGATAGTTTCAAGTTACAGATTAGGAATTAGGAAAACCATTTACCCACATAAATGTACATTTATACGATGTGTGCTCGGTAGTCTGTTTCCACATGGAGAAAAGTTCCTTTGATAATGTTCTTTAGAGTTGCATACTCTAAAGTACATAGATTATTTGCAGATTTCTAAGCATAGATAGTGAGATATAGTTCACAATGCATAGAAGTTTTTATTCATAGGAATATGAAATTGGCAGAAACGAGTTCTCTACTGTGAAGTATGAATCAGGAGTCTGCTCCCACATTGAGAAGAGTTTCTGAAATGTGCATTTGAAATGAGTCGAATACTCTACAGTACACATAATATTTATAGATTATAAACATTGCTAGTGAGATATAGGTTCACAATGCCTATAAGAGATTTTAACATAGGAATATGAAATTGTAAAATCATAGGACAAATTACAGTGTGGTACCGCATGGCGCTCAGTGGTAAAAATCAGTCAGACTCTAGTTTACAAGAATTGTTGATTTATAATTCTAACTAATTCTTAATTAAACACAGTGGTATATGTACCTTATCAAAATACATGAATACATATTAATAATGTAGATTTAACGTACCATTGTTGCAGAGAATGACATATTTTTAGGGCAAAATTGCCTAACCCCGAAGGGAAAGGCCGACGTCTTTCTTTTGTGCTCTCCTGAACCAAAATGGACACTTTAGTGCCTTTGCTTCAAAAGATCGACGACGATTGGCCAGATACGTGAACCAAACTAAGGCCAAATTTTAAACTAATGCCAATAAATTATGGCTGCCCTACTCTTTTCTTCTCCTACATTAAGTAAGATACTTAAACAGTAGTTGTTAGGGATTGGTATTTTTAAAGCGTCACTAGACGGATGTTAGTAGAGACGTGTTTGTATATCACACATAGTCTGGTCATGTTGACTAACTTCCTTGGTATTCCAAATTCCTGCATAGCATTCCATAGACTATTCCTATGGACACTATCATAAGACTTGTTTAAATCCACAAAAATGTTATATAGATCTCTTTTATATTTCCATTTTTTCTCGGCTATTTGTCGTAAGGCCGGCTTCCTGGCCTAGACGTTAGCAACTTTTTTGCGTAATCTCGTAAGTAACGTGACGACGGTGAGAATCAGCAGTGGTTGGAACCGCGTCTGTAACTTACGGGGTATGTGAGCTGGCCGCTCAGAAAGCAATGGCAAACTACTGAGCGTAATCTTGCCAAGAAATCAACAATCAGCTGAAAGATGCTGATGTTGACAGCGATGTCCTGTAAAGGATATGCAAACATTTTTTTTTAATTTGTCGTAAGATAAATATCTGATCTATTGTTGATCTGTTGTGGCTGAAACCCGCCTGGTAGTCACCTAATATGTCTTCTGAATATGGTTTTAGTCTATTTAGTAATACCGCGGATAATATTTGATAGCTTGTGGACAGGAGTGATATTCCTCTATAATTTTCACATTGGAACTTGTCTCCTTTCTTAAAGATAGGTATCAATAATGACACTTTCCAGTCATGGGATAATTCTTCTGTCCTCCAGATTTTTATTATTAGTTCGTATAGCTTTAGATGTAATGCATGGCCGCCTACCTTCATAAATTCAGCAGCAATTCCATCAGCCCCATTTGCCTTATTGTTTTTAAGTCGTGTTATTACATGTAGGATTTCTTCAAAAACAGGTTCTTCAATCTGTGGTTCACACGTTAGAACCGCTTCCTGTGGGAAGGTGTTACTTGGAGCTTCACAATGTAGTAATTCTACAAAGTATTATTTCCATGTGTTACACATTTCCTCATTGGTATTTATCATAATCCCATTTTTGTCTTTTAAACCATATGTGTTGTGTTGGTGTCCTCGTTTCATTGACTTCAGTTCTTTAAAAAAAACTTTCTGGATTCGTTTTTCTGGTGATTAGTTTTCATATCTTTGATTATATTGCTCATATATTCCGAACTATTTTTGTAGTCTCTTTACATTCAGTTCTATGTTGCTCTTCAATTTGGATTTTGTTGATGCCATTTAACCATAACTGTCTGGCATTCTTTTTCCTAATGATTTCTTCTTCACATTTTTGATTGAACCATCTGTTCTTTCTATGCGTGGTTAACACGCGGAGACATTCTTCTGCGGTAGTTTGAATTGTATTCATGATGTTCAACCAAGTTTGGTCAACACTTTCCTCCAACGGGTTTTGTAGAATTTCAAGTTTACATTGTATTTCATCTGCAAATTGCTCTTTGACTGTACTTTCTTGTAGTTTTTCTCCGTTATATGTTGGGTGTAACCTTTGTAGTTTAGCATAGAAAGCTCTCTTAAATTTTATTTTAAATTTTGCTCCAACGAGGAAGTGGTCGCTGTGGCATTCAGCTCCTCTATAACTTCTAACTTGTTGTATGTTTGATGCATTTTTGTTGTTAATTAAAATATGATCTATTTGATTATAGGTTCTCTTGTCACATGATTTCCAAGTTTGTTTATGTATATCCTTTCTTCGCAGTCTGGTACTGCTGATTTGCAGTCCTTTGGCTTCTGCTAGGTTGATGACTCTCCATCCATTGTCATTTGAAGTTGTATGTAGGCTTTCCATACCGGCAACTTTTGTATGAGTTTGCTCTCTACCTATTTTTGCATTGAAGTCTCCCAGGACAATCAGGATGTCCTGTTTGGAGGTTTCTTCTATGACATCTTTCAGATCATTATAAAAGTCTTCTTTAATATCATCTTCTTTCTCTTCAGTAGGTGCATGTACATTAATTATCGTTATATTTTTCCATTTACCTTTTATTCGTAATTTACTAATCCTGTCATTAACAGCTTTAAAGTTTAGAACGTTCCTCCATAACTCTTTTTTGATGACAAATCCTGTTCCTTATTCATATTTATTTTGGGTGTTTCCTCCATATATTACAATCATTCCATTTTGCTCTAAAATACCCTCTTCTGGCCACCTTATCTCTTGAATTGCTTTTATTTCCATTTCATATTCAACCAGCTCCTGGGTTAGTTCTTCGTTGTTTTTTGTTTTGTTTTTATTTGTCCTTGGGATCATTATAAAGTTATTTTAGGTATATTTTAGCATACCATCTGGTGTAGGAGTAGTGGATGTCATGGGAGTGGACACTGCTTAGATCCCTCGAGTGGAACTGTCTATATGATGTGTGTCGCCATAAAGGTTAAGCTTTGTTGTCATATCACTTCACGATGTCCTACCACCAACTACAAACCTGGTCAGATGGGGTCAGTCCGATGACCCGACATGTCCCTTCTGTGAAAACACAGAAATCAAACAGATGCGGACACTGGAGCAGGTATTGTGTGTGTGCAATGTGGCCCATGAGAAAAATGGATACACGTGGCGCCATAACAAGGTACTTACCAAGCTGGCAACGATGGTGGACACAACGATGTGCCAGACTAACAGGAGGGGGCAAGGCGGGGAGAGGAGGTGTTCATGATATTTGCCATTTTAAGATGATATTTCGACATTCTAAGGCCATGTGGTATCTTTTTTTTTCCAGGTCGTAAATGCCTGCGTATGTACTCAATTCTTAAGCCCTTGAAATTGTAAGATAATATGTCCACATTCAAAGGCTATTGTATCTTTTTTTTTTCTCTATTGAAGTCGTAAATGCGTGCATGTGAAATTGTAAGACAATATTGCGACATTCAAGGGCATTCTGTATCTTTTTTTCTTTGTTTTTCCAGGTCGTAAATGCCTGCACGTGAACTAAATTCTTAAACCCTGCAGCCCCTGGTTCTCTAGAGATGAGTAATCATGTGAAGCTGGGAAATGTTACGCAGAAAGAGACGACAATATTTATCCTGGAACATTCCAGGGCGACTCCATCATTATGTATACCATATGTGGTTTCACAAGTGGATCCGAATACTTGGAGAGAAACATTTCAAGCAAAAACTGTGATACATGTCAGACAACAACTTGGGGAGAAATACATCAGACAACTTGGACACAAACATTTAATGCAACAACTTTGACACAAACGTTTCATGCAACAACTTTGACACAAACATTTCATGCTGCAACTTGGGGAGAAATATTTCAGACACTAACTTGGACAAGAACATTTCCTGCACCAACTTGGACACAAACATTTCATGCAACAACTTGGACACAAATATTTCACTCAACAGCTTAGACACAAATATTTCTTTCAAAAGTTTGGATACAAACATTTCAGGCAACGATATGGACACAAACATTTCAGGCAACAGCTTGGACACAAACATTTCAGACAACAGCTTGGACACAAACATTTCAGACAACAGCTTGGACACAAACATTTCAGACAACAGCTTGGACACAAACATTTCAGACAACAGCTTGGACACAAACATTTCAGACAACAGCATGGACGCAAACATTTCAGACAACAGCTTGGACACAAACATTTCAGACAACAGCTTGGACACAAACATTTCAGACAACAGCTTGGACACAAACATTTCAGACAACAGCTTGGACGCAGACATTTCAGACAACAGCTTGGACACAAACATATCAGACAACAGCTTGGACACAAACATTTCAGACAACAGCTTGGACGCAAACATTTCAGACAACAGCTTGGACACAAACATTTCAGACAACAGATTGAAGAGAAATATATCAAGCAACAACTTGGAGGGAAATATATCAAGCAAAAACTTGGAGGGAAATATATCAAGCAACAACTTGGAAGGAAATATATCAAGCAAAAACTTGGAGGGAAATATATCAAGCACAAACTTGGAGGGAAATATATCAAGCAACAACTTGGAGGGAAATATATCAAGCAAAAACTTGGAGGGAAATATATCAAGCAAAAACTTGGAGGGAAATATATCAAGCAACAATTTGGAGAGAAATATATCAAGCAAAAACTTGGAAGGAAATATATCAAGCAACAACTTGGAGAGAAATATATCAGACAACAACTTGAAGAGAAATATATCAGACAACAACTTGGAGAGAAATATATCAAGCAACAACTTGGAGAGAAATATATCAGACAACAACTTGGAGAGAAATATATCAAGCAACAACTTGGAGAGAAATATATCAGACAACAACTTGGAGAGAAATATATCAGACAACAACTTGGAGAGAAGTATATCAGACACCAACTTGGAGAGAAATATAGCAGGCAACAACTTGGAGAGAAATATATCAGACAACAACTTGAAGAGAAATATATCAGACAACAACTTGGAGAGAAATATATCAAACAACAACTTGGAGAGAAATTTATCAAGCAACAACTTGGAGAGATATATATCAGACAACAACTTGGAGAGAAATATATCAGACAAAAACTTGAAGAGAAATATATCAGACAACAGCTTGAAGAGATATATATCAGACAACAACTTGGAGAGAAATATATCATGCAACAACTTGGAGAGAAATATATCAGACAACAACTTGGAGAGAAATATATCAGACAGCAACATGGAGAGAAATATAGCAGGCAACAACGTGGAGAGAAATATATCAGACAACAACTTGGAGAGAAATCTAGCAAGCAACAACTTGGAGAGAAATATATCAAGCAAAAACTTGGAGAGAAATATATCAGACAACAACTTGTAGAGTTGTAGAGAAATATATCAGACAACAAATTGGAGAGAAATATATCAGACAACAAATTGGAGAGAAATATATCAAGCAATAACTTGGAGAGAAATATATCAAGCAACAACTTGGAGAGAAATATATCAAGCAACAACTTGGAGAGAAATATATCAAGCAACAACTTGGAGAGAAATATATCAGACAACAATTTGGAGACAAATATATCAATCAACAGCTTGAAGAGAAATATACCAGACAACAACTTGGAGAGAAATATATCAGACAACAATTTGGAGACAAATATATCAATCAACAGCTTGAAGAGAAATATACCAGACAACAACTTGGAGGGAAATATATCAAGCAACAACTTGGAGGGAAATATATCAAGCAAAATCTTGGAGGGAAATATATCAAGCAACAACTTGGAGAGAAATATATCAAGCAAAAACTTGGAGGGAAACATATCAAGCAACAACTTGGAGAGAAATATATCAGACAACAACTTGAAGAGAAATATATCAAGCAACAACTTGGAGAGAAATATATCAGACAACAACTTGGAGAGAAATATATCAAGCAACAACTTGGAGAGAAATATATCAAGCAACAACTTGGACAGAAATATATCAGACAACAACTTGGAGAGAAATATATCAAGCAATAGAAATATATCAGACAACAACTTGAAGAGAAATATATCAGACAAAAACTTGGAGAGAAATATATCAAGCAACAACTTGGAGAGAAATGTATCAAGCAACAACTTGAGAGATATCTATCAGACAATAACTTGGAGAGAAATATATCAGACAAAAACTTGAAGAGAAATATATCAGACAACAGCTTGAAGAGAAATATATTAGACAACAACTTGGAGAGAAAACTATCAGGCAACAACTTGGAGAGAAATGTATCAGACAACAATTTGAAGAGAAATATATCAGACAACAACTTGGAGAGAAATATATCAGACAACAACTTGGAGAGAATTATATCAAGCAACAAATTGGAGAAAAATATATCAGACAACAGCTTGAAGAGAAATATATCAGACAACAGCTTGAAGAGAAATATATCAGATAACAACTTAGAGAGAAAACTATCAGACACCAACATGGAGAGAAATATAGCAGGCAACAACGTGGAGAGAAATATATCAGACAACAACTTGGAGAGAAATCTAGCAAGCAACAACTTGGAGAGAAATATATCAAGCAAAAACTTGGAGATAAATATATCAGACAACAACTTGTAGATTTGTAGAGAAATATATCAGACAACAACTTGGAGAGAAATATATCAAGCCATAACTTGGAGAGAAATATATCAAGCAACAACTTGGAGAGAAATATACCAGACAACAACTTGGAGAGAAATATATCAGACACCAACATGGAGAGAATTATAGCAGGCAACAACATGGAGAGAAATATATCAGACAACAACTTGGAGAGAAATCTAGCAAGCAACAACTTGGAGAGAACTATATCAAGCAAAAATTTGGAGAGAAATATATCAGACAACAACTTGTAGAGTTGTAGAGAAATATATCAGACAACAACTTGGAGAGAAATATATCAGACAACAAATTGGAGAGAAATATATCAAGCAATAACTTGGAGAGAAATATATCAAGCAACAACTTGGAGAGAAATATATCAAGCAACAACTTGGAGAGAAATATATCAGACAACAACTTGGAAAGAAATATATCAAGCAACAACTTGGAGAGAAATATATCAGACAACAACTTGGAGAGAAATATATCAAGCAACAACTTGGAGAGAAATATGTCAAGAAACAACATGGAGAGAAATATACCAACACATGCCTGAAGAAGTCGGATGCGTCGGCTGAAAGGTTCAAATATCGCAGTTCTGCTGTAAACAGGCACAACGCAACCACGTCTATAAAAACATTCCGGACGCACTAAGAAGAAGAAGAAGAAGAAGAAGAAGAAGAAGAAGAAGAAGAAGAAGAAGAAGAAGAAGAAGAAGAAGAAGAAGAAGAAGAAGAAGAAGAAGAAGAAGAAGAAGAAGAAGAAGAAGAAGAAGAAGAAGAAGAAGAAGAAGAAGAAGAAGAAGAAGAAGAAGAAGAAGAAGAAGAAGAAGAAGAAGAAGAAGAAGAAGAAGAAGAAGACCACACATTCAAGCAACAATTAGACCACACATTCAAGCACCGATTAGACCACACATTAAAGTGATGATTAGACCACAGATTTGAGCAACAATTAGACAACATCTTAAAGCAACAATTAGACCAAACATTCAAGCAACAATTAGGTAACAGATTGAAGCAACAATTAGACCACATCTTAAAACAACAATTAGACAACACATTCAAGCAACAATTATGCAACACATTCAAACAACAATTATACAACACATTCAAGCAACAATTGTGAGTCTATAGTCATAATTGGTTACGAAGAGATATAGTATATATATAGTATATATATATATATAGTATTGTGCTCACAACAGCAATACATTATCAACTCAGTGCTAACTTATTGATTGAAACAAATTTTACAACCAGGCTGTTGCAATCGCAATGTGGAGAATCAGGTAATATCAGCAATTAGTTGCCAGATGTAATACACTGCTGCATTGCCAAAAAAATCGATGTGTAAACATAAACCAAATGCAGTTTAACCCTTCTACCACTCCATTTTATGGAACGGAATATTTATTGTTTGTTTTGTTTTTCTGCTGGAGATTTAACAATTCAGTGCAGAGCAATTTGGATGAAACAGAATAGCGGACAAGAGAGAGTCGTCTTTGCACGACTTTTGCTTAGAAGTAATGAAGAGCATGTCATGCATGCATGATTCATGGACTAAACTGAAGTATTTGATAGCGTGAAACTATATTTATTTAAAATTTAATAAAAGGCCTTAAAGATATACAATTTGATGATAATTATATTGAAACGAATAATTATAATCATGTGCTATGCCGAGCCTTCTTCCACAAACATCGGATTTTCTGCGTTATTGTTTAGTTGGAACTGCTGATTGCCCCCCCCCCCCCCCCCCCCCCAGCGAACGGAAGCAGATATTTTCTTCATTTGTCCATCGAAAAATCAATTTGTCCTCTGGACGATCATTTTGTCCACTGAATAATCAAACAGTATGTCAGGTCTTAGTCAGATATGGCTGAACTACCGTATGACAGTAGATGGTACTATCTGCTTTCTATTAACGCCGAGTTTTGGGCGGCGCTCACCGAACCCGATACCGCACATTGTGCCAACGGCTTTGTGCGGAGGAGCGCAGTTGGTAGGGTACGAGCCTTACTCTCGTATGAGGAAATGCCTAAGCCTTGGTCGGCTACTCGTTTATGATCAAAGCACCGACAGACGGACAGTTAGAGCATTGATTTGATAATCCGACAGGTTCTATAGCATGTCTTGTTCCAGATGTGTTGGTGTTACCTTTCCTTTGGAGTAAAATAGGCAGGCAGAGAGAGGGATCATGCTGCATGGGCAACACATGATCTCTACAACTGAGCCCAAGCTGTTTGCCATGGTGAGGTATAACTCCATCCCTTGCTTTACTGGTCCCGGAATCACGTTCGCTACCGCCATTGAGTTATAGTTCTTATGCCTTTTTTAAAAAGCACAATGAAACAAACCATAGTATGTCAAGACTAGACAGACAGACAGACAGACAGACAGACAGACAGACAGACAGACGTAGGTAGGTAGGTAGGTAGGTATGTAGGTAGGTAGATATATAGATAGATAGGTAAGTAGGTAGGTAGTTAGGTAGATAGATAGATAGATACATAGATAGATAGATAGATAGATAGATAGATAGATAGATAGATAGATAGATAGATAGATAGATAGGTAGGTAGGTAGGTAGGTAGGTAGGTAGGTAGGTAGGTAGGTAGGTAGGTAGAAAGATAGACATATAGAAAGAACGAACGAACGAACTTTATTTTCAAAGGGTAGACAGACAGACAGACAGACAGACAGACAGACAGACAGACATCGTAACAAAATCTTTGTGATGTGACTCATTAAACTAATTGTTCTATGTTGATCACATTCCAAGGTTCCTGATTTCTTTGGGATTGCAATAAATACAGAATTACATAATTCAGAAGGTATATCTCCAGTATCATATAATTTGTTCAATAGTCTGGTGACTTGCTCTAGTCCAAATTCTTCTAAAGCTTTAATCATTTCTGTTGTGATGTTATCTGCACCGGGGGCCTTGCCAGCTTTCATATGCTTAAGAACATTTTGAGCATCCATCTTTAAAATTGGTGGTCCTTCATGATTAAATCTAATATTACACTGTTCCTCTTTGTTATCATTATACATGTTTTTCACATAATCTGTCCATACATGTAGAATCTGATCTTTTTCTATTATGATTTTGCCATCTTTAGTTTTTAGACAGCCTGTTGATGTACTTGTTCTTTTATTAGTGCGTTCCTGAATTCTTTTGTGCACTAATTTGGTATTTTGACTGTTGTGTTGTGTTTCAATTTCTAAGCACTTTTCCTCAAGCCATGCTTCTTTTGCCTTCCTACATAATATTCTGACTTGTCTGTGAATTTCTTCATATTTGGCAGGATTATTTTTGTTGAGTCTTCTTGTTTCCATTAGGTGTAAAATTTCTTCAGTCATCCATTTCTTACGACCCACTATTTTAAATTTTGGAATAGTTGTTTCTGCAGCCAAACTGATTGAATTCTTTAACATTTCCCATTGATCATTCACATCCTGGAATAATATCTCCAGATCAGACAATATATCAAATCTGTTCTGTACTTCTATGCTGAATTTGTTTTGTATTTCCTTGTCAATACTCAATGTACACAAATCATATTTAGTGTTTCCTGTTATATACTTGACTTTCTTCAGCTTTATCCTCAATGTTCCTGTAAGTAGTCTGTGGTCACTATAACAATCAGCACTGGGAACTGTTTTTGCTACTGTTAGTGCGTTTCTAAATCTTCTGCTAATCAGAATGTAGTCAATCTGGTTTCTGATCCTGCTATCAGGACTCCTCCATGTACATAATCTTCTAGGGTGTTGCTTAAACCAGGTGTTTCCTACAATCATTTCCTGTTCTTTTGCCCATTCTACGAGTCTGTATCCTCTTTCATTTCTCGCTCCTAAACCATAGTTTCCTACTGTGTATCTATCACCTTGATTTCCTACTTTTGCATTGAAGTCTCCTATTATGATGTTTATTATGGAATGTTTACATTTCTTTAAGGCAGACTCTATGTCATTATAAAATTCCTCTACACTATCTTCTACACTCTCCTGTTGGGGCATATACTTGAATAACATTCATGCTAAAAGGTCTGCCACTCAATTTAACTAGTAGAACTCTGTCCGACACGGCCCAATATCCTTGAACAGATTTTGATGTTTTCCGGTCCAAAATTATTGCCACTCCCCTTTGTTGATCTTCACCTCCAGAATAAATAATCTTAAAATATTTATCTATCTTGATGCCTGCTCCTGTCCATCTCGTTTCGCACATCCCTAAAATATTTTTTTCTTCTTTGTATTTCTTGCTTTATGTTCTCTAATTTTCCGTCGTCGTTTAACGTCCTAACGTTCCATGTTGCTAATTTTAATGTCTCTGTCCTTATCTTGCGATGATCAGTCTTTAAGCGAATCATAATGTACTAGGCACTTTCAAAGAGGTAGTTTACCGTTGCTTTCCTCTATGGCAGTGACCATACTGGCCGGATGACCGCGACCATTGTCTCTCACTCTCTCTCTCTCTCTCTCTCTCTCTCTCTCTCTCTCTCTCTCTCTCTCTCTCTCTCTATATATATATATATATATATATATATATATATATATATATATATATATATATATGTCGATTCCATGGCGAAGGACTTAAGGACGCAGTTCGTAATCCAGCATACCCGCATTCGAAACACAGCTGCAGGCGATTTGACAGCAAACCGTCTTGCGTTGGTTTTTTTTTAAATTTATATTTTTACGAAACGGTATGAGTGCCGATCGTTCAGAAAACAACGGCAAGCTATTGAACGTAAACTTGCAAATAGATCACAACAGCAAACAATGCTGGTGTTGACTGCGACATCTTGTAAAGTATATGCAACTAACTCTACATATGAAGAATAAATGAGCCAGTGGTCATCGAAGCTCACATCTTGTAGAATGAGTCTTTTTGATCTACAATATTGTAATAATTTTTCTGAAAAATTTAAGTTCAAAAGTAGCTTTCTCTTCTTTAATTATTGTGAAATGACCGATGATTCACATCAGACTAGCCACCTTGCAAAAATAAGTCAACACTTTTGACAAAAACCATATACTCAGAAACAAACGCGTGTCAAAGACTCAGTTATATAGGAATGAAGACCACCCTGAAAGAGTGGTCTACCTCAAGTAGATGAGAGGTAACCCAGTGCCTCTACATGAGGGCAGGGTAGGTGTAGGTGGTAAATAGGAAGGGGAACTTTCAAACAGTTCTCTCATGAGACACGGAGGTGTCAACCAGAGAGTAAGTACTCTGGTCACGGCGTAATCACGCCAGCGTGACAGATACAGAGAACTAGACTCAAGAGAGACCACTACTCCAAGCGTGCTGAATGATGCAGCACGCAGAAGCCGAAGTACGCACAAGGTCACTCCGCGTACCGTGTAATCAGCACGCGGAGAATTCCTCAGACGGGACACAGACTTCGTAGTGAGCGCATCGCTTAGCGTCGATGCTTATTTCGTTAGCCGAGTAGATAGATTAGCAATAGGGTTAGGAAACGACTAGTGATAGGCAATTCTGTGCATTTATTCTTGTGTGATTTGCTAGCGACTGTTTGTTGTACATTGATGTGATGCAAAGAGCCAGTGGCAATAAAATGTGTAATCAATTCCTCTCGTTAGTTAGTTAGTTAGTTAGTCGACAGATCATCCTCGCTGCACATCGAACCATTCAGTCCATAAGTGCTCGGATCCCCTCCTCAGCAAATCCCGCAGCGTGTAGCGGCTAACGACGCCAGTTCTGTGTTGGTTTATCAATCTTCTTTGGCTTCCTGCGTAGTGTTCTTGTTTGGCCACACCTCTTTTAATTTGATGCTCTAGCAGTCTGGCCATTGTTGTAGATTCACAGTCATCACTTGGTTCTCGCAAAAGTCTCACATCACGTAGAGCATTCAGAATGTCAGCCTGGTCCATGGCGCGTCCGCCCTCCACAGTAGCCTCACCTGCGAGCTTGTTAGCCCGCTCATTTCCTTGTACTCCCGCATGCCCTGGCACGAAGATGAAACTAATCTTTGCCAGCCGAGACCGCTTCAGAGGCAGCAACCATTCTCTTCGGATCGACCCCTCCTCTATCCTCTTGATCATGTTCATTGAGTCGCTAAGGAAACAAGCCCTGGTGAATGTCTGTGTCTCGAGCCATGTTATTGCTTTACTTACTGCCATGACTTCCATGGTCAGGCTACTTGTGGTTTCAGTGAAAGCACCAGAGTCCTCCTTCACAATTCTCCCTCCGGCCCGAGCTGTAAAGGCCCATGAGCTTCTCACATGTCGGACGACCGACCCATCTGTGTAGATGACCGCGTCACCGTCTAGCGAATTCTCGAAAATCAACGCTTGTACTTCAGCCTCAACAGCAGCCGGATTTTCTTGTCTGCATTTTCTATCTAATTGGATGCAAACTGAAAAGGATGTGCAGAAGTCTGTTGGCACTTGCACCCACTCCTCGCCAGGTTCTAAGTCCTCAAGTGAACACACCTGTTGAAGAATGTCTTCGGCTTGACCCATCCACGACCGTAATTAAGAAACACCAAAACAAAAGAACTGCATACAGGCGTGCAGTCAAATGCTTCTTCTGTTCTAGCTACGGGCATTATTCTAATAAGTGCCTGGGCCGCCAAAGAATGAAGGCCAACAATGCAATTTTGATTGATACATCCTCTGATAGTGGTAGTGAGACTGAGTGTGAGGTTGAGAATGAATTACCTGTTAACCAATCTGAAGATGTGTGTTGTGTAAACGATATATTAAGCTTTGACAGTTGTGAACGATGTCACCAATTTCATGCAGACAGAAAATTAGAATGTGGACATACAGTACCATTCTCAACTGAGAGTGTAAATGCAGCATTAGCCTCCAGAGACAATTTGGTGTTCCACAATGCAATGGTCAACGACAGACCATGCCAATGTTTGCTGGACAGCGGCAGCACCCTTATTGGTCTTAGAAAGGAACTGGTGAATCCAAATGATTATACAGGTGACTCAGTCAAATGCCGAACCTTTTCGGGTAATATTGAAATTTACCTTTTGGCTAGAGCCTGTATTAACACTCCTTTCCTTTCTGGTACCTTTACATGTGCGATTATAGATAACCCTTGTACTGATTTAATTTTGGGATGCTTACCCCAATTGAAACATTGCACTAACGAAGAAATAGCTGCATGCGAAAATTTAAATGCAGCTAATGCAACAACCAGAGCAGATACCATGAAACACCAAGACACACTACAAGATGAAAGACTACTGTTGCTATCACCAACTAGCACGAATGATACTACCAGGCAAAAGTTCATAGACCAGCAAAAAGCTGATGCTAGTGTGTCTCCATATCTAAAGCTATTGAAAGAAAAAGCCAAATTGACGAAAAACGCATCATGGTTCTTTAGACTTAATAATGGTATTCTTACTCGTTATTATACAACTGGTAACCATGAGATTCAGCAAACGGTGTTACCTGTACAACACCGCCAAACTGTGCTAAAGATTGCACATGAGTCACTGTTTGCTGGTCACCTTGCATACGACAAAACCAGGGCCAGAATTCAGGCTCATTTTTATTGGCCAGGTGTTTGTAATGATATAAAACAATTTTGTCGTTCATGTAATGTCTGTCAACAACTAGTACGTAAGGGTAAACATCATACAGCTGAAGTGCAACCTTCAACACTGGCCTCTAGGCCATTTGAGAGTGTGGCGGTAGATATTGTTGGACCCCTGAACCAGGTGTCCAGCAAAGGAAATCGCTTCATCTTAACGATGGTAGGCCTATGTACAAGGTGGGTTGAGGCAGTAGCTTTGAAATACATCACCTCCAAAGACGTTGCCAATGTATTTCTACACTTGTTCTCACGATTCGGATTCCCACGTACCATCTTATCCGACCGTGGAACTGAATTCATATCGGCTGCAACGCAAGCCCTTACGAAAATGTTAGGGATTAAACAGCATTTTACTACAGCTTATCATCCAGCCAGCAATGGAATAGTAGAAAAAATTAACGGAGACCTTAAGCATATGCTGGCTAAGGTGACAGCAGAAAACCCAGCTGATTGGGATACACTGTTACCAACAGTGCTGTTCGCCTATCGGGATATTCCCCATTCAAGCACGGGTTTCTCACCGTTTGAATTAGTATACGGGGCTAACCCACGTGGACCCCTAACAATTTATCATCAGGTAGTAACTAATTCAATTGAAATTCCCACCCCAAAAACACCTTATGAAATGGTAACAGAAACACGAGATAAAATCATGAAATCGTGTATCATAGCTAAGGCAGCTTTGGAGAGGAAGGGTCAAATCTACCGCCAATACGCAAACAAAGGTGCGAGAACTATTAATCTTGAACCAGATCAAGACATACTGCTTTTACTTCCAGACAAACGGAATCTATTATTGACCTCATGGCAAGGGCCATTCAAAGTGGTACGAAAAATTTCAGATGTTGATTATGAAATATCAATAAACGGACACTTAAAGATATTTCATATCAACATGTTGAAACCCTACTTTTCACGACAAGAGACAGAATTAGAGACAGACGAACACAATGCACCCACACGTATGGATAAGACGACAGACGTACACAACGCAACTACACTAATTAGCGAGACTGGCAAATCCGACGAGATGCATACACTTAGTGAGTTTACAGAAAACGCACTTAGCACCACAATCAGGTAGACGACGACGGGATGGAACTACCTGTTCCAATTGTAGACAAGACTGCTACATTAGATTGCATACGATTAGAAACGAGATTAACAGAAGAACAACGACGACAGATAATAGAATTAGTGACTGAATATAAGGACATATTTTCCGACATTCCAGGTAGGACGGACAGGATCGAGCACTCCATCCTTCTTTCGGACTCGAAGCCTATCAAATGCAGGCCGTACTCTATCCCACTTAGCTATAGAGAAAGTCTAAATAAGGAAATTCTTAATTTAGAAGCTAGTGGAATCATTCAAAAATCTACATCTGAGTACTCCTTTCCAATCGTCTTGGTCAAGAAAAAAAAGACTCCACAATTCGCCTGTGTGTGGACTATAGAAAACTCAACAATGTCACTAAGATCGACGCAGAACCAATTCCTTCCTGCGAAGATCTTATTCTGGATATGTCCACCTCCAAAATCGTTTCTAAATTAGACCTTACTAAGGGATATTGGCAGGTCCCTATGCAGACGCAATCTATCTATCTTACTGCATTCTCAACACCTCTAGGTCTTTACGAGTGGCGATTTCTTCCTTTCGGACTTCGTAATGCTCCTGCCACTTTCGTACGCTTAACTAGAGATTTACTACATGGAGTGACGAATACAGTGACATATATAGATGATATTTGTTTCCATACAGACGACTGGACAACACACTTACTGAAACTCAGACATGTCTTCGATAGGTTGCGACTCTTCGGTCTCACTGTCAAACCGAGCAAAGTCGAATTGGGCCTACAAGAAATTGATTTTTTGGGTCATGTCATTTCACAAGGACAACTGAAAACTGACAATAGAATTATTACCAAAATTATGAACCTGACCATGCCTACAACAAAGAAGCAGGTCAGGAGCCTTTTGGGTTTAGTAAATTATTATAGCAAGTTCATACCGAACTTAGCTGAAATTACAAGTGTATTTTCAAATGTTTTAAAAGCATCAGTAAAATTAGATGTCAAAGATGCATTATTAATTTCTGCATTGTCAAAATTGAAAATCCTATTTAGTAATGTACCAATCCTCCGTTTGCCTAATCCTAGGCTCGTTTATTATCTTAGGACAGATGCCAGCAGGATTTCCATCGCTGCAGTACTAGGCCAGTTTTATGATGGCATCTTCCATCCAATTTGCTACGTGAGCCGCAAGATCACACAGGCTGAGTCCAGATATTCCATATCAGAGTTGGAAGCCCTAAGCGTCATCTATTCGGTGAGGAAGTTGCATCGATTTCTAGCGGGTAATCACTTCGTGGTCCAGACCGATAACTCCCCTATCACGGTCATACAAAGTGGGGTGCATCGCAGGTGGTCATTGATATTACAGAATTATACTTTTAGTATAGAGCATATTAAGGGTAGGGACAACATTCTTGCTGATACCCTTAGTCGACCATCTGAGGTAGAAATACCTGATATTCCACATGAATAGGTAGTGTAAGAAATGTTAAGTTAGTACACTTAAAACATGTAGAATAAAAATATCCATCATATTTTTTTTTCTTTCTCATTTAAACATTAAAACATTATAATTTTGTTACATTTCACATTTCCCATTTCAGAAAGGTACATAACTCATCTCACATCATTTTCATTTTTTTAGATAGGTAGATTACTTCCCTTAAATTAGATTGATTGTGTACAACAAATTAGGATATAAATATTTATAGAAGTAGTAGTAGTATTTCAGGAGAATATAGTGTTTAATATCATCAGGGTACAAAATATCAACCCTATTTCATCCATGTAAATATTTTGTAAATACATGACTCGTGCAGTAAGTTACGCACAGTCATGAAGCTCAACTTTTTCCAAACTGAGCCAAACTTGTACAGTGTCACTTCAAGGTTTTTAAATAATTGGGAGGATAAAAGTGGTTTTTTTGGAGAATAAAAGATGTGTGACAGAAGTGTGAAACTGCGAGAAAATGGTAAATATACAAGGCAGAGTGAAGGCAGCAAGCGGATTTTTTCTGCCGCTCAACGCGATTTTTTATTATTTGTCTGCGTCAAGCGTTTGCTTTCAATGTTGAAATGTGCTGTCTCAAATGTATTGTGTGTAGTTTAGAGTAAACCTTAGAGAAAGTATTTTAAGTCTCATAAGACGGAAACGTAGTCACGAATTAGTGTTATACACTTGTTTGTGGCCACATTTAACCGAATTATGGCACTTGAAAACTATCTTACTTACATATTATAGACAGACACACATGTTAGAAGGTAAATTATATTATTAGGTAGATTCAAACACTCAAACAACCAGGAAAACACACAGGTAAAGCACATACATTTTTTTGAACAAAGGGAAATAACTCCGGGTCAGGGGACACAATAGACAACGAAACACTAACTTAACAGTGGAAGATAACTTTACACGCGGAAGCGAGATAGGTAAAGCCTGTCGCACACAACTTGTGCAAGGGTTGTTTAATATTATATGGGGGACATGAAGCAATTCATGTGTTGACCCTAAGAAAGTCAACTTTGTATGGGTAGTGAGTTAATTTGCTATTTGAGGGCAGGTCTTATAAGACAATAGTCCGGTTCAGACAAACCTCTAATTAATATAATATTGCGATTGAGAAGAGGGCTCACGCCAACCAGACAAGTTTGTGGCGATCACCAGTAGCCAAGTAAGGTGAGACTACATTGTGACAATAGTCAGTAGAAGTCTATTGAGTTACCCAGATCCAAGTAAGTCTTTGACAAAAATTAGATACACTAATTTTTTAGAAACCTCTTGCGTCACAACCATGAGTCAAAGTTTGTGACGCAACACAGGAGTGGAGGGTGTGTGTCAAAGACTCAGTTATATAGGAATGAAGACCACCCTGAAAGAGTGGTCTACCTCAAGTAGATGAGAGGTAACCCAGTGCCCCTACATGAGGGCAGGGTAGGTGTAGGTGGTAAATAGGAAGGGGAACTATCAAACAGTTCTCTCATGAGACACGGAGGTGTCAACCAGAGAGTAAGTACTCTGGTCACGGCGTAATCACGCCAGCGTGACAGATACAGAGAACTAGACTCAAGAGAGACCACTACTCCAAGCGTGCTGAATGATGCAGCACGCAGAAGCCGAAGTACGCACAAGGTCACTCCGCGTACCGTGTAATCAGCACGCGGAGAATTCCTCAGACGGGACACAGACTTCGTAGTGAGCGCATCGCTTAGCGTCGATGCTTATTTCGTTAGCCGAGTAGATAGATTAGCAATAGGGTTAGGAAACGACTAGTGATAGGCAATTCTGTGCATTTATTCTTGTGTGATTTGCTAGCGACTGTTTGTTGTACATTGATGTGATGCAAAGAGCCAGTGGCAATAAAATGTGTAATCAATTCCTCTCGTACGACTAACAAGTCTTTTTGTGTGGTGCGAGAGAAGTTATCCCGGAATGCCTGTGACATCGGTTGATGACAACGCGAATAAACAAAAATACGAATGCAAAACTCCATTAACACTTTTTGTTGTTGTTGCTGCATATACCTTACAGGACGTTGCACTCAACATCAGCATTTTCAGCTGTTGTTGATGTACTAGGCAAGATTACGCTCAGTAGTTTGCCATTGATTTCTGAGCAGCCGGCTCATATACCCCGTAAGTTACCAACGCGGCGAGAACCGCTACCGATTCCCGCGCAATTTACGTTACTCACGAGAATATACGGGATTACGAAGAAAGACGTTAACTTCTGGGCCAGTCCGGCCCAAAACTTTCCTGAGTGCAATTATGGAATGCCGTACCGCTATTCTCCAGGTACCAGCAAAAGATGAAGTGTGTGAATGATAGCAGGCTTCATTTGTAGTGATCACGTGTGATGATTTACTGACTACAAGTGCCATATAGATCGACCAGGAGAGATTTAATCAGGGGAACTGTAAAATTATATTGCTTTGTCTTGTGATTCCCAAACTACGCTTGTGTACATATACAGTTGTCTGTGACACTTTTATTCTACTGTTCACGAAAGCAATATTGCTTCAGTTTCACGGTACTGTCGTATTAAGTTTTAGAATATCCGGAAGAGATAGTGACAGAGTGGTGAGTTCCCTCACTTGTCGACGTAGTTTGGGGTTAAGTCCTGAGAGGTGGGAACACGTAGATGTTGTTAGCTCGTCTCTAATGTTAACCTACTCTCTATAGACTGGTGCCACGGATCTTTTTTTGTTTTAATAAGACCCCAAAGACAGCAATAGAAACACAACAAAAGAAAAGAAGTGATATGGGTTACTCTTGGTCCACTGTAAAGATAGCATCAATAGATGGACGAACAGCAGTCTGACAGAATGTCTGGGTCGAGAGACAGACAGTGTTGGAGATCCATTCCAGCCAACTTTCATTGTCGAGACGGAACCTGATTGATTGCTTGATTGATAGTTCACACAAATCCTCAAAATTTTTTCGCTGTTATCCGAGAAGTTTAGACGTGTCTCCAGGATCAGAAAAGACAATACAGTGACTATATTAAGGCATAAGAACGGGATGAGAAGAATGATAAGATGGAAACAAAAACGAGAAGAAGGAAAATAAAATCATGTTTTGTTTTAATTGGAAAAAAAATGTGCTACTTATCTCAGAATCCTAGTTGACAAGTTCCACAGCCTGGGATTCTGAGATGAGTAGCACATTTTGTTTTCAATTTTTCATTTTCTCTTCATTGTTCTAATTTTGTCATCTTTTCATTCTTCTCATCCCGTTCTTATGGCTTAATGTTTCTTTCACTGTGGTTTCTTCTCCGTGATTATATGTTTTGTTCAGTGTAAGTATTTGTTTTCTGATGAAGACTACTCATGTCGTATGGGACCAGTCTGGACCGAACCACTCATGTCGTATGAGGTAGGTCTGGACGAGCCACTCATGAACCACTCATGTCGTATGAGGTAGGTCTGGACCGAGCCACTCATGAACCACTCATGTCGTATGAGGTAGGTCTGGACCGAGCCACTCATGAACCACTCATGTCGTATGAGGTAGGTCTGGACCGAGCCACTCATGAACCACTCATGTCGTATGGGACCAGTCTGGACCGAGCCACTCATGAACCACCCATGTCGTATGGGACCAGTCTGGACCGAGCCACTCATGAACCACTCATGTCGTATGGGACCAGTCTGGACCGAGCCACTCATGAACCACTCATGTCGTATGGGACCAGTCTGGACCGAGCCACTCATGTCGTATGAAGCCAGTCTAGACTGAGCCACTCATGTCGCATGAGACCAGACTGGACCTTCTTGAGCATGTCGTGTATATGATAAATACGATATGGTAGCATTAACTACAAGCTAATCATCTTCCCTTGTTATGGCGCACTCCTCACCTATTTTCCAAGTCAATACATCTCGAGATAATGTTTAGTTTTAGTTTAGTCGATGGATCAACATCACGGCACACGGGTGTAACCCCATAAGTGCTCAGTTCTACTCCTAACTCAAACCTGAGTCCGGAGAATCTCAGCTCAGTGCACGAACTCCGTAGCACCAGCGAGGATCCTGAAATACTTTGGGTAGATTTTAAAATCGAAATTTTGCCCGGGCAGCGCCGTTAGGCTACTCTTTTTCGATTTCCAACTGCCAAGGGATTTTTTACGTGCGCAACAATACACACGGGCGTCCGATCTCACTACCCAGAGACCGGGGGAAATTTTGTTACTAGAAGTCTACGTGAAAAAAATCCCGGTTCTCACAGGGGCTTGAACCCGGGACCTCATGCACTCGAGGCGGACACCATACCTCGAGACCACTCAGCCACCTCTTGAGATAATGTATACAAAGCAGGGGGAATATTTTAGCCTGAGTAATAAAAGTAAAAATAAAGGCAGCTACTTGTAATATGAATAATAATGACAACACCCATTATGCAAAACAAAAACGAGATATAGGAGCGATCAATACAGATGAGAAATTAACCAATCCTGACCGCTTTTATTTTTAGAGTAAAACGTTTGTAGCTATCTCGTAATATACACACTGTTGCTATTGGTCGAGTGTATTGTGTGTCATGTCAGTTTGTTAACTGATGTTGTTACAGTTTGTTGTCGTTAGAATCAACTGTTTATGGCTGCCTGTAAACAGATATGAAGTTTCAAGCAAAGGTGAAGGCCAAGGCAGATAAGGGCCCGGAAATTAGCAGTAATGTTAGTACTTGAATTTAATTTGTCACGATGAAGTCAAGTATTTAACATAACACATGTTGTCCACATAGGATGCCTGGCCGATTCATTATTTAGATGCAGATAATGCAGGTACCACCCTCACGATGTTCTAGTTTTTATTCTAAAGGGTAAACGAATCGTGCAGATATTTTGATACCTGAATATATTGTTCCTATGCTGTCTGAGTCATGTAGAAATGCGACTGTATAGTTTTAGGGTAGCTTTAGTCATCTAAATTGTCACCATCATTATGTGGCGTGCCGACAAACATGGGCGGTCGTGTTTCGCCATGTAACACGATCACCAGAGTCGTGGATACACCATTTATCTGATTCTCCATGAATTGGTGAAACATTATTTTCTAGACATCTGTAAAGAAGGTAGTTTACCATTGTTTTCCTTCTTCTCAGTGACCATACTGGTCGATGACCGTAGTCATTGTCTCCAAAAAGAGATCCTCTGCCTACCATCGGGAAATTGGAGACCATAACCTACGACTAATGTCGGCTGCTCCCCAACTTTATCCGTCACCTGCATCCATTGTTTCTAGTAATCCTAATAGGGGGGGGGGGGGGGGGGTGTTGCCTCACCGGGTACTCCAACTCGCCCAAAGGGGGTTCCGTAGGTTAGCGCAGGAAAAGAGGCACCTTACTTCTCCTTTGATAGGGGACACCTCACTCCCGCGACCCACGTAAATAATCAATGTTATAGTTTCAGGGTTGTTAGAGTCACGTAAATACCGAAAGATATAGTTTAGGGTTTTTGAGTCGTGTAAATACCGAACTATATAGTTTCAGGGTTGTTTGAACCACGTAAGTACCAAACTATATAGTTTCAGGGTTGTGTGAGCCATGTAAATACCAAATTATATAGTTTCAGGGTTGACTGAGTCACGTAAATACCAAACTATATAGTTTCAGGGTTGTTTGAGACACGTAAATACCGAACGATTTCGTTTCATGGTTGTTTGAGTCACGTAAATACCCCATGATATAGTTTCAGGATTGTTTGATCTAAGTAAATACCTCATGACATAGTTTCAGGGTTGTTTGAGTCAGTAAATACCGAACGATATAGTTTCAGGGTTGTTTGAGTCACGTAAATACTAAACGATACAGTTTCAGGGTTGTTTGAGTCACGTAAGTACTGAACGATATAGCTACAGGGATGTTTAGATCACGTAACTACCGAACGATATAGTTTCAGGGTTGTTTGAGACACGTAAACGCCGAGCGATATCGTTTCATGGTTGTTTGAGTCATGTAAATAACCCATGCTATAGTTTCAGCGTTGATTGAGTCAGTAAATACCGAACGATATAGTGTCAGTGGTGTTTGAGTCATGTAAATACTAAACAATATAGTTTCAGGGTTGTTTGAGTCACGTAAATACTGAACTATATTTTTTTATGGTTGTTCGAGTCACGTAAATATCAAACGATAGTTTCAGGTTTGTTCTAGTCGCATACATATCAAACTATATAATTTCAGGGTTGTTTGAGACATGTTAATACCGAACGATATATTTTCAGGGTTGTCCGAGTCACGTAAATACCAAACGATATAGTTTCAGGGTTGTTTGCGACTCGTAAATACCGAACGATATAATTTCATTGTTGTTTGAGCCACATAAATACCCGACTGTGCAGTTTATAAGGAAATCTACCTTAGGATAAAGGTGATGTGGCGAAGGCTGTCTAGGATCTGGCGGACAGTGCAGCTGAACAGACGGAGTATCAATATCTAATGACTGGCTCAGAAGGTAATGAGTGGATGGTCTGGGCGGTACTCAAGGCGTAATGAGTGGATGGTCTGGGCGGTACTCAAGGCGTAATGAGTGGATGGTCTGGGCGGTACTCAAGGCGTAATGAGTGGATGGTCTGGGCGGTACTCAAGGCGTAATGAGTGAATGGTCTGGGCGGTACTCAAGGCGTAATGAGTGGATGGTCTGGGCGGTACTCAAGGCGTAATGAGTGGATGGTCTGGGCGGTACTCAAGGCGTAATGAGTGGATGGTCTGGGCGTTACTCAAGGCGTACAGGAAAAGCCAGACGGACTTTTAATCTAATGGCTACTGGATTAATAAACCTGCTCCGTGGCGAAGGGGTTACGGACGCATTGGCAGCAGAGCGCCTTGCGTTGATTTTTTTTTGAAATGGCAGGGTGCCGGTTGTTCAGAAAGCAATGGAAAACTACTGAGCGTAAACTTGCCCAGGAATTACGAACAGTAAAAAAAACATACAGGGGTTGACTGCCACATCGTGTAAAGGATATGGAACTAACAAGAATAATCAGCGTGGAAACTCGGCGGTAGTTTTTCAAGAGGGGCGCATAGCATGTGTGGAAATGTGACGATTGCAGTGCTGTCGATTCTTAAAATAAGTATTCAGTATGTACATACCTGTGCTAGCATCACTGTCTATATCACTCTTGACATAAGTCGCAGAGAGCAACATCCCGTCGAAGTAGACATATCTGTCAATGCGCTAACACACTAAAACACCAAAGATGACGATGCAGTCGTGTGTACGGATGGCTCTGTAGTTCGGGACAACCGAAGTGCATGGGCATTCTCAGCGAGCTCAAGCTGCAAAACTGTCAAGGAAGCAAGGGGTGCATCTGATGTAATAGCATCAGTACCAGCCAGCACCAAACGCCTTACCTCTGTAGTCGAAGTGGGTTCTCCTGATGGCGAGGGACACTCGTAATAGGGAAGGGTAATCCACACGTAACAATCAGCTAAATACACTAGAAGTACCACGTGTATAGACTAGGCTTGAGTTCAAAGCGAGCAAACGTAAAATAAAACCCAAAAAAGAACACGCCTCACGAGAGGAAAGCAGTTCTAGCCATCACCTTACTGGTGAGTAAATTTAATGTTTGACCAAATATAACAGATTATTATTTTGGTTGATAATTTTGTATGGCCCTTGAATGATGTCATAAATATGTAAATGGACATTTGCAAAAAAAAAAAAAAAAAAAAAAAAAAAATGGTTCCCCACCCCTTCACTACTGGAACCGACTGTAAAGTTTATTTCCCCCAACAGTGTTGCCATAGCAGTCATTTTACGGCCTATTCCTTGTTATTTGCATCTGTTGTGGGATTTTCACAGGTCACAAATTGCAAAGAGAACTTGCAAACTATTTTTCCGCCCTTATCAGAAAAGGCGAGATAGCGGTTCTGACTACCCAAAAGATGAGGGTGGCGGGTTATATGCTTAGAAAACAGACGTTCTTGTAATACTTGGCACCCTTATGTTGGAGAGTTGTCCAGGAACTTGTTGAGTCATGTGAACACGAAAACCATTCAGCTCCATGGAAGGTTATTGGTCGGTTCTCTGGTTAGATTCGTGTTTATAGGCTTGTTGGAATTCTCTCCGCCCCTCTATATATCTCTCTCTTTGTCTCTTTCTGTGTGTGTGTGTGTGTTTGTGTGTGTGTACTCTCTCTCACTCTGTCTGTCTGTCTGTCTTTCTGTCTGTCTGTCTCTTTCTCTCTCTCTCTCTCTCCCTCGGCCTTCTTTGTCTGTCAGTGCGTGTCTGTCTGTGACGGCTCTCTCTCTCTCTCTCTCTTCTTCTTCCTTTTCTCCTTCTTTTTCTCCGTTTAACGTTTGCTATTTATCTATTCCGGCACGGGTCACAGACAGGTGCGCGTGAAGTCAAGGTAATAATTGTATTTTTTTTTAATTCTCGCTCGCTTTGAACGCAAGAGTATTCCATACACACTACTTCTAGTAGCACTGGACTGAAGTTTGAGTGTGGGTTAGCTCTATTACCAGTATCCCTCGCCATCATGTTAATACACTCCAACCACAGAGGTACTTGTAATTTACGTTCGCAAGTCAAATACGAGAATTCGACATTATATTCCAACTTTACTGTGTATGGGGTTGAACCCTTACCTCAGCATCAGCACACCGGATGTTTAAGTAAAAGTAATAATTTTTTTAGCGACTAAGTTAAAGTGTCCTCTAAAAGTACTGGAGAGTTTTGGTCAGAGACCATAACTTTATGAAGGGAAAATCCCAACTGCACCTCCCCGCGGTAGAGGATGGAAACACACTACGGTGTGGCTAACACAGCTCTGGGGACCGAGTATCCACCGGAATAAGTGGACAACTCTGCAGCTGAGCAGAGCAGGGCACTCACTTGGCCTTACAGTCTGAAATGGCTGTCAAAGGCAGAGGTAAAAAGACCACCATGTGAATGTGGAAGGCAAGGGGAAACCACCACATTATCTTCCCAAGACTTCATGGCAAAACATATATCAGAGTTAGTGAACGACGTTAATGGCTGTCTTAGGGCATCCTCGTCCGGTAGGGACAGTCATGAGCCACAGGTGACACCAGACCGTCATCCAGCTACTGATGGCAAAATCATAAATAAAATAAATAAATTTAGAGTAGGAACATGGAATGTTAGGACATTAAATGAGCTAGGAAAGTTGACCAATGTTCTAAGAGCGATGGATAGCATGAAAATGAATATACTAGGCGTTAGTGAGATGAGATGGAAGGGATCGGGCAAAATTATAGCTGACAATCACACAATAATTTATTCTGGAGGGGATACACATGAAAAAGGTGTAGGAATAATATTAGACGAAAAAACAGCCAAGTCAATTAATGGATACTGGTGTATTTCAGATAGAGTTATTATGGTAAAAATCAAAGGCAAACCAATAGACATAAATATTATACAAGTATATGCACCAACAGCAAGCAGTAGTGATAAGAAATACAACACTTTTATGACGAAATAGAAATGGCGATGGCTCAAATTGGATCACAAGAAATAAAGATAATACTTGGTGATTTTAATGCAAAAGTAGGAAAGGGAAAAATGGAGGATGTAGTGGGGAATTATGGTTTAGGTACAAGAAATGAAAGAGGGGAAAAGCTAATAGAATGGGCAAATATCAATGATATGATAATTGGAAACACATGGTTTAAACACCATAAAAGACGACTGTACACATGGATAAGCCCTGATAAGAAAATACGCAACCAAATTGACTACATACTAATTAATAAAAGATTTAGAAATGCTTTAATTAATGTAAAGACAATGCCTGGTGCTGACTGTAATAGTGATCATGTACCACTATGTGGACATATAAAAGTAAGATTAAAGAGAGGGGGAAAAATGGTTAAGAACATGAGACTTAATAAAGAGGTTCTGAAAATAGATAAAGAAATGCAAGAACAATACAGAGTGACTGTGAAAAATAGGTACAATGCAATAACTAAAATACAGAGTATAGATGAACAATGGGAAATGTTAAGGGACTCCATTCATCTAACTAGCAAAGAAGTATTACCGGAGAGAGGCAAAATAGCTAAGAAAAAATTGATGAATGAAGATATCTTAAAACTGATGGACAAAAGAAAACAGAGTAAAAATGATAAACAAGAATACGCTAAGATAAATAAAGAAATAAAAGATAAATGTGGGAAGGCTAAAGAAAGTTGGTTAAACGAGCAATGCAAAAAAATTGAATTAAATTCCATTAAAGATACAAAAAATATGCACAGACAAATCAGTGAGCTTACAGGAAGAAAAATAAGAATAAATACAGGGTGTTTGAAATCAAAAACAGGAAAGATAATATTAGAGGAAGATGCTATAATGAAGAGGTGGAATGAGTATATAAGAGAATTATATGAAGGAGAAAGGGAAGAATTAACAGAAGATAGTAACTTAGAAGGTCCACCTATTCTGAAAGAAGAAGTCGCTGACGCTATGAAACGTATGAAGAAAGGAAAAACAGCTGGGCCAGATGAAATAACAATAGAAGAATTAGAAGTATTGGGAGAATTTGGAGTAGATATATTAACCAAAATGTTGAATGATATTTACAGCAGTGGATATTTACCCAGTGATATGCTGAAATCTGTATTTATAGCAATACCAAAAAGACCAGGAGCAATTGATTGCGAAGATTTTCGTACAATTAACCTTATAAACCATATCACTAAGCTTCTACTCAGAATCATAATGAGAAGAACCAAAAAGAAAATAAAAATGGAAATTAGTGAAGAACAGTATGGATTTGTGGAAGGAAAGGGCACAAACAATGCCATTTATACATTACGGACACTAATAGAAAGGTCAATAGAGAAACAGAGAGACATATATTTGTGCTTCATAGATTATACTAAGGCATTTGATAAAGTAAAACATGATGAACTGATTAAAATGTTGGAAGATATCAACACTGATGGAAAAGATTTAAGAATAATAAAGAATATTTACTGGAACCAAGTAGCAGCAATTAAAATGGGAAATAAAGAGGGTAGTTACGAACAGATAAAGCTAGGAGTACGACAAGGGTGTGTCTTGTCACCAGATCTTTTCTCCCTGTATAGCGAAGTAATAATGAGAGAGATCAAAGAGATGCCAGGAATACTAGTTGGAGGTTATAATATAAATAATATACGCTATGCAGATGATACAGTATTGGTGGCGGATAATTCAACAGACCTACAACAATTATTAGACGTTGTAGTAACAGAGAGTGCAAGGAAAGGACTCTCCTTGAATATCAAGAAACAGTAACAATGGTTATATCAAAGAAAATGGTGACACCAAAATGTGACATAGAAATAGAAGGGAAAATCCTTAACCAAGTGGATAATTTTAGATACCTAGGGGCATTTATGGGGGAACGTTTTAAACTTTAAAGCTTTTAATGACAGGATTAGTAAATTACGAATAAAAGGTAAATGGAAAAATATAACGATGATTAATGTACATGCACCTACTGAAGAAAAAGAAGATGATATTAAAGAAGACTTTTATAATGATCTGGAAGATGTCATAGAAGAAACCCCCAAACAGGACATCCTGATTGTGCTAGGAGACTTCAATGCAAAAATAGGTAGAGAGCAAACTAATAAAAAAGTGGCCGGTATGGAAAGCCTACATACAACTTCAAATGATAATGGATGGAGAGTCATCAACCTGGCAGAAGCCAAAGGACTGCAGATTAGCAGTACCAGACTACAAAGAAAGGATATACACAAACAAACTTGGAAATCATGTGACAAGAGAACCTTTAATCAAATAGATCACATTTTAATTAACAACAGAAATGCATCAAACATACAGCAAGTCAGAAGTTATAGAGGAGCTGAGTGCCACAGTGACCACTTCCTCGTTGGAGCAAAATTTAAAATAAAACTTAAGAGAGCTTTCTATACTAAATTACAAAGATTAAACCCAACATATAACAGAGAAAAACTGCAAGACATTACAGTCAAAGAGAAATTTACAGATGAAATAAAATGTAAACTTGAAACTCTGCAAAACCCTTTGGAGGAAAGCATTGACCAAACTTGGTTGAACATCAAGAATACAATTCAGTCTACCGCAGAAGAATGTCTCGGTGTGTTAACCACGCATAGAAAGAACAGATGGTTCAATCAAAAATGTGAAGAAGCAGTCATTAGGAAGAAGAATGCCAGACATGTATGGTTAAATGACATCAATAACATCCAAAAGGAAGAGCATTATAGAAATGAATGTAAAGAGGCTACAAAAATAGTCAGACAGCAGAAGCGAGAATATATGAATAATATAATCAAAGATATGGAAACTAATCACCAGAAAAATGAATCCAGAAAATTTTTTAAAGAACTGAAGTCAATGAAACGAGGGCACCAACAAAACACATATGGTTTAAAAGACAAAAATGGGAATATGATAAATACCAATGAGGAAATGTGCAACACATGGAAAGAATATTTTATTGAATTAATAAATTGTGAAGCTCCAAGTAACATTTTCTCACAGGAAGAGGTTCTAACATGCGAACCACAAATTGAAGAACCTACATTTGAAGAAATCCTATATGTAATCACACGACTTAAAAACAATAAGGCAACTGGGACTGATGGAATTGCTGCTGAATTTATAAAGGCAGGTGGCCATGCATTACATCAAAAGCTATATGAACTAATAATAAAAATCTGGAGGACAGAAGAATTACCCCATGACTGGAAAGAGTCATTATTGATACCTATCTTTAAGAAAGGAGACAAGTTCCAATGTGGAAATTATAGAGGAATATCACTACTGTCCACAAGCTATAAAATACTATCTGCAGTATTACTAAATAGACTAAAACCATATTCAGAAGACATATTAGGTGACTACCAGGCGGGGTTTAGACAAAACAGATCAACAATAGATCAGATATTTATCTTACGACAAATAGCCGAGAAACATTGGGAATATAAAAGAGATCTCCATAACATTTTTGTGGATTTTAAAAAGGCTTATGATAGTGTCCATAGGAATAGTCTATGGAATGCTATGCAGGAATTTGGAATACCAAGGAAGTTAATCAACATGACCAGACTATGCATGGAAGATACTTATAATATAGTAACATATAAAGGCAGGAAATCAGACCCCTTCCAAATAACATCTGGCTTGAAACAGGGTGATGCACTATCGCCGCTACTCTTCAATCTGGCTCTAGAGAAAGTTGTAAGGAAGGTAAAGGAGGAATGTGATATTGGAGGAACATCCAAGCTGCTTGGTTATGCAGATGATATAGATATTATAGGGCAAAGTGAACAAAAGACATTGGAAATATTGACTCACTTAAAGGGAAAAGCCCAACAGATGGGGCTGGTTATCAACCAAGATAAGACAGAATATATGGTAATTTCAAGAGACGGAATGGCTAGAAACTCTGGCCACATACAAATAGATAATATGACCATTAAAAGAACGGAAACATACAAATACCTGGGTACGATCTTCAACTGCTCCAACATCATAAGGGAAGAAATACAAACTAGAATCAACTCTGGAAATAAGATATACTATGCACTACAACATCTACTAAAATCAAAGGCGCTATCTCGTAACACCAAAATCACAATATACAAAACACTGATCAGACCAGTTGTGCTGTATGGCTCTGAAACCTGGAGTACAACGAAAGGAGACGAAGCCTTGTTACAAACCTTTGAGAACAAAATTTTAAGACGCATCTTTGGACCCATTAGGGATACACAAAGTGGAGAGTGGAAAAGAAGAAGTAACAAAGACATTTATGATCTGTTTAAGTCCCCGCTAATCACTGGTATCATGAAGGCTAATAGACTACAATGGCTGGGGCATATAGAAAGAATGGAAGATAATAGGGAAACAAAACTCGCTTACACTCAGGAAATAAATGACCGTAGACCCCGAGGTAGACCAAGAAGGCGGTGGAGAGATAATACATGTACAGACCTGCAAGCACTTGGAATCAACGACTGGCAAGAGAAGGTCCACCAGAGAGACGAATGGAGACGGATTGTATTTGCAGCAAAGAACCTCAATGGCTCGGAACGCTGAAGAAGAAGAAGGGGCATTTATAACATCAGATGGAAGATGTACAATAGAGATTAGGAGCAGAATAGGGCAGGCAAAAGCCGCATTTCAGAAAATGAAGAGTATCTTATGCAATAAGTCACTATCACTGAATGTAAGAAAGAGAGTGCTGAAATGTTATGTAGAACCAGTTTTGCTGTATGGCAGTGAATCTTGGAATGTAAATGAACAAATTAAGAAGAAATTAGAAGCAACAGAGATGTGGTTCCTGAGACGAATGTTGCGAATTCCTTGGACTGCCAGAGTAACTAACGACGACTGCCTGAAACAGGCTAACGAAACTAGAACATTATATACAACAATAAGACAGAGACAAACAGCTTTCCTCGGTCATGTGATGAGAAGAGAGGCATTGGAGAACATCGTAACAACTGGAAAGATCGAGGGGAAGAGAGGCAGAGGTAGACCAAGAGAAGTGATGCTGGATGGATTGAGACGGTGGCATGGAGGAATATCAGCAGCAGAGTTGATCCAGAAAACCAAAGACCGAGATCTATGGAGAGCCATGAACGCCTATGCCAGCCGGCACGGCACTTGATGATGATGAAGTTAAAGTAACAACTTTCTGAGAAAGCCTCACTTTATCATTTGATCACCAATTCAACGTTCGAATTTATTTCTCCAGTCACCACGTAACCTGGCATCCATAATTTCTGTTTTTCTGAAATGACGACTGAGACAATTTCGCGCGAAATTTCCCACATCGCACCCTATTGGTTAATTCCGCGGATAGCAAATCCCGCCTTCTGTTTGTAAACCTAATAACTCATTTGCGTAGTCACGTGATCTTGTCAACCATTTTGCTTGTCGCAGTGGCGAAAATCTAGTTTGGAATTAGGGGACTGAGTAATCGAGACAATAGGACACATTTAGATTCTAGTTAATAAAATTGTCTAGTAATGAAACCACATTTTCTGTTAAATGTTTAGATCGGCATCTAATTTGATACGCTATGATCGGCTCAAAAAATCGCGTTAAAAGTAATAAAATTAACTTACGTAAGAACAATACAACACGGCGGTGACACCTACACTTTTTAATACGTTATCTTGTTTCTCCTTGCCATACGGTGTTTCGCATGCACTCAGCGGTTATTTTACAGCCCGTGCACAGTGACTAATGACTGTCTGGGTTGTGAACACTTTTGGTAGTTTGTAATGAGTGAACAGATATAACTAACGTTCATTTTTAGTGAATATACTTAATCGAATTTATGATTCATTTCAATTTACATTTCAAGGTGTGAAAAGTCTACACAATTTTTCACAACACAAAAGGCGTATGTGAATTTATTTAGTGACTTTATTTCTAATCTGGGCTCACGGAAAATTGTCGTTTATTCAAGAATGGAAAATAACGCCATTTTGCGTCGTGTATGTTTTCTGGTGCTGGCCTTGTGCGTCTGTGGATTGTCCGGTAGGTTTGATTTATATTATTTTCACGAAACTTGTGCCTGTAATGTTTACCTGTCACAATTGTTGTGGGTGTGATACAATACCGTACAAACATTTCCAGACATTTGTGTTGTATTTTGTCGTTCGCTCGCTTTGAACCTAATCGTAGTCCATACACGTGTTCTAGTGCACTGGACAAATTGTTGCGTGTGGATTAGCTGTCTCTATCACCAAGAGGTCATCAGGCGAACTCACTCCGACGTTTGAGGTACATGTAATTTACGTCCCCAAGTCATGAACGAGAAGTCAACATTTTAATCCAACTGACCGGTGTAAGGGTTCAACCCGAGATCTCGACATCAACACGAGCGTTTTTAACCATTCGGCCGTGCTGATCTCCATGCCTAACAATGAATTGGTATCAAAACGAGAGAAAAATACAACACAAGAAAAAACATATCAGCTAAAATACACGAACAATATGTGTCGTTGGGGGAAACCTTTAGACCAATGAAACAACATGAGAGATAAATACACAGGTATTGATTGGCACTCACGGACGGTACAGGAAAGAAAAAGAAATCTAAAAACATACTAGAAAAAAAGAGTTGCTTATCTTTTGCAGAACGTGCGATCCACCCCTGGTTAACTTTCTAGGCAATAATATGAGCAGTAGTTTGTCATGGCTTTCTGAACGAGAACTCAGCATCGAAGTTTCACTGACCAGTGTGTGGACTGGACCCATTACCCCCCGTCAGCGCACAGGAAGTTTGAGCGTGAGTACCATAAACCGCACGGCCACGCTGATCAAAAGAAGTGACATTGACAGCTCTAAATTATCTCTAATTTATCCTTTGTTAACCGGGGTGAAAACAAGAGTTCGTTATACTGAGCCAATCCTGACGTACCGAAGCGAATCATAGACAATTAGCAGACAGGTGACGAATTATGTGGAAGCTTTGGAGATGTGGTCTTGAAGAAATATTATGAGAACACCGTAGACAGATAGAAAGAGCAATGAGGATATCTTTAAAGAAGTTAATTCACAAAGAGAACTGGTTACTATCATCAGAAAGGCAGAAGATCAAATGGTTCGGCCATCTCGCTAGAATGCAACACCATCGTTTTTTGGTTTTTTTTAGGTTCGCATATCCTTTACAGGACGTCGCTGGCAACATCAGCATCTTTCAGCTGATTGTTGATTTCTTGGCAAGATTATGTTCAGTAGTTTGCCATTGCTTTCTGAGCGACCGGCTCACATAAACCGTAAGTTACCGTCCTGCGGAGAGAACCGCTATCGATTCTCGCGCACGTCACGTTACTCAAGAGAGTATACGGGATTACGGAGGAAGTAGTGTAACCCTAGCCCAGGGAGACCGGCAACACCATCTTAAAGTCGCTTAAAAGTCGACAGGGTCGACTTCATTGCACCGAATTTTTATCCCATATGGCTCAATCTCTTCCCGCAGCGCGGAAAGCTTCGCACAAAGCACGAACTTTGTAGTTCCAGCGACGACCCTCAAGAGTCTCCGAAAAAATGCACTCGTGAACTGAAGGATGCGGCCCGGAATCGAACCCACAACTTTCGGAGCCTAGCACTGGCGCTACACCAAAGAAGATCTGAAATGAGAGCAACAGGACGCCCGAGAAGAACATGGATTGACGACATCAAAGACATTGTACAATTACACGGAATGACACTATCCAGTGCCACCCATCGGGCGCTGGAGCGCCAATTATACCTCCCCACGACGATCGACAGAAAATGTGGAAGATAATGAGAATGATGACGTCTGAAAGAGCGTGAGAAATAAGTTAAAAGTTAGCTGTATATCCTTTACAGGAAGCCGCAGTTAACTAAAGCATTTTATTTTTTGGCTGTTCGTGATTTCTCAACAAGTTTACGAATAGTAGTTTGCCATTGCTTTCTGAACGATCGGCACTCATACCGTTTAATTTTTAAAAAACCAACGCACCAACGTCTGCTGCCAAATCGCCCACAGCTGCGTTTCGAACGCTGTATGCGTGATTACGACTGTGTCCGTAACACCTTCGCCACGGAGCCGGCTAGAAACAAGTGCATACATATATGTAACAATAAATAAATAAATAATTAGTTTAGTTTAGTCGATGGATCAACATCACGGCACACGGGTGCAACCCATAAGTGCTCCGTTCTCCTCCTAACTCAAACCTGAGTCTATAAATAAATAAATAAATAAATAAATAAATAAATAAATAAATAAATAAATAAATAAATAAAGTAATGTAGTAGGAACCTGCTGCGGGTATATGAAATGTTACAACCATTATTTTCTGTAGTATAGAAAGAAAGAATAGGTGGTCAGTCTTTCTCTCCCGTAGTGAACGTTGAGAGCTGACATGGAATACTCGTGCGACCGCCTTCATACCAGTGTCAGTGTGACGTCTTAACCATTAGACCCATGCGCCCGCTAGCCACGTATTTCGGGAGGAATAAGACCACACGCAGGTATTAAATGGCACTCACAGAAGGTATGGGAAAGAAGAAGATATCTAAAAACACACTAGAAAAAAAAAGTTGTTTGTCTTTTGCAGAATGTGTGATCCACCCTGGTTGACTCTCTAGGCAATTGTATGAGCAGTAGTTTGTCATTGTCTCCGTGGGGGAAGTAATTAAGAACGCGGTTCGTAATCCCGTATACCCTCGTTCGAAACACAGCTGCGCGCGATTTGGCAGTAGACCACGTTGCACTGGTTTTTTTTTAACGAAAAGGTATGGGTGCTGATCGTTCAGAAAACAAAGGCAAACTACTGAAAGCAAAACTTGCCAAGACATGAACAACACCAAAAAATGCTGGTGTTGACTGCAAACGTCATGTAAAGGATATGCAACTAACAGTTTGTCTTTCTGAACGAGAACTCAGCATCGAAGTCTCACTGACCAGTGTGTGGATTGGGCCCACATTCATCAATTTTCATTCATCCTTCGATTCGCTCGCTCTTTCGAGAAGCAGATCGCAATCTGACAGTGCAGATGATGGCACGTACCACAAACGCCGCGAAAAGACACGCAATGTATGCAGCCTGGAGGAAGAAGGCAGGCTAGGAAGGCCGCTAGGGCTGCTGAACCTGTGGCGACACACAGCAGTCCCACTCCTACACCAGCAGAAGCGCTTCCCACAACTGAATCGAAGCAAGAGACTATAAATGAAGCCAGCAGTAGCGGAGAAGTCAACACCACACTAATGAGAAGCAGCCAAGCAGCTCACCAAAGACCTCCTCCACACAGGAGGAAACCATAGCATTGTCAATGTCAAAAAATCTCAGGTCAATGTAAAATCAAAATCCACCTCAATAAGGCTGCGAACACATGAAGTCAAGAAGCAACTTCAAGGCAACCGCGACTTCGTAATTATGGATCTAACCGAAGCGATCTTTTACAAAGCAAACAGTTAAACTAGGGCAACAGAAAGTATGCGGAGAACATGGCAAACACCGGCAAAATATATTAAACGCGAACATCAATCGTATTTTATCTGGTGGCACTAGTAAATATAGCACTCGAACAACCAGCAGCCTTGTTTGCCATCGCTAGGCACCTCGTTATCTCGGTGACTCATTATTCTCGTGGTACCACAACCACACCCTCCTTGCTTCCATTTGCAGCATTTAAATAGTGGCATTTTCTGAAACTGTGATCTACGAGAGTTCATAAATAAACCCACATGTATTGTTTGGCTCTCATAGAAATAGAAGGAAGTAGAGATTAGACAGCGCACTAGACAACATACTCGTACAATTTGAAAGCCCTGGTTACCGACTGGGATTCGAACCTTTCACCTCAAAATGACGACGGCGCCTCGCTGCAGTAACAAATGTACTTCGACGTATAACCAACTAGATATCTCTTTAAAAAAGGTGTCTTCATTAGCCAGGTCTGTCATTCACATGAACCCACAACTATAGAATATTGACAGAATGTGTATCTAACCATTGAAATGGCACCATAGGTCTTCAAATAAAAACTTCGAATATTTTTTTTTTTTTTAAATTGTGTGTCTGTGTGAAAATATTCTGAAAAAGTAAAGAACAAATGTATCATTTTTCGATGTAGTCACCAATGTTCAATGCAAGTCCTCCAGCGCCGATAAAATTCTTGGATTCCGGTAGAAAAAAAAATTATCTTGGTCGCGTGTGTAACCATTCATGCACCACCTGTTGTACCGCTTCAGCGGACCTAAAAGTCATTCCTCCTAATGGCGCTTTAAGTTGTTCAAACAGGTGGAAATCACGTGGGGCTAGGTCTGGCGATCACGGGAGATATAATATACACTAAAAGTAGATGTCTGCGGTGGTTTCAACCGTTAAACGGGCAGTATGGGGTCGAGCATTGGCATGTTGCAAAAGGACACTTCTACTCAGAAGTTCACGTCGTTTGGATTTGATAATGTGTAAAAGAGGATTCCCGAGAAGATTTGTATACGCACCACTGGTGATAGTTTCCCCTCTTGATATGTCATTCATTCATTCAGTAGCATGTCCTTTGTAGAACCTCACTCACTCCCATAACAACCTGCCTGAAAACCTCTCGATCATAAACAAGATGCCCCGCACCGGATACACCCATCTGGAGATCATCTGCCACATCCTGCACCCATCTTCTCTTTGGCCTTTCTCTTCCTTTCTTCCAGGGCATATACCCCTCCATTATTGTTCTCTCCAAACATTCATGACGTTTCATGCGACCAAAATATTTTACTTTTCTTTGTTTTATCATCTTTAGTGGCTAACCTTCTTCAGTATTAACATCTTCTCGTATTAATTCATTTATTCTTTTCTGTATCCAAGATATTCTTAGGAACCCGTCTAAGGACATTTATGCGCTATTCAGCTTGTGTAGTAAGTGTCCATTTCTTGCAGGTATATGTTGCAATGAAAAAGATGCATGTTCTTAAAAATCTAATTTCTTGGCATGTAGTGCTCTAAAATAAGCCCCCCCCCCCCTCATTCCACACGTTCACCTGTTTCATGAAAGTAACGGGTTCCATCTACCCGTCGGTATATCTTCTTTCTGAACAATTTAGTCAACGAGGGAGTCTCCGGTGCCAAGACTGTACACCGCCTACCTCGCTCTCCGGGGTTGTGGATTCGATAACGGACTACGTCGCTCGGTTCACGAGTGCAATTTTTTTCGGAGACTCCTATCTGTCGCCGCTTTTGGGAGGTCACTCAGCGGAAAGCGACCGACCCGTATGGGATAAAACCCGGTGTACTGAAAGCTATCTTCTTGGACCCCCCCCCCCCCCCACGCATTACTCTTTTGTGCCGACTCTTTGGGATTTCCAGATGCCGCGGGATGTTTTACGTGTACAGCTTGCTCCTGTTGTTTCGTTCTAATCTGAGAGGGGCTAGGTATTAGTTCTGACTCAATTCAGTCTCCCCCGATGTGTCTCCACCTTGCCGTGGTGGGGGAGCTTGCGTGTCCCATCGACCCCATCTGCTTGCCGATGGATGCAAAACTACATATCGGACAGCATATGGGATAGGGACCAGACTAAGAGAGACACAACCTGCTGCTCTGCAGGTAGGCTGAGGATAGCAGTCAAAATTTAAGCTCCGGCGCACGAAGCACAAATCTTGGTCCAGATACCTACACAAACGCCTCCACCGATAAATGGAGGTGAGATACTGAGCACGCTACATGCCCAGTTCAGATACTTGCCCGAAGGCTCTCAGCTGGGGGATATGAGGGATCCCCGGATGAGAGGGCCTGGCCGTTCCTCGCTCACTGCTGTACGGAGGTAAGGTGCTGAGCCGGCAGCACATGTAGCCTACCTCGTGAGCGAGTATTAAAAGGTGGAAAAACACCTCGGTCGCACGTTCCGATGAAAGTTATTAACCGTACTCATGGAGTGAGTGTAGTCAAAGGTGGAAAATTGTCTCGATGACACGAAATGGAACGCCTGGCTTGTGAATCCATTACGTGGCCGACCAAAGGAAACGTTTGCTGTGTGGATGTCGAAATAAGAGTCTAACTTGTCTCGAACCAGAGGAAGGCTAACCTCATTAAAAAATGCCCGCCGGAAGCCGGAAGTGTCGTCCTACGGGTGGCAAACTAAAAATTGACACTACGCAATTACGTCCGAGTGAAATGTCTCGTCCGAATGTCTCTCGTGCTAGGAACAGCTCTGACTACCTAGTTTCCGAATGCCGCTCTTGTTCGGAACAGCTCTGACTAGGTAGTTTTCCGAATGTCTGTCGCGCCTGGATCAGCTCTGACGGGCGCAACGACAAGCACATATCCGAAAACTCGCTGAGTGGATGCCGTCTGCAAACCTGTCTGGTTTGTGCGGGAATGGCCCGGGGCAAACGAAATGACCAATATATTGAAGTGAGGAGTTAAAGCAGCCATGAGCAGGACGTGACATTTTCCCTCGGTGAGCCCAGATCCAGGGCGCTATGTGTCGGCCCTGCAACTATGGAAGCAACCTTGGATGGCGGAAAATGCTATGGACTGTCCCTGCCTTCCTTTGAGGGATGACCGTTGCCTTCGACCGTTCCAACTTAGCCAGCTGGGTTGTAGGTAGCACCACAAAAGTGAGAGTCTCCCAGGAATGCTAACTTGTCAAAAAAGCACGCTGTAGCCGGATGTGTTGGCCTACGGGTTTCGGCCCAAGGGCGCATAACAGACACACTGCAATCACATCTGAAAAAACACTCCGGATGAAAGAAAAGAAGAAGACTCAATTCAGGTTAACTCAGCCCTCACTACCTGAGAGATCGGTATCGCTAGGAGGGGAGGGGGGTGGGTGAAATCATTAGACATCAATGCTTATAGTAGAAATTATCAACTCTACTGGGATTCGAACCCAGTACACTCTGAGCCTCCTGACACGAACACCTTAATCTCAGAGCCACGCAGCCCCGATCTTGTTGCACAGTATTTTTACCATGCTGCATACCCTTGGCCGGACGGTGCGATAAATCCCAGGTTTATTGCCTAGGCAGTTTTTTCGTTCAGCAGTTCACCATGGTATGGCAAAACATGACCGTCCACGCTTATCGGAGTGGCACATGATGATGGTGATGATGATGATGATGCTGATGATGATGATGTTGAGGTGGAGGATGATGATGATGATGATGATGATGATGATGATGATGATGATGATGATGATGATGATGGTGATGATGGTGATGATGATGATGAGTTCACTATTGCTTCAACGTTTAAGTCCGACTTAATGCCGGTGTTGGGATTGAACCCTCCCCTCCCCACCTACCCTGCAATCAGTGCACCGTAATTTAAGAGTGAGCGTTCCTGTCTCTCAAAGTTGATTCATCCATTTGCACCGAGAATTTTGTTGTTTCAAGATTTTCAACAAGTTGTATTTCAATATTCTCACTCATTTCGTCTATTCTTCTGCTAACAGTATTGTTACTTAGTGGCATAGCTTTAACGTATTTGTCATTTTTGTTTCCAGAACCGTTTTAAGAAATGCTGATATTGATGGTTTGATTAAATTCTCCCCTATAGTCTGACGTTTCCCAAATTTAGCTATGAGTAATGAAATTTTATAAATAGCCTCAAGGGTACGATTGATAGTTGCATTATGAGCAGTAAATAGAGACTTTAATGTTACTCTTTGTTCAAAATTTTTCTTTAAAATTTGAAAGTAATTCAAATCTGAATTAATATGAGCATTGTGTTTCGCCTTCAAATGTGCCTCAAGACGAACTCGTTTCATCGATTCGTTGGTCAAGCATTCTTGGCATAAAGGACAGAAAGGTGACCGTTCACCGTGGACAGCGGGTATGAAACCAATTTTAAATATTCCTCCGAATACTGACACATTTGTTTCTTGCTTCCACCACTCATTTCACTATGGGCTGAAATAAATACATATAAGATCAATTAAATACTAAAATAAATCATATGAACTGGAGTAAACGTAGACTAAAAATGAATATTCAAATATGTATGGCACATTTACCCCACCGCAAAAGAAAACATACTTTTTCATTTGACAAATTTTTCTGGAAAATGATGCTTCTAAAGCTGAAATTAAATTTTTTTTAAAATTACCAATTGAATTTATATGCCATTTATATATCACTTATATTTATACAATGTATAATTTTTTTTTTTAAACAACGAGACTTTTACAACAATTTAACGGACGGTTATTTCAAATTAACACCAACGGTGAATGCTGATCGTTACTGCGAAACACTGCAGATACTGAGATTTTGGCACTAAGCATTTCGCGCCATTTAGAAAATATATACCGCGAAATGCTTAGTGCCGGCCCAGTATAACCAGTAGTTCAACTCTAACGTCTAACAATGAAATCACGGCTACTGACATGGCGGACAGAAGTTACTTATACTGAGCATTTACCCAGCTCGAGTAGCGACTGAGAGTTGCCATACGGTTAACTTAAACTCTGGACGAGTCCATTTTCGAATTGCTCCCCTTAACA